>JARHVA010004240.1:387500-987500 GCA_037957365.1 Torreya grandis | reverse complement strand
ATCTTAGTTTTTGCTATACAAGGATTTTGAGGTGCTTGAAAGCTATGAAAGACTTTGTTATGAATCTTTTTGAAGAGTCTCATGAGAAATTTGGCATGAGGAGCATATGAAAACATGAAGGAGATCCCTGCCAAGAAGAAACCAAGAATCTTGAAACCCATTCTCTCTGATAGACGATACAACTCTCCTTTAGGCATGCCAAACTGCAGATTGCACACCCTGTCTTCTTGAGCTTTGTTTGACCTCCACACGTGTGAAAAGGACCTGGAGAATGTCATGGAAAGGCAAATTAGGTTCCTGAGAAGCTCCACAACGTTGAATTTTCTTGATATGATGCCCTGGTGAGGAGAAATTGCAGAAAATCGGTTGCCTTCATGGATGAAAGACTGCCGCTGCATACCCTGACTTCAAAGGGATGGTTCATGAAGGAGAGGAGACCAAATTCAGAACCACTTGCTCCACCAAGAAGCCCTCTGAGTCTACTTTTTTTGACCAAAAATTCAGACTTGGATTCTTTCTTTCATGGCTGTACCATTATCAAACCTGGAAGCTTGTCTCTATGTGCAAAGAAGCCACTTGACTGGAGGTGACCGGTTTTGAGCCTGTCTTGCATCTTCATGCCATGAAATTCTTCTGGGAGACCTATCATGCTTTCTTCCTCTTGTTTCAGACCTCAAATGTACAGATGGCCGTACAATTCCATACTTTGCCTTGTAAAGATGCATGAAAATGGCCTTTCTTTGTTTTTTATTCTCATCTTAAGCTTCCACTGCCAAAGTTAGTGCATGGAAAGATAACCACAAGTATTTGGACTTGTTATAACAAAAAATAGACTTTTACCACACTCTTGAGGGTTAAATTTGGCACGTGGGAGCCTTTTTGGACTCCTTTTAGGCTTAAAAACACATTAAATGACCTTTTTAACTTATGAAACTCAAGACCTAGGCTAATGTCATGTAAATAAATATGGTCAAAGGAAATTTGACTAACTTTATGACCTTTTAAACACCAATTTTATCATTTAAAGATCGAAATTTGTCTTTTTAGGACAAAATACGCACCACTGATCATCATGAAGAGGTTACTGATGGTATCTTGAAAAGTTTTGAATTATAGGGGTTGGTATTAGGACTTGACAGGGAAAATTACGAATAGGAGGATGATGCAAAACCGAGTATGTATATGGCAGTGGAGCTAGTACATGGTCAATATACATAGAAACATTTCTACAAAAACTCCCAAAAAAGGCATGTTAGTGCTTACTTGAAACAACATGCAGAAGGGGGAGATGATAATCGAGGGGAGTAGGCGGAAAAGGGGGACGGATAGTGAAGGCAGCATAAGGGCTACTTGGTTGTATTTTTGCATATAGTTTAGCACCACATAATTTATTATGCTGCTGAACATTTATCTCTAATAATTGCATTAAGTGTTGTTTTGAAAAGGCATCACCAAAGGTATACCCTTTTGGTGATAGCCTTTCACCCTTATTTTTATGGACATCTATGAAGCAATGCAATCATCCATCTATTGCAATCATTATCTGTTATATGCTTGCGTATTGCTATCTATTCATTTCTTTTATAAACTGCTATAAATTTATTTATACTGTCAATTCTCATAAGCTTTTCAGAACACAAGTATCAGCTGAATCTATGTTATCAAATGTATCTACTTGAAGAGGAAAATTTCTCCGTTCTTTTCCTCTATTTCATATTTCAGTTTTGATTTTGCTCATCTTCCAACATTCATAAAAATAATATACTGCCTGATGCACACATGCACACCCACACTAAAACACACACAAACATATGCACATGTGCACACTCACCACACACACATATTGTAAAGATTAAAATCAGTGAAGTGTGAGGGAATAATGGCATAGGGAAGCCAATCTTCAATCGGGTTGCCACATGCCACAGGCTGAGAATTATAACTCTAAGAAACCATTGTTCTAATTTGTGACGAAAATCACAAAGGGTAGAAATAGGGCAATGGGGGTTCTGAATATTGGAGGTATAATGGTTGTGAAGGCATGTTTTTGGGTGTTATATAATATCAAGACCACCTCAATGAGATAGAAAATGGAGTTTAAGGCATGTAAATTGTTTCTCACACAACATGCAGATTTTTTAGTTCTCGCACATAGTTACTAGGAGATGGATATGGGTATGGGGATATAAGGATGGGTACTGGTACAATTTTTTTCATAAAAATAGGAGATGGCTACTCATACATACATACATATATGTAAAATTTAGAGAAAAAAATATTATACAACCTAAGATAGCATAAGAGAAACATTAATAACTTTTTAAAGTAAAGAAATCAAATTCAAAAAAAGACGAGTAATTATATTGACATCTGTCTTAGATATCTCATCATATTGAGGGTCAAAAGTACAAAATATACTGAAAAAAAAAACATTGGAATGCTAGTCGTTGAGATGCATACTAGTTTTCGAGACGAGCACTAGTCTCCAAGACGCGTCTCCAAGCAACAATGGGACCCTCACATGAAATGTCTAGTTCCTCTGTCCAACAACTCCCCACCTCAAAATCTTCTTTGACTATAACTGACAATCCATTGTTAAGGACCATGACTACAGGAAAAAGGATCAAATGTGCATATAGGTCTTCCAGTGGAGGACCTGTAACCTGAAAGAGATTCTTGAGTCAACATGTGGCCACACTACTACAAGAAGCAACTAATTTTGCAATCAATGAGTCTTTGTGGCTAATGGCATCACTTTTAATGTAACTTGTTCTTGTTATTATAAAAAGATGTTCATGAAAGTAATAGATGCTAGACCATCATTCATCCCCTCTAGTGATCACTTAGAACAAGTATACTTGACGTAAGGATGGCAAAAATGAAGAAGATGGAAGATCTGAAGCAAAGTTGGATGAGTAATGGCTGCAAAGTCATTATCTATTATTGAACATCATTTTCACTTGTCTGGTGGGACATTTCTTCTTTAGAGTAATTGATTGCATAGGAAAAATTAAGAATGCATCTTTGAGTTTTTGTGAGGGGCCATATAGGAGGTGGACCCTTCAATGTATATGTTGGACTTTGTATTACCGCATTAGGCATCAACACATCTATATTGGGTCTTATTGATTAAGCATATATTGCCACTGCACCTATAATTGAACTTTGTACTACCGCTTTAGGCATCAACACGTACATTGGATCTTATCGATTATGCAGATATTGCCATTTAGTGCAAGATGCTTTCGTAAAGAACAAAGCAAGGAAGTTCATGATCGATGGTTATCATTTTGGCAGACGGTGCTCTCATGAAGAACATAGCCAAGAAGCTCATTACTCAAACTTTGGGATTAGAGGTTATAGCTTATATGGTTGCTATTCATGGCTTAGGGCACAGGGTCTATAATATATACATTATAGAATTATCTGAGTTTTAGGGTTTTTCATTTTATACTATATAGCTTATACAAATGTTTTCACATTATTCTTACAATAGATTAAATATGATAAATATACAAAAACAGGGACTTGTGACAAATAATTGCCATTCTAATATTTACTATTTATATCGTTAATATTCTATTTTCATAAGTAAAGATGAAATTTATTATTGGAGGGATAATATAACAAAAATGAGGACAATGACATTTTTGCAAGGTCAGTCATGGACAAAATAAAATCATAACCCATTTAGAAATATTGACCATTAGCCCTTAGATGAAATGAATATAACCATAAGAATATATTTGGATATACATAAACTTACTTTAAGAGTCCGTAGAAATAGTTTAATTGCTATGTTAAAACCAGTGTTGCAGGGAGACACGTTTCCTACGCCTTGGGATGCGTCTTCGGTACGGGAGACGGGTATGGAGACGTCTCCCATACCCGAAGAGGTCCGTTGGAGACTGTCAACATCTCCTGACCATCTCTTCCCGCCCTTAGCCCGTCTCCCAAAAAATAACCATAATTTAAAAAAAAAATTAAATGCATTTCTCTGGTCACTGTTTGTCATTTTATTTACATTCAATTGGCTGCAGACTGCACATCAGGGTTAACTGTGTTGACCATTGTTGTTTTCAATTCCAATGTGTGATTCGCCATTATTTAGGGTTTTCCTAAAAGGTAAAGGGCCGCTACAAAAACAATGCTGTTGGGTTTGGAAGATTGAACCTTTTGAATTTTTCCTTTAATTTTTGCGGCTGCAAAGGGCAATCGTGTGAATGATGCGCAACACTAAAATGATATATCATTTCCAAATAGCAAATACTGCATGAAGGGCCCAGATAGCAGATATCATTCAACTATGGCAGTGTGAGCCGTGAGCCGTTGCGCCACACGAAATATTCATAGCTTTCTGTTTCCAACTGTCCATTAATGTCTTCACCTTCACTATTTAATGATTCGTAGGTTTTAACTTTTGTATCTTAGTTTGATTTTCTTGAAGATTAAAACAATTTAACATATAAATAAAAGAAATAGGTTAAAATATGTATAACATAGGAATTAATTTTTTTTTGGGATTAACATAGTAATTAATAAATTTTGAAATACAATATTGTTATATTAATATTTATATTTTTTAAATTGTTTGATTAATAAAATCGTTGTTTGATTTTTTAATAGTACAATATAATATAATAATTTTATTTTTATAGTATATATTATGTCGTTATACATTATATTATATTTAATTTTTTTATAGTTTGATTATATTATTTAAAAAGTGCCTTAATAATTTAATTGTATTGTATTTAAAATTTAAATTAAATAGTATTATATTGTGTTGGTTTTTTTAATAACATAAATATTTAAAATTTACGTTTTATTGTTTTATATTTAATATTTATTTATTTTTTCTCAAAATTAATTATATATATATGTGTGTGTGTGTATTATAATTAATATTACTTTGCAGTCTCCCCATACCCGGCTCCTATTTTTCAAAAAAATGGCATACTTGTACCCGTCCCCGTCTCCTAGCAACTATGGTTAAAACCCATAATTTATGGTAATCATTGCTTTCAGAACATCATTAGTTAGTAGAAGAAGAGGTAGTTTGCTGGGTGAATTGAATGTGAGCCATTATCTTTTGAAAATGATTTCCTCTTAATTCTTGATTATTTTGGACAAATTACTAATTTTATTCACTCACAAAGAGGTGCATGTATAGTTGATTGTTCTCCTACAAACTAGGAGTCTCACCATATTTCTTCAACAATCACTCAACTATCCTAATCCCTGTTCTCACTCACACTTCCTAATCTAAAGGTGAGTTGTTATTACAACTCTCACACACACACACAATAATTAATTATCCTATTACTAACACTAGATTAATACAGCTATGTTGTACTAACCTAAGAAATATCCAACATTCCCCTTTTAGTACAAACATAGTTCAAAGGGAAGGAACAATACTACAAGAGAACTGGGACAGACACCAGTTACAACATTGGATGGGAACACATCACCAATCCAATAGGTAGTATGAACTAGGGCAGGCTTTGCTTTCACACTGATTAAAACCTGTAGTGGGAATGGCCTCACTACCACTCTGTTAGGGATAGGAACATACACACATCCAAGATCTTACACATGAAAGGGGATAGGTATATGCTTTATTCAATATTCAGAACTGTTAATGGATATACACTGATCACAATGAGGTTAATAGGACTAAGGCTTACTGACCTTTACATCATATGAGCAGGGACATACACTCTACTCGCTATAAGTGTGGCATGGGCCTCCACTTTCGTTTCAATTTTGCTCCTTTGATTGGCTGAGCCTTACCAAGCAGGTACAAATCTGAATAGGGGAACTGTGTTGTCACTATGCCTTAAATGGGTGCTGTCCACCTCACTAACCATCACGTTTGTAGCTGCTGCACTTGATCATGGACAATAGCATGGTGAACACTGCATTTAACACCTTCCATGGATTTAGTCGGTTTGGTTCATGTTTCTGAATCGTCTGCAGCTGGAGTACATCATCATTGACACTGATGACTAACAACTCTTCAGGATATATAGTTTTTTGGTCACATTTGTTTTTTGTCACCATAATCTACAAAAATACAATCTATAGACCCACTATAACTTATAAACTATAGACTTGAACCAAAAAATCAAAATTAAATATACATTGACTATATACTAGATACTTGATAAATTAAAAAACACAAATCAAATTTTGTTTTCCTTTTCTATGCTGTTGGAAACTTGTTTTCTGTAGTTATATCAACTTATATTGCATTTAACAATATGCCTATTTGCAGGTGGATGAGGCAAATATTGTGAAGGAAGCAAAACAATATACATACAAAGATGGTGGACAGTTTGTGTTCATGGATCTGGTGGGATTTCTATAATATGGGAGAACATATTTTATTTCCCTATGAAATTCCAGGAAACATGTGCTTTATTAGTAAGATAGTTGTTTATTGTCAATTCTGGTTGTGCCTATATAAACACTATTGCAAAAAAATCCTTTCCTTTATCCCATATTTACTCACTCGTGGGCCTTAAGGTTACATATGCTGCAGGTATACTTTTAGTGATACCACACATGAAAGGCAAAACTTCCACTTTCAACTTCTGGATTTTTTTCTTTCTTGTTGGTTGCTGCAACATTTTTGAAGCCTAGAGTTAGATTGGTTTTATGTACCTACCAGTTCAAGCTTCTTGAAATTAAATCGTCATTCTTTAGTTAGATAAAGCATGCATGGCGAGAATAAGCTGCCTCACAAGTCTCTCATCTCTATTTTTAGACGAGGCAACAAAATTTCCCATCAGATAGTTGTCTGTTGTCAATTCTGTTCATGCCCATATAGATGCAATGTGAATCAGCCTTTTCCTTTATCACATAGTTACTCATTCCAGGGACTTCATGTTACACATGCTACATGTATCCTTTAAGTGAACCACATAGGTTCAAGGCAAAATTCCCCTTCCAACTTCTGGAACTTTTTTGGTTCAGCAAAATAAAAGAGCGTATATAAATTTTGAATAAGAGTTAGTCCATTGAGGCTTGGTGGAGTGTTGGGCACTTACCACTGAGAGAGCAAGGTTCAAACCCCGTGGGCAGCCCTTGGAGCTCTTCTCCACAAGAAGGGTGTTCCCACCTGGAGAGGTCCCTAACTCGATTATAAAAAAAAGGTTACAAAATAAGCAAAAACTTAGCCTGCTGTTACTGAAAGTGTCAAAGAACAATGATTACAAATAAATGACAAAATGAGGAGACATATCTTTCTCGAACACTCTTCTTCAGCTTACTTACAGATGTACTATTTTCATATTTGCAAATCTTTTGAAATATCTACAAATTCATTTGCCATCTTGTTTTTGGAATTTTGGGAACCAGCCGTTTTATTTGTAAGATGAACTAACAAGTTTTTTTCCTACCTTCAGTCAGCTTTTCTGGATTAAGATATTTCACTTGTAGAGTATGACTTGATTCCAACATAGGAAATTTTAGGAAAGAATGTATTGAAGTGTGAAACGAACATTCTTCGTTATGGGTTCAATCTTCTGGTCATTGTGGCACATGGATTTGTTTGACTTTTTCTTTATTATTCACTTTTAGTTGCATTCTTACATTCTATTGCCTTTTACAGTCTACTTATGATGAATCCCAACTAAGTGAGTCCGAACTTGGTGACAAGAAAAAGTGGCTGAAGGAGGGCATGGAATGCAATGTCCTCTCTTGGAATGGGAGGGTATAAAACATTCCTTCAAAAAACTTGTTTTCATTATTAAAGTCAGCACTCTAACATCAACGGTTGGGAACCTTTGTATAGAATTCAATTTATAATGAAAACAGATTTTTCTTTGCAGCTTCCATTTTCTCATGCTTGTCCAATTATGTTGGCAAGAAGATAAGAAAAAATGGTAGTAGCCGTAGTGGTTTTCTATTTGCATCTTAGTAAGCAATTACAAGTGGGAAGGTGGGCAGTCAAATGAGATGTTAGGGGACATGAACAAATGACTGCTCAATATATCTGTTTTCATGAAGTGGGAATGCTAGTATATTTCTATTTGTATCACAATAATGATTGAATGAACAATTTCATGCAGATAATTGATGTTGAGTTTCCTATTACTGTAAAGTACAAAGTTGTTGAAGCAGAAACTGGGCTGAAGGGCGACACAGTACAAGGTTATTGATACAATTTGAATTGGTCTAATATGCTTTTGTCTTACTTTGACAGGGCGGCTACGATCAATTAGTTGATTGAATTTGCTTTGTTGACAGGTGGATCAAAACCAGTTACCGTGGAGACAGGTGCTGTAGTAAATGTTCCTCTGTTTGTCAATCTTGGTGATGATATTCTCGTAGATACGAGGACAGGGACCTATATAAGTCGTGCTTAGATGCTATTTTTGATTTAAAAAAATATTTTCTCTAGGTTTCAACTTTTGCCAAAAACATCAATTTATATTGTTCAATTTGATAATGTGTTTCTTCCACCTGCAATTTCATTAATTTTATTTTGTCTGCAATTTTTTAGGCATGTTTTATTCCATATTTATGGATTTTATTTAAATGTATATTATTGTCCAATAGTAACCATAACAGGTTAATAGGACTGCAAGAAAAGTACACTACAAATAATAGTAACCATAACAGGTTAACATGACTGCAAGAAAAGTACACTACAAATAAGAACTTGCAAGAGAAAAAGTAGATAAAACATAAAACAAATTTGAAACAAACCCTAGATGATAACCTTTCTTTTAACAACTCGCGACTGCTGAGTAGAACAGTTGGTCTGTTTGTTCCTCTGAAATTGAGGTTGAAGAAAGAAGTATGAACTTGAACCACGAAACGAAGAGTTGTGCTGATGATTCACGAGGATGCCATCTTTGTGTTGGGTCATCTCTTTGATAAATAGAGCTACACATATTTGAGTTAAATTGAAGGAAACACTTCCACAATGATGCAAACAAAATTGTAAAAACATTGAATGAAATCCTACCATAGGGATATGCCATAGGGAGAGATGTAGATTGGTAGCTTGTAATAAAGAAAATACCACAAGGTTTGTGAACCAAAAATGCATGTTAGTGTTGACAATTTTGACCCCACAGGTCAAATTGCAACCCCTTATCATTCGAAACTTGCATAACCATGCCTTTTGTCTAATTGTCAGGGATTGGTCTTTGCAATTTTTTCGAAAGGGTTGTCTTCAACAAATCCAAAGGAATTGGGCTTTTCCAAAAGTCCGAAGCAATTGACAATTTAAAAAAATCTCGAAAGGCCTTTTCAACTTTTCCAAAGAAGGGACTGGTTCAAAATTTCGGAAAGGCATATCCAAAAGGTCAAAAGGTACAATTCTTTCAGAAAAAGGGCTTATTCAAGAATTCCGAAGGGTTCTTTTTCCTTCGGAAAAGACACTTTCAAAACGTCCGAAAGGCTCTTTTCCTTTGGGAAAGTCCGTTTTCACAAAATCCGAAGGGTTCATTTTTTCGGAGAGGACCATTCCAATTTTTTCGTAAGGTATTTTTCGCAAGAAATGGTCCTTGTTAAAAGTCCGAAAGGTCCTTTACAATTTTTTCGAAGGGTTCTTTTCTTTTGAAAAAGTCCTTTACAACTTTTCCGAAGGGCAAGAGGACCATTCCATTTTTTTTGAAGGGATACTTTCAATTTTGCCGAAGAGTCATTTCAATTGTTTTGAAGGATTGTTTCAAAATTCCGAAGGATAATTTACAAAAGTCCGAGGATGGACAATTCCTTCAGACAATTTGTTTAAAGGAATTGTCCATTGCAAAAAAAACTCGAAGACAATGAGGACTTCCCCATTGTCAATTTTGTCCGAAGAAAAGGCCGAAAGAAAGAAAAGCCGAGAGGGCTTTACAAACAGCCCGAACAAAAAGCCCATAGTAATTGGCCAAAATAGAGAAGGGTAAAGGAAATATAAAGTTACCCAGTGCAAATTTGAAGGACCAATTAGTCGGGGACAAGTGGCATAAGCGCATTCAACTAGTGGAATTTCAACAGCCAATCAACAGAAGACAACGAGGACTTCCCCTTTTGACTATGATGACACGATCTATAGCTCACATTCAGAGCATGCAAAGTGGTCCAAGCAAGATTAGACTGCAGTAAGGAGCACATCAAGTTTTTAATGCAATAATCAAATTATTCAGACTTGGAAAAGACATGCCACTGTCTTCAAGCACGACTCTCTCAGTTCCAAAAGGGAGACTCGAATGCATGAAGGGCTCGAAGAGTTTAACGTTGGATGGCTATTCAAGGAGAGCTTAACATAGAATTTCATACATGCACTCTTGTATATCTTGTTAATCAAAGTTTTTTCAAACACTTCTAACTTAGCTTCAAGTGGAGTTTTCTCTTTGAAGATTGGCGTAGCATCATGCATGATGAGAATTGAATTACCAAAGATCCATACACGTTTGAAGAATTTAATCTTTATTCTAAATAAGGATTATGAAATTGGCTCACCATCATTTTCAACGCCAAAGAGTTTTTCATGCAAGGCATAAGACAAAAGATATTATTTGAAGGCTTGGTTATCTTGGCATAGCTGGACTTGGACTTGGGATGATGTGGGAGTTGATCTCTTCTTCTATTTTTAGTGCCAATCTCTTGGCTTTTGTA
The DNA here is from genome assembly GCA_037957365.1 of Torreya grandis. NCBI lineage: Eukaryota > Viridiplantae > Streptophyta > Pinopsida > Cupressales > Taxaceae > Torreya > Torreya grandis. Next base: position 976,880 of record JARHVA010004240.1, on the reverse strand, counting down.
TGTTTTTTCTATATAAGTTGGTTTTTTCAGTGATTTTAAGGATCCCTCTTTTGGTAAGACCAGATTGCCAAAATTTGAGTTTTGTAGCCTTTTTCAGATAAATAGGATTGCTTTCAGATTCTAGGGTGCTGGTATAGTGTATTTATGTCCGTGATTTGCATATGTGAGAATTTTCTTCTTTGTCAAGTCTTGATTCTTACCTAACAGTATAGTTGATCAAATTATGCAGGGCATGTTCTGTGTTTGATGTCTTTTGGTTGAGTTCACAGTGGATATAAGTGGTTGGTTAGTGCCTTGAATCAGGGCTATTCCATCATTTCCCTCAAGCTTTGATCATTAGATAAAAACTTTTTCATGAAATACTGATGCATATGAGTCAATTGGAGTTGAAAGTTTAATTTTTTTTCTTGTCTAATCAGTGTTTTTAGAAGCTCAAATTGAGTGGATGAATCAAAATATAGGTGTATCACCATCATTAGATAGGATTTCCTTTCAAATTTTTTTACCGTTTTTCTGGGAGTTTGTAGCGTAAAGTAGAGATCCTAATTGATACACCAAAGGGAGCTAGCTTTTATAATCTAAAGATTCAATCCGTCGATTAGGCCATCCACAGCCTATGATTGTTTCCATGTTTCAACAAACTGTGAAGGCTTGAAACTATTTTCACAAGGATGCGAGTCTGATTGACAACAGTTAGCAATAGAGAAACTGAGATGATTTATCTTATGATGTGGGGACCTGTCAGAGACCTTCCTTGAACCAATTGTTATAAGAGAATTGGAGGTGTCAATGTGGAATAAACCTCTATGGCATTTATCTTGTTCTTCATCAACAACCAACCAGTATCAATTTTAATTGTAATTAGGATCAAAGCTCCAAGAGATAGTTGAATACATTACAACTATGTGGTATTATAAATAATTAAATAAAATCTGAAAAGCCATCTAGGGTCACTTTATCGACCAATCCTCCACAAGAGAAAATCTATTGTGTAATCAACTTAAATAAAATTTAAAACAAATATTATACAAAGTTTTAGGATAAAATACACACTTGGGATGGCAGCTATCAATAGTGTACCTTAAGTTTGAGGTTTTACATAAGTGCGATTAAAAATTCTATTGTGTAATCAAATTAAATGAAATTCAAAACAAAAAGTATACAAAGTTTTAAGATTAAATACACACTTGGAAAGGGAGGTAACAATTGTGTACCTTAGATGCCATGTATGAACAAAAAATTACATCAACATGGAGCTCATGATCTTGGCAGCTCACATTTTTCATTTGGAAGTTTTAAGTGGAAAGAAACTCATATTTTAAATTGATTTAAAATAAGATGTTTAAAATGTATTAAAAAAAAGGTTGATCCAATAGTTATAATGTTTGTATAATGGGTATATAGTAGTTGTAAATTTTACATTGACTATTTTACATTATTATTAGGTAAATTTAGAAAACTACTGGATCTTTTGTGAGTATGTACTAGTGATGTACTATGACAAATTTTAGGTATTGTGTGATTGTGGATTATATCAACTATTGGACAACATTCACCTATTAACTCCTTTCCTTTCCATATCATGTATGTATCAAATGAAGGCTAAAATTTTACGAATATTAACAAAGATTGTGACAATTTAATATACTCTATGATTATATAAACATAGCTATAGGTATATGTAGAATTAAGATCAAGGGGAAAAAAATAGTTTTTTAAATTGTTATAGTTTCAATAAAATAAACGTTGTAAACTTCAAATGTTCCTATACTTCATGGAAGTAGAATGCTAAATAACTAAAATTTGAAAAAGTTATTCCTCTATTCGTTTTCCAAAGTTTAAAAAAAAAAAAAAAAAAAATCACATGGAATTAAACGTAAGTATACTTTTGAGGAATCTCCACCTAAGCATCTCGTAATAAACTTATATGAACATCCTTTCAATTATAAATATATGCATTGTGACAAAAAAAAATCCTCTTAATTTAAAAAAAACACAAATTTGGGAAACTTGCTTTTATGCTCTCAAAAACCTTATCAATGGATATATAATGCCTAATAACTTAGCAATTGACTATTCATTTACCCAAAAACAAGTATTAGAAATACAATTCACTATAGCAACCTCCTAATGTTATTGATACACACCTCCACCCCCACGTGTGTGGGTGTATCAATTTAGATTTTCTTGCCCCTTAATCCTAAACCTCAGGTTCATGATAGGTGTGTGTGGGTGTATCAACTTAGATTTCTTGTCCCCTAATCTTGAACCTCAGGTCCATGACAGGGCCCCATATATATATATATATATATATATATATATATATATATATATATATATATATATATATATATATATATATATATACTATTTTTGAATGCATTTTGTGGAATGAGATCACACAACATGTTGCAATCTTGTGAGATCAATTGTAATCTTGTGGGTCGATCTCACGAGGAGGGTGTTTGTAATATCCCTTTTTGGAAAAGTTTTGAATTTGAATTTGAATTTGAATTTTTTATTTTTTTGAATACGCAAGTTGAAACAAATTTGAAGCAAACTTTAGATGATAACATGCAACTAAAAACATGTAGATCTGATAACACTCAATTGGAACATTTATTCAATACATTGATTACAAATTTATTACAATAAATCCTAGCTATAAAAACCTACAAATAATTAAATCTTAAGTATAAACGAACGTAAATACTAAATTCAACAATAAATATAAACTTTTTGACCACAAAGACAAGGTACAATAGTCGATCTAAGGGTGTGGCATGGTTATAGCTGAAGTGCCTTATTGGAGGGTGTCATTAACTTCTAAGGACACTGATCTACCTTTATTTCTCCCAAAAATCCCTACACCCTTATTAGATATGCAACATAGTAGTCTTCTATTGTACAAGTAGTTGTATGTCCATGTACAACATAAAAATCTCCAAAAACAACAATTTTTTCCCTCTTCAAATTCCAGTGCAGTTGTTGGCAAATATTTCTAACCCTCAGCAAGGTCACACACACTGAAACTGAAATTTTGGTCCTAATTTGAAGCACAATAATAATTCCTAGAAGGAATCATCTCAAAACGATAGAGGGTTTTCATTCTCAAACTTGAATTACTAGAGGGTTTTCGTCCTCAGATGCAGAAGTTGCACCAAACGTTCAAGCTTTGAAAAAAAGGTTTTTGATTTCAATTGTGAATAATGAATAATGAAGAATAACTTTTGAACAAAACTCCTCTTTTATAATTTCATTTTTCCAATTTCACCTTAAAAGTATTTAAAAAAAATTAATTAAATATTCACTTTTCACTCTTTTAATATATTTTTTCTTTTTGTCATTTAATAAATATTGCTTTTGACCTTTTTTAATAATAATAATATCTAAGTGTCTTTTTGTTGTTGTAAAATAAAGTAACTTTAAACAACTTAAATGTATTATTATTAAATTATTTCTCCCATTATAACCCTTAGCCTACGGGAAATAAAAGATTGGCTTTGGTCTTTTGACCTATTTAATTAAAAAAATAGGGTATTGTAGTTTGCCCTTCTCAGAATTGTTTGCACCCAAGCAATAACAAGCTCAATTGCTTTGATTCATTCAAATTGATCATCTTTGTAATACCTAGATCCCAAATCATCATTGGGAATTTGTAATTCCATATGTTGACTTCTCACAAGGCCAACAATTACCACATGTACACACCAACATGATTTTGTTGCACCACTTGGCTTCTCTGAAGTGATGAGTCCAAAACACTTATTATAGCTTCATAACTAAGACCTTGATTTCCAATGGATCCTCCCATAATGTCGTAAGTTGTACCATCCAAAATATGGTGTGAACTAGACTATGTATGGGTTGGAAATAAGTTACAACAACGATAGACCCTTTAGAATCTCATCCGAATTAGAACTATGGTGGTTGAAATGTTGGTTCCCTTCCGTTGAAACCTTCTACCAACCTCATCCATTGTTGATACTCCCTTAAAACGTCCAAACTTGCGGCTGTTCGTGAATGAAATTATCAAAACCAACAATATAAAGATAGTGAACAACTACAAAAATGAAAAACTTGTGCAAAATTCTACAGTGTGATCAATGTAAAAGTGATGGGCAGCTATGCAAGGGCTAAAACACCTCTTTAGTAGTCACAAACTAAAAAATACTCCTTCCCATGATTGACAGTCAATGCAAATCCACTTGTATGAGTACAAATGAAATAATGTGGTGGCTAATAATGGTGATGACAACAACATCAAGGCTAAAAATCAAACTCGTAGTTGTCCTGAGTGTTGCCTTCTAACATTTGATGATAGGATACTATCACCAGTTGCTTCCTTCATATCTTGTTGATGATCCAAAAGCTTATCTTCTTTCAATGCCTTAGAGAAATTACCATCAACTCTACTATATTAAAGACTCAACTTTTGCATTAACCAAAAAATTCTCTTCAAATTTGTGCAAATTTGATTTTTCTTCATGCTTTACCATTACAATTGGAGAATTATTTCCCTTAATTTTTTGTAGGTGTCGTTTTGCTTGAATGGCTAGCAATTTAGCTTCCTTAGCTCTTCTTAGCCATTCGTCACACCTTTTATGGATCCTCATTACACCCTTTGTGCTTATCTACAACGTAGTTATATTTTTCAACCACATCCTCTGGGTCCTTACATAAGATCTCTTTACCTTTGACTTGCATGCTGAATTCTTTTTGCTCCTCTATATATTTGTGAGGCTCATATTTTGACATTTCCATCTTCTTTATTTCTATACATGCCTCTAGATTGTTCTGATATTCTTGCATAGCTTGCAACATTTTTAACATGGATTTTTGCACTATTCTCATGATTCACATGCTGACAAGATCACTGACCTGATACCATTGTAATATCCCATTCTAGAAAAATTCAAAATTTTGATTTTGATTTTGATTTTTTCTAAATATACAAGATGAAACCAATCTAAAACAAACCCTAAATAATATGCAATTGAAAATATGTTGATCTGATAATACTCAATTTGAACATATATTCAATGAGTTGATTACAAATTTATTACAACAAACCCTAGCTGTAGAAATCTACAAATAATCAAATCCTAATTGTAAATACTAAATTCAACAATAAATATCAACTTTTTGACCATGAAGACAAGGTGCAACAATCAATTGGAGGGTGGCATTAACTTCCAAGGGCAGGAATTTGCCTTTATTTCTCCCCAAAACCCTTGCACCCTTCTTTGATTTCTAGTGTAGCAATTTTTTGTTGCATGACAGGCTATATGGCCATGTACATCAACATAAAATCTTCAAAAACAACAATTTATTCATCTTCAAACTCTAGTGTAGCTGTTGGCAAATATTTTTAACCCTTAACAAAGTCACACATTGAAACTAGAATTTTGGTCCTGATTTGAAGTATAGTAATGATTCTTGGAAGGAATCACCTCAGAAGGGTAGAGGGTTTTCACCATGAAGCTTGAACCACTAGAAGGTTTTTATCCTTAGATGTAGAAGTTGAACCAAATGCTCAAGCTCTGGTAAGAGGGGTTTTGATTTCAATCGTGAATAATGAATAATAACTTTTGAGCCCAACTCCTCTTTTATAATTTCATTTTTTCAATTTCACCCTAAATGTATTTTAAAATATTTTTAATTAAATATTCACTTTTCACCTTCTCAATATTAATTAATTTTTGTCATTTAATAAATATTGTTTTTGGCCCCTTTTAATAATAGTAACATCCAAGTGTCATTTTTGTCATTGTAAAATAAAGTAACTCTGGACAACTTAAATGTATTATTATTAAATTATTTTCCCCATTACAACCCTTAGCCTATGAGAAATAAAAGATAGGCTTTGGTCTTCCGACTTGTTTAATTCAAAAAAAGGGACATTACAGTGTGTATAAGTCAACTTGGGCCTTGTTGATTTTGCTAACCTTTATGCCATGAGATGTTGCCATGTGGAATCATCATGGGTTTACATCTCAAGGGTAATATACTTGTGAATTTAGATGTATGCAACAAGCTTTGTGGTGCGAGATTGCGACGTGTCACCTTCTCGTGGCTTACCTCATGGGAACTATGCTTGCGACTTAACCTAGTGTCAAATCTTGCATGCTACGAGATGACACCACATGCCATGGTCTCATATATTTTTCAACTAAGGTTGCACCTCCAATTTCACTTTTTCATCATGCTACTTTGTGCTACGAGGTGACACTATGTGCAACAATCTCATCGATCGGCTCATGGAGATTACAACATGCAAGTTCACAAGATCCTCTTATATTTGATTTGCTCCATGTAGGGAGATGACACCAAAAGTCATCATATGGTTGATTTGCTCACAAATAATGTTACTCATAAGCTCTCTTGGTTTCCATGGTTCTACACAAGGTGTTTCGTGCATCGATATCATGACGCATTTGAATAATCTCATTTCATAGGGTCACAAAGATTTTAATTCACTGGGTTTTGCTTCACTCAAGTCTCATTTTGTTCTGTGAAGAAAGATGGTACCATGACTCTGTATCTTATTTCATAGAGAGGTTTGGTCTCAAGACACACTTTGGTTTTGTTTCTCACTATGCTCCATGCAATGAGATCATGCCACATGGCATGATAAATTTGCACAGAAAGTCAGATTTAGAGGACCTCATAGCTTCATTTTCTCTAATTGCTCTATATAGTGAGATCATGCCACTAGGCGTGATCTCATTTCATGAAGTCAATGGGCTCAAGACTTCACTTGGTTGCCTCTCTCTTGCTCTCGTTCACCTATGTGTAACAAGGTGATTCTTGGTGATTATGTCATGAAGTCTTGAGGGTCCTATCACTAAGTGTGTAGCTCAACGAAAATCTCCATCCTTAGACACCACAACATAAATCCATTTGAGTTATAAAGTCTTGAGATGAAATCTTCCCATGTAATGTGGGATAATGCCCAAGTTATTTACAAGTGCACTTTGACCAAAAAAGGGTTGACCTAGCAAACACATGTTAAAGGTGATGGCAAAAAACAAGATTTGTGAGAGCCAAGCCTAAGAAAACAAGGGTTTAAACAAGAGACGAAGATCAATTACATGCATCTAGATGTCCTATGTAAGATGCATAAACTGATAATAAAATAAACATTGCTTCCATGCAAAGAATGGGGTACAACGGTTCTTCACATTTAGACATGCACAAAAGATTTTATACAAATAAATATCATGACACCTTATTCTAACAATGCTAAGCAACATGTCTCAAGGCAATTGAATTAATCCTCGCTCATCCATAGTAATATAATTAACAATTTCTTCACATATAAAGATACAAAGAATGGATATAAACTTGGGACTTCACAAGTTCATAATGTTTTTTGATTTAACAATTAATACCACTACCATATGCATCCATTATAACTTATCCACACATGACTTAATTACAATGAGTTTGCATTCTAGTGACAAACCAAATCCAAGCATGATGCTTCAACACAAAAGGCACAAGCACTTAATTTAACAACCCTAAAAGTAATGCAATTAATTACTAGTTATTCTCCACAAATCCATATCATAGATTTAAACAATCATTCATTCATCTACACAAATCAATTATCAATAAATGCATCTTATTTCCAAGCAACTGCATATAATAAATCAACTAGAGTTTCAGGGAATAGTATATGTGCACAAATAACTAGGTGGTTGTATTGTCTAGCAAATCTTCTATCCATACCACAGTGGAGAAGAGTGGTGATATTTTATCCAACTGACCATTTTGATAGTGGGTGCAAGGGTCAATAAGAGATAATGAAGAATTTATGCTTTGTTATTGTTCCCAAAACTAACTACCCCAACAAATGCCCAACCATGTCCACCCTTTCCTTAGCTTACACATTTAACACTTAACCGTCTTCTTCAACACACTTAGATTATTTTATTAATTTGGGAAATTATGGGATTGCATATAGAAAGTCAAGCTCAATCAAAGTGACACAAGATGCAAAAAACAAGGAACAACTCACAAAATGTGTCCCTCATAAAGTATCAAAAATCAAGGCTCCACAAATTGAGTATAAATCTTTAGAAGTTTTCTCAAATGGAATACAATATTTGAGCAACTTTCACAAGTGGAATGCAAGTTTAAGGAATTTTCTCGGTATTAAACAAATTTAATAAAAATAAAACCATTGGACATGCCAAGTGGTTTAGCAACCGAAAATCCTTTTTAAAATTCAACAAAGGTGTAGATTGTGATATAACTAATCTCCCTCTTATATCCAAAAAATTTAGATATCATAAATTAAAAAAAGATAGTGGTACTAGTATGACTTATCCCTCTTTCATACCTAGCTCCCATAGGCCCATGTTTAAGTTTATTTCCCCTCACCTTAAAACACATGGCCATGCAAGCACTCGACCACTAGATGCCATTACATTCCTTTAGTGGTTGAGCTCTTGCTTGACCATGCCAGGCCATTAATTACTTAGAATAAAATAAATTTACAATAATGGATGGAAATAAAAATTTAAAGAGAACAACACCACTATATTGCAATAATAAGAGCATAATATAACATATCCATGTTAAAGATTAATAGTTGAGTAGACTATTGAAATTATATGATCAAGTCACTTTGAGGGGGAACCTCCATAATCATGTAATAATAACTTAATTAATAATATGATGATCTGATTGTTTAACCCTAATTTGGATAAAAGGCTATCCTACTTGGGTAAAAGGGTTAATGATATAAAAATGATAGGGGACAAGGGTGAATATCAGATCTAGAATAGGTCAATTAATGTGTTAAACTCAGATGTACCATATGTTGAATTTATATAATTTAGATAGGCTATTAATAGAAAGTACAACTATGCTAGATATATAAATGACATAAAAGAGAGTACTTAGCTATTTCTGATATTAATACAATGTTGGATTTGGTACAGACAAGAAATAGGCGATAAGAGAGTTCTAGATCAGTCATCAGATTCTAGATCTAGTATCTCTTGCTCCCTATACACTTGCATCACCCTGGGACAGTTACATCAATGGTAGCATTTGATCTTGATGCTAGTATATTATACAGAGTATGTGCTCAAACAAGATGCGACCACCTAGTTGTTTTTGGGTTTGGTTTTGCCTTCGCTTTGGTGCATTTAGATTTGGGTTATGGACTTTTATCCTTGGTGAAATGGTGAAACCCTAGATTTGCATTCTCAATGTGACCTTGGGGGAAAATGGGTTAGTGGACACATGGTGTTGAGCTAATCTGCAATGACTCCACTGTCAAAAGGTGTTGCTTGCATAACCAATACCCTAGAAGAGGGCCTTAGACTCATGTAGTTCGCCCTTATGTGTTGGCTTGCATGTGAATCATGCAATGTGTAAAGCAAACACAATAACGACCTAACTTCTAACTTGGAAAATATGATCTTATGACTGCTCCTTTAGTACTTCAGACATATAGTTAGGTTGTTCCTTTGACTAATATCAAAATAGAGAATAATAGGAAAGTTTTTGGTAACTTGAGTGCTTCTTGAGTGATCTTTTGTTCTGATTGCTACATTTCTTAGGTGGTGAATGAACGAGGGGTGATATTATATTTATACCAATCCTATCAGGAGATAACTTGCAATAAAACACTTAGGATGATCATTGTGATATGTTTTAATTTATAAATTGGATGACTTTAAGTCACTGGACACTTGCATCGGGCTAAGATAGTAACGTTGATGCTATTATTTGACCCAGACATTAGTGTCTAGGGAGAAGGAGAGTAGGCATAGGCTCAAAACTTGCTGAGGTGTAAGATAAGTATATTTTAAGCATTTTAGGCAAGATGGGAGGTTTGTGTCATCAATATAACACTTATCAAACTAAGAGATAGATAAAGGGGCACAAGATAGAGCAGATATGAGGGTTGCAAAAGCAAAGCATGTATAGAACTAAGAGGAACACCTAGGGTCATGAGTTTGCTAAGTGTACAAGATCGAGGTACTACATAATCATGAAATATAATCTATATTTCCCCCCTTTTAATCAAGTAATGAAATTGCTAGTTTAAAGGAAATAAATAAGTACCTGGGTGTGTATACACACCTTATCTTTGTTTGAGTTGAATTTGAGTGCTTTGCTAGAGCTGAGTTTGAGTGCTTCATTGGTGACTGACCTGCAACCAAGAACATGTTACAGTGTATAATTAGTGCATGTAATTTGGGTTAAAAGCACTTGGAATAGAAAGAAATTGAAAGAGCAAGGTTTAGGAGTATACTTATGTGTCGATGTAATTGCCTTACCTATTAGCAAGTTGTTTTTATAAAATATGTATCATTGTATAAGTTTGACACTGAGATTAGGATAAATATAGATAATTATTTAAAGTGTATATATCCAAGAAGAGAGAGAGAGAGAGAGAGAGGTACATGCCTCCAACTTTGGATTAAAAGTGAGTTGCCACTTAATGGTTGAGATTGGCTCAACTGTGCAACCCAATGATACTCATAACCTAGTGAGTTTGGAAGATCAAGTGCAAACTGAAAACTTGGCAAGACGAGTGATTTAATCACCCCAACCATGCCAAAAGGTGAACTAACTACTGCAGTAGATTGACTCGTTAAGGTCCGTAAAAGTCCATTGGGTATCAATACGTGCAATAGTTTTAGAACCTAAATTTGATTTGGATTTTGTAATATTAGACACATGTTGCATAGCATATGCACCTTAGATTTTTCATGCTAAAATTGTCTGTAGTAATAGTATCATATGTAGAATTTCTACAATAAATATGTATCAAAATCATATAACTGTGTGTTTTAGCCAATTCAAAAAACTGTATAAGTGTGGAGGACATGCTTCCAAAGCATGCCCCCACTATATATGAATAAATCTAAAATTAATATAAGCACCAATGTGGAGGACTTGTTTCTAAAACATGCCCCCACTGTAAATTGGAGATGCTGAAAATTGAATAGATGTGAAGAACATGCTTCCAAAGCATGCTCCCACTGAATCTGTGAATTTAAGTACCATATTGCATTAATGTGAACATGCTTCCCAAGCACACCCCCATTGAATCTGAGACTATGAATGTGTGCAAGCTATGTCATCATGACATGCCCCCACTAAATCTGCAAATTGGTGTAAGTACCATATACTATGTGAGTGTGAAGAACATGCTTTTAAAGCATGCCCCACTGTAATCTAGAAATTGTGAATGTGTGGAAGCCATGTCATCATGACATGTCCCCACTGAATCTACAAATTGGTGTAAGTACCATATATTGTGTGAGTGTGGAGAACATGTTTCCAAAGCATACCCCCATTGTAACTTCAAAATTGTAAAAAATGTGGAAGCCATGTCACCATGACATGCACCCATTAATATGCCCCTCTTTTGAGGTGAGGTAAAAACAGTACCTGGTAGTTAGCTCACCTCAAAAAGATAAGACAACTATAAATCTACGAATGTAATCATGTAGCATATAGAAGGAAACATGTCTAGATAAATATATCATTGAAGCACATAGAACCAATGTGATCACATGTAGGCCTAAGATGCATGATAAATATCATGACAATGTCTAGATAGTAACAATACAAACTTAAAAAACAAATAAGCACACACACAGAAACACTCAAAATCAAGTCAAAAGGCAATGGTCCAAGGAGGCCACAAACACGAGGCATGTTCAAATGCCATGAAATCAAATAGACACGACTTAGTCCAATGTTCACAAAAGCAAAGAATGACATTCAAATGTCCAAGAACACAATCATAGGCATAAGGGCCACATACAATGGAGCATATTCAAATGCTCAAAAAAAGCAAGGCAAAACACTCAAGGAAGTGAAAGGAAAAGCATAAGTAACTAGTATAAACATGTCATAGTGGCCCATGGATTGGATGTGTTAGCAAAAAACATCAAGTACATAGTATATCAGTACCTTGTGTAATGTATAATCATGGATAATAGGCATGTGTAAGTTCAAATTTAAGCTTAAACATGATAGCGTAGATTGATCATTGAATCATATAACCTGTGTGTATCAAGAATGTAGAAGATGGATGCCCCCAACTTCCTGATGACGTGAGTAGAGGGAAGGCCCAACACCCATAAGTGTATCATGTATATGTGCATGCCTATGTACGTGTATGTAGGGGTAAATGATATGTTAGTCCTCAACATTTAACTAACACACAGATGCCAAGGAGCCAATATAACATGTAGGTGCCAAAAAAGTTTTTGGATTTTTTTTTTTTTTTTTTTGTATTTTAAAAAATTTAAAAGTTCCAATCGAGTAAGTCATCATTATCGAAAGTGTGGGACCATTTGTAAAAACATGTTTTAATTGTTGTTTATAACAATGGATTGCCTCTTCTTCAATATAGTTATCCAATGACTTCCTTGAAGCTAACAATGTGGGTAGATAATTGTATCCATCATGTGGTATACAAATTTTTGTGCCCATTTCAAGAAAGGTAACACACATATTTGTAGTATCCAACTTGGCTTGCTATTCGTTTAGCTAATTTTATCCAAGCTTTAATCTCAAATGGGGGTCGTGTTGTAGTATCCATATGGTTGTGGTCACCACATGTGTACCACAAAAAATAGGTAACCAAATATATTTGAGAGATTCTGACATCAATGGAGAGTATTCGAGTTCATTTGTAGTATGTCCCAAGTGTTTGAGGAATGTGGTTCCACAAGTTATATCCCACTTGTTCATAGCAAACTAGAGATGGTGGTAATATACCTCGTCAATATTAGCAAAAAATGCCAACTCTTCATGCTTTGGTCGCTTTGAAAGATAGTTCTCATTTGAAAGATAGGAAGAATTTGGCCTTTTGACAGGTAGTGAAGCTTATGACAAAGACTCCACATTTTTCACATAGTATAGTTACAATTGACCCTTATAAGGCTGGCTCAATGCTTTTAACCAAGAGGGGTAAATTGAGTAACAACAATTTACATGCTTATCTTCTATGGTTGTGTTCCCCTTATGTGGATTCAAGATTGTTTCTTTTGTAAGTGGATTGATCTTGTATTTATTAGGACCTATGGGTTCAAATGAGTTATGTGAAAGGTGATCAAGTGGATCAAATTTTAGTGTGCACATTTTTTTATTTGTCAGATCATAAGTGGTATCATCATCACTATCATAGTAATCAGAAACATGCCCATCATTCTACTCAGTTTGACCAATAAATGAAGCTCAAATGAAGGAGGCTCTTATGGTTTTAATCGCTCCTTTGGTATTGGTTCTTGCTCTTGATGTGCATCTATGTGTATCTCAATATGTGGTACCTTATTTGCATCTGGAGATGGAGGAGCCATTGTACTTGACTCACCTATTTCATAAGTGTGTATGTGCTTAGTAGAAATGCTTTATTTAGGTGGTACTACTATAGGAATGCCTTTAATTTCAAATTATATCATTTTGCAAAATTTGAAAGGTTCATCATCAGTGGACACTGTTAATAAAGTCCCATCATGTATGAATTTTACACATCTATGAAGTGTAGATGGGTCAGCTTCCATTGAATCTATCCAAGGTCAACCCAAAAGCACATTATAATGCAATGATTGAGACATTGCCTGAAAAGTAGCTGAAATAGTTTTTAGTCCTAATGTCACATCCAATGTAATTTGACCAACTGGAGGATTGTGAATTATCAAACCCTTGGATATGCATAATCAACTTTTGAATTAGATCGGTTCTAATGCACATGATGGCTAAGAAATTGATACTACAAATATTTAGGCCTAATCCATTATCAATGAGCACCTTTTTGATGCCTTTATTTGGCATTGTCACTTGTATGAACAAAGGTGACTCTTGATCAATTATATCTTTGGATGGTAATTCAGTTGGGTCAAAGGTAATAAGTTTGGCATTGTTTTTGAGATCTTTCATGATATCTGCAAAATAAGCGGTATTAATATCATTTGGAAATTGAGTTTCATGCAAGATGTCCTTGTAGACATTAGTTTTTTTTAGGAGCTCAAGAATTGAAACTTTAGCATGTATATTGCTTAATTGGTCAACAAGGTTATAATACTTAGATTTTATAGCAAGTTTAGGCTTAGGAGGCACATGTTGTATATTAATAGGTAGTGGTGTAGGTTGAGCAACCTTACCTCTTTGAGTAGTAATAACATGGACCACATAATCAAATATAAGTTGTGAGAAAATAATGGGTGCAGGATGGTAACTATCACTCGGATAAGGCTTGGATAAAATAAATGATTGAGAGCATGCATGTTGGCATCTATATACTAGCTCTATAACATTGCAAGAGGACCTATGGAGAGATATAAAATGTTATTTATGTTTTAACACTCTAACATATTTCTTAACAATTTTGACAAGACAAGTAACATAGCAAACCATAGAAACTATAAGGTATTGGACCACAAAATAATTGACATATGTATCCATGAAAATCAAGATTTCAAGATTTATCAATTAGGGATCACCAATAGGAAAAGAAACCATAAAAGCCTAGTTGGTATAAGGTTTGATTTTCAAATATCGGGTTCACCAAACGCTTAACCCTAAATTGGATAAGAGGCTATCATACTTGGATAAAAGGTTTAAGGATATAGAAATGATAGGGCGCAAAGGTGAATATCATATCTACAACAAACCAATTAATATGTTAAACTCAGACGTACCATATACTAAATTTATAAAATTGAGATAGGCTATTAATGGAACGTACATCTATGCTAGATATATAAATGACATAAAAGAGAGTACTCAATTATTTTTTATGCTAATATAGTGCTAGATCTGGTACAGACGAGAAGCATGCAAGAAAATAGTTCTGGATCAGTCATCAAATTCTAAATTTGGTGCCTCTGGGTCCTTGGACACTTGCATCAACATGGGACAATTACGTTGACTCTAGTGTCCTATACAAAATATGCACTCAAATAGGATGCGACCACCTGGATGCTTCTGGGTTTGGCTTCACCTTCACTCTGGTGCATTCAGATTTAGGTCATGGATTATTGCTCTTGGTGAAATGGTAAAACTCTGGCTTTGCATCTTCAATTTGACCTTAGGAAAAAATGGGTTAGTGGGCACACAATGTCGAGCTAACCCATAATGTCTTTGCTATCAAAAGGTTCTACCTACATATCCAATACTATAGAAGAGGGCCTCAGACTCATGTAGTTCTCCCCTATGTGTTGGCTTATGTGTGAATCATGTAATATGTAAAGAAAGTACAATAATGACATAGCTTGTAACTTAGAAAATATGACCTTATGACTACTCTTTTAGTACTTCGGACCTATAGATGGGTTGTTCCTTTGACTAAACATAATAAGGTAGAATAAGAAAGCTTTTGGTATCTTGAGTGCTTTTTTAATGTTTTTTTGGTTTGCTAGATTTCATAAGTGGTGAATGAATGAGGGTTGATATTGTATTTATACCGATCCTATATTGATATAACTCATAATAAAGCACTTAGGCCGACCATTGTGATATGTTTCATTTGTAAATTGGATGAATTTAGGGTATTTGACACTTGTGTTAAACCAAGATAGTAACATTGACGCTACTGTCTGACCTAGACGTTAGTGTCTAGGGAGAAAGAGAGCAGGCACAAGCTTAGAACTTACATAGGTGTAAGAAAAGTACATTTTAAGCATTTTGGGCAAGATGGGATGTTTATGTCATCAATATAATGTTGGTCAGACTAAGAGATAGGCCAAGGGGCACAAGATAGAGTTGATGCGAGGTTTGTGGAAAAAAGGCATGTGTAGAACTAAGAAGAAGAACTAGGGCCATGAGTTTTCTAAGTGTATAAAACTGAAGTGCTACATAATCATGATATATCTTCTACACTAATACTAACTTCTACCTTCTATATATACCCTACTAAGTCAATCGATACGCCATAGGCTGACGCTACTACTAATATGAAGATATAGAAATTATCATATGACTAGGTTAAAGGTTATGCTAGTAACAAGTGGACCCCACATATCTTAATACATGTTAGCGGATAAGTGCATAACATGCCCCTCCCCTTCAAACCAATATTATCCTTAATATTGACCATCTTTGGGTGCTTCTACATAAATGTTTCATCCTCCCATGTCATATCCTCATTGGCCAAATTCTTCCACTTGTTTAGATACTTTGTAATCATCCTTGTCCACAACCTCTTTGTGCATGTATGGAGGATTTCCTCAAGTTAAAAAATGATATATTCATCCTATTCAAGCTTTAGTAACTCTGTTTGAGCCGCAAATCTATCCAATGGCCTTCAAGTAGGTTATATGGAAGATTGGATGTATTTTCATTGAATGAAGTAACTCTAATTTATGTGTCACACTGTTGATCTTTTACAAGATTTGATAGGGCTCATAATACTTAAGTGAATTTTTTTTATCATTCTCATATTATTTTAATTCCATTTGTTTATATGGTTCTAATTGTACCAAAACCTAATCTCTTCAAAATGTATTTTTGTGTGGTGCTGGCCAACTTTCTACTTAATTCGACTCTATACCATTCCAAATTCTCTCTAAGACTAGAGAGAACCTCTTATTAGTGTTGAAGGCAATCTTCAATTTCCTAAGTTATTAGTGAAAACCTTACGAAAGAGGTGATGGATGGTGGTTGGCACCCATACAATGCCAGAAATGGAGATATTTTGCATGAAGTGTAGAAAGAAATGTTATACCACCATTTTGATGGTGGTAGGCATTGAACCCATGTTTCATCTTTATATGAATAAAAACATCAGACATAACCCTTCAAGCACTTGTTCACAATCTCAGTTTATCCTTCAGATTGGGGATGACATGATGAGCTACAGGCTAGCTGTCTACCCAAGAAGGAAAATAAACTAGTTTAAAAATTACTAGTAAATATAGGATCATAGTCACTATGATCGTCAAGTTTCTATGTAGCTTTTGAACTATACTCATAAATGTTGATTCTAAAATAATTGCTACAAAATAATACGACAAGGCACAAAAAGGGCATACTTAGTGAATCTATCCATGGCAACCATGATGACATTACCCCTTTAACATTGAGGAAACCTTGTGATGAAATCCATTGACACCTCTTCCTACCTCTAGTTAGGAATAAAAATTGGTTGTAGAAGACCCAAGATCTTAATTGTCTCATGGTTTACTCTTATTTTCCTGACACACCTTGATTTCTACCACAAATTTTTGGACTTCTCCTTTGAGCCTTCCCAAAAGAATTCCAGGTTAATTCTATGACAAGTCTTCATGAAGTTGCATTTCCCACCAATCGACAAATCTTGTATTGTAAGAACCTTTTTCTTAAGGGTTTAGTTCTTGCACAATTATACTTGATTCTTGTACCATAGAGCATCCCCATTCCATACAAAAAATTTTGACGTGCTCAAATCATATTAGAGATTATGATGGAGAGTTTGTGTATTTGTTATTCACCCATTTTGATTATTCCTCCACCCAATCTACCTATAATATGGATGACACACAAGATTGATTATGTGAAATCATCCTTCTAGGGTAGAGCATTAATTGTTACGTTTTCCTTTCTTTCTTTGTAGATGATCTAAAAGTCATATCTCAACATCTTCGTGACCCAATTTTGTTGTTTCTCTGATGAAAACCTTTATTGTAAAAGGTATTTAAGACTATCATGATATGTCTTTACCTTAAAGTGTCTTCCCATAAAATATGTTATTTGTATTTGATTGAATGAAGGATACCCATCATTTCCTTCTCATAAATGGGCTTCAACAAATTCTTACCTTAAGTTTACAACTATCAAAATCAAATGTCATCCTTCTTAAATGACTATTGCCCTTATGACATACCTCGAAGCATCTCACTCAATAATGAAAGTTTTGGTATAATTTGGTTAGAATTAGAGTGGTACATATGGCCTCCTTTAGCTTTTAAAATGCCTTGGTTGCTACCTCATTCCAATGGAAGAAGTGATTTTTCAATAAAAATCTGAGTGGTGCTTCACTGTTATGTTTTCATATTTTTTTACAAATCAATAATAGTAACCTGTGAGCCGTAAGGATCCCCATAGGTGCTTTAAGATTTTAGGCACTTGCCATTTGACCATGCCGTTAATTTTGTGAGGGTCCACCATTACTCCATGGAAAACAATGTGATACAAGTACTCCATCTCCTTGACTCCAAAATCACACTTGGAAGACTTGATGTATAATTTATGTTATGTTAGACTATCCAAAACCTAGTAGACATGTTGTAGTTGTTTTGCCCATGTTTTCTTGTGTATTAAAATGTCATAAAAAAACCAAGACAAATTTCCACAAAATGGTTGAAAGACAAAATTCAATAAACTTTGAAATGTAAACGGTGCATCTGTGAATCTAAAGGGCATCAATAGAAATTCACAATGGCCTATCTTTGGTTCTGATTTGACGATAACCTAAGTGAAGATCAAGTTTTGTAAACTATACAACACCTTATAACTCATCTATAAAATCATCGATTACTTAAATTGGAAACTTATCTTTGATAGTGTATTTGTTGAGTTCCTTATAGTCTGAACACATGCACCAAGTGTCATATTTCTTACACATTATCATCACTTGAGAGAAATAAACATTGTGACTATGCCAAAAAGTTCTTGCCTCGAGCATTTCTTTTACCATATTCTCAATCTTGTTTTCATGTACATATTAATGCTTATAAGGTCGAATGTTGGGTGGTTGGATTCATGGTAACAACTAAATGGAATAATCATGATCGATTTTGGGTCAAGTCCTTTTGACATATCTCCAAAGACTACTAAGCGTCCCTTTATAATTGCTTGTAGAACTAGCAGTGTAGACACCTTTGTTGGTAATTTTTAGAAAATTTAACAATACAAAAAGAAATATAATCATAGTGAAAAGTAGTAGAACAAATAAATTAGAAGTACACATATTTACATTGAAAACCTGGAAGTGTTCTAGGAAAACCCACGAGGCAAGGGTCTCTCAATATTTTATTAATATCAGGAATCAATCCACTATTACATCAATGGCATAATCACTCTCTAGCTCCAATCACTATCAATTATACTACAATATCTTCTCTTAATTCATGAGTTCCTTTTATAGAAGAATTCAAATTAGAAATTATGGTACAAAAATGTGTGGAGTACAAACCCTATGTCGTATAAACATGTGTAATACAACCACGTAAGTTATAGGTGTATGAACGCCCTAAAAACATGTTACAAAAATGCCAAATTTTATTCAAGGAGGCTTAATGGCCTTGTTGGAATAGCCTACAATTATTGTATGTGGGATACAACCAACTCCCTACAACCCCTTAGCATTTAGGCCTTCGATCTCACCCAACTCATGTGAGTCATGTGTGGAACTAATTGTCAACTACTTTATAAATGATGGAAGATTAAAACTGACTTCACATACCAACAATAGTTCTATTGAAAAATAGTTGCACTACAAACCCATCTGCTCCCTTTTTAAGAATATTATGTAATTGATGAGAGCTAATTGATTGTGGGGAATTTGTATGTAGCCCACACAATTTAAATGTCATTCTTTTTGAATGAGACCACATGAACAACTCATGGAAATTCAACTCAATTGTTCCCAAGGTAGGTGGCATATGGGAATGGAGAACATAGGTTAATATAAGAAGTTTTCTTCCACAATAAGTTTAATATTATGACATTTCTCTATATAATTGATGTACCACTATTTGCAATCATGACCTAAAATTCTGGAGCTAGATAAATAAAACGGTTCAAGTGGGCAACCAACTTAATGTTGATGAAGTTGTGGGTACTTCCCAAGTCAATCAATACTATCACCTTCTGATTTTTTAGGAAACCCACTACCTTGAGGGTTTATGGGGTGTTAATATCTACATTTCAAGAAATATTTGGCTTGGTATCTACTATGTCATAATTTGGATTATCAACATCCTTTAATTCTAATTCTTCATCCTCTTATTCTTCATTAGCACCTTCAATGTAAAACAACTTATTTTCAACACATTTATGATCTTGAATGTATTTCTATCACAATTAAAACATAAGTCTTTTTTTCATTTCTCTTCAATTTGTTTAGAATTCAATTTGGTAGGTTGAGGGAATGACAGTGTTGGAGCACTCTAATCTCTAATGCTTATGAATGACTACTTTATGTTATTCAATGCTCTTTTTTTTCGCCCTAACGAACATAATAATATAATTATATTTAGTAAGTGGATGAAGCATGTGTACCTCATGTTAGATGTGATCCTTGATTTTCCCAAGAAATAAGTCATTTAAGTTATCATATATGGTCATCTCCACACGTAAGGATAGATTTTCAAATTGCTGAATATAATCCTTGAGTGGTCTTGTTTGACATAGTTTTGCTAATTGGTTGAAATAATTTCCTATCACACTATTGCAATAGTGCCTATGTAATTCCTCGTTAAAATTTGACCAAGTGACACTAAGAACATTCTTATTTTGAGCACATAATTATTGATATCAAATGAATTGCTTAGGTTTCAAGTATAGGGATACCATTGTGACCTTTTGTCCACATGGGATTTGATGTACACCAATAAAATATCCTTTGGTTGATCTGGTTGACTAGATATTTTCCAAAGAACTTATGCATATCCACTTTTGGAAGCATGTTTCAAGTACCTAAATATAAACCAACTTAGGGTGAGGTTGCACTATATTTGGATTTGGAAAGTGTTGAGCAGAATATCCAACATGATTGGGTTTTGCATTGGTGAACTGAGGTTGTGTTATGCCCTTAACCTATAGTGCGTCTATGGATATGTGTTTGACTTGTGGTTTGCATACTTTTGATATTATCTTATTGCATTTCTCTATGTTCTTAGTATGGTCGACTTATGAAATAACCATGGCTAAGTAGAGTATATGTAAGAGATAGTGGTTAGTATTTAATCATCATATTGTGAATTCTGCTCCTATTGTATTGTTATGGGGGTTGCCCCCTTGAAATGACTCAATCATAATTATCAAGTATTCTCCTCTTTTGTTAATTATTACTATGGATCTATTAATTTACTCTTAATTCTATGATATATTATTCTATTCTTATAAAACATCTAATGAATTTAATTTCAAGTGGTATCAGAGCATCGACTTAGGTCAATTTTTCTAGTGTTGTTTTTAGGATCTGGTGTTGTGGCAATCGAAAGAGCTATGGGATTGAAAAAACATAACTTATGATTTACGATGTTTTTTTTGCCACAACACTATTTTTCGAAGTCTTTGAAAATAAGTCTGGATTTTTTCACATCCTTGAGAAAATTAACAGTCATTGGATTCGTCTCATGAGATGATTGCAATGGAATAATCTACTGGTACACTTTTTTCAGGGTCTAAATCCTCCCTCAAGGTTTGTGCGTCATTGGTCCTAACACTCACAGACCTAAGAAAGGTCAAGACACTCTAAAAACTCCTCACAAGGATGACATGGAGTCCAAAACATCAGATCCATCAGTTTCTTAGGCAGTTCAATAAAGTTCGTCAGATATACAAAGCATGGTGAGCAAGGATGATCTAACTATAGTAAAAAGGGAAATGGATTTTATGAAGCATCAATTGTCAACTTTGAGTGATCATTTGACTACTACTGTGGATCAACGTCCAAAAAATAATCCTCCATCACTCCAATCAAGTTCTCCCAATCTGAACAATCACATATCCAATATCGGTTTGAAGCACATGTTGCCAAAGGTGGGAGTGCACAAATTTGATGGTAAGGATCCACTCAATTGGATCAATCATATATAAAATGTATTTGATCTACATTAGACCCCATTGCACAAAAGGTGATCATGACATCTATTAATCTAGAACCTAAGCATTTCATTTGGTATAGGTAGTGGTGTGCTCAAAATAAAAATAAGAGTGCTCTTATTAGCTGGTCGATATTTATTGAGGAACTATAGATGCACTATCACAACATCTCAAACAACTTCTTTGATTAGTAAGCAAAGTTATGACAAATAGGTATTGTTAAGGATTATATTTATCAATTTCAAAATCTATCCTTACACGTATATGACATCAATGAAAATAACTTGACCTATTATTAGAAGGGCTTGAGGATAACATCCAACTTCATGTTTGCATGTTTAGTGCAACATCTAATTCTGAGTCCATATTATTCACATGTCAGGTAGAGGAAAAATATTTGGTCAAAACGAGGGCTTTCACTCATGGTCACAAAGGTAATTTCATAGCACCATCATTTTCATAACCTACAAAATTGACCTTTCAACAAATTGAAGAGAAGCTTGCCAAAGGATTATGTTTTGGCTATGTCAGCATGTGTAACAAATGACATAAATGTGCCAAAAAGAAGTTGTTCTACTTTGAAGGAGCCAATGAAGATGAAGAAGATGACAAGGCTTCAGGTGAGGATGTGGAATATTTAGAGGAAGAATCTAAATATTATCACCTTACTATCTCATGTTATGCCTTTTTAGGTATAAGTACTCAAAATCTTAAGGTGGTAGGCTTCCTCAAGAAATAAAAAGTGACAATGTTGATTAATTAAAAGTACACAATTTCATCAACGGTAAGTTGGCTACTCATTTGAACTATTTAATTTATCCAAATCTATAATTTCAAGTCATGACTGTATATGGTGGAATAATCAACAATTTTGGAAAAATACCATAATATTAAGATTACCATGGGGGACTACTTTTTTAATTCTCCTATGTTTGTTATTCTCATGGGTGGGGATGACATTATTTTCAGAGTATAATGGCTCATGACTTTGGGCACAATAGAGATGAATTTCTAAGAACTGTTCATGCTATTCATTTTGAAGGCAGGACATTTGAACTACATGGATAATAGGTAAAGTCTCCTTAATTTTTAGTTCACATCAGATGATAGATTCTTAAAAAATGTCTAGCTTATAAGTGTCTACACATACCAATTTATAAATGATTATTGATGACCACTCAATAGTTTTTGGCTCAATGAAAAAAGGTATACCACAAATAAGAGAACATGATCATGCCATTAGACTGATTCCATGTAATACATCACCAAATATCAGACCATGTAGGTATCCATATGCCCAGAAAAGTGAAATTGAAAAGATGGTACAAGAGATGCTAGAGGCATGTATTTTTTGAAATAACCAAAGTAAATATTTGTCCCCAGTAGTCAAAGTGCGTAAGAAAGATGACACTTGGAGGATATGCCCTGACTATAGAGAAATCAATACGTACACCATCAAAGATAAGTTTCTTATTCCAATAATTGATGATTTAGATGAGTTACACGATGTTGTTTATTTTACCAAACTAGATCTTCATTATGGGTATCATCAAATTTAGATCCTAGATGAAGATATCCATAAAATAGATTCTAGAAATCATGAAATCTATTATGGGTTTATGGTCATACCTTTTTGTCTCACAAATACACCATCTACATTTCAGAGTTTAATGAATATTGTTTTAGGCATTTTTTTAAGAAAGTTTGTGTTGATGTTTTTATGACATCCTAATCTATAACAAAACTTGGGAAGAACATTTGAAACATGTGAAATAGATACTATTAGTTTTGGATTTGCATATGCAAAACCTTTCAAATGTAATTTTGGAGTCCATGAGGTGAAGTACTTGGGTCATATTGTCTCACATGAAGGAGTCAAAGTCGACCCTAAGAAGATCCAAGTTATGAAGGAGTGGCAGGTGCCAATGACCCTCAAGAACCTTTGTAAATTTTTGGGGTTAACAGGGTACTATCATAGATTTATAAAAAATTATGGATTCATATCAAATCCACTCACAAGCTTGTTGAATGAAGATTCATTCTATTGGATTTAACAGCTACCAAGACACTTGAGAAGTTGAAAAGGCTATGTGCACCACTCTAGTTTTGGTGACCCTTGATTTTTCCATTTTTTTTTATTGTTGAATTAGATGCATCATGACATGGCATGGGGGAAATACTCATCCAATAAAGAAGACCCATTGCATTTGAGAGTTGAAAACCAAAAGAAAAAAACAAGCGCAAACCAATCTATGAGAAAGAAATTATGGTTATTCTTTATGTAGTCAAGCAATGGATACTTTATTTGATGGGTATACATTTTTAGGTAAAGACTGATCATGATAGTCTAAAATAATATTTAGAACAATGATTGCCATTAGAAAAACAACAAAAAATGGGTGGCTAAAATGTTGGGATATGACTTTGAAATAGTCTATAAGAAAGGAAAATAGAATGTGGTAGAAGATGCACTTTCTAGAAGGGATGAATCAATTGAGGCATTGTTATGTGCATTAACCATTTGACAAGTAGAATGAAAGAATGATAGGGATACACAGGTCTTGATTCAGAATCTTCAGCATGGTTAAGGGGTTTATAAAAAAATTAAGTGGAAAGGGAACACATTAAGTTATAGAGATAGATTATATCTATGTAAGCATTTTGTCCTCAAACACACGATTATTCAGGAGCTTCATGCATCTCCAATAGGGGTGTAATTATCTAAAAGTGGTATTTGAATACTAAGAGTGTTACTTTAGACAACCTATTCTTAACTTATCCCTAGACCTATCTTAGAGACTTTACCACACTTTTATAGTCATTGTGTGGACCACATACATCTCTAGTTAACTCAAACACAGTCTCAAAATAACATTCCTAGATCCTAATCTTTTATGTCCAACAACTTGCCAATTGGACATTAGTGAGACATTAAGGACACTAGAGCCACATGGTGCTAGTGTCCCTTGCCCTAACTCTCCCAAATGGATATATTTTCAAATGTGTACCCTCCTAAGGTTGGTCTAGACACATTTTATTCTCCACACAAGCTACGTATCACTATAAATACAAGACTATTAGATCTCTATCCACTGGATGGAAAATAGATGCAAAAAGCTTACTCAAACAAGAAACAAGTTGAACAAAATCAAGGTTATTAATCTCTATTATTTCTTACTTATGCATACTACCATCTATAACTACCCTAAGTCTAGAATTCAAAGATTTTCAATCTCAAGCACACTCAAGGCATTCAAGACCACTATCATTCTAGAATTCATTTGTACTTGCACCAAGCACTAGGTGGGAGAATTGCATCAGGTTTGATCCCTCCTTAGAGTGTTTTTATGTAGGCAACTCTCTTCATAGTGGCATGTTGAGGATATCTAATAAATCCTACTATTGAACACATATTTTCATCTCATGCCATATTTGCAAGGAGGATTAGGGTTTGCATACTAAATCAAAAATTCTAGGCACAATACAGAGTTCTAGATTTTGTACGCAAATGAACAGAACCTAAAAACACAGGTGTAGGTGCTCCTAAAAATTAAGAACAATCCTACAAAGAGGACACTATTGTCTAGGTGGGATGCTACTATCTAGTGAAAAATCTGACCCAAGGACACTATTGATGACACTCAGACCTGTCCATAACCCAATTTTCATCATCTATATCTTTTGCGATAGCTATTTTCTATATAAACCTCTATATTACTTCTAAGACTCTTAGGGTTTGTATCATTTTTTCATTTATACTCATATTTTACTTCTAAAATATCAGATTTGCTTCCATATTTAATTTTTACAATATTTCTTAGATTAACATTCTTAAAAGATTTAAAATATGTAAAACTTATTTTCCTACCTTCCAAACTACAATGAAAGAATTTATCACCAGATTTGATGAAACTAATAAGCAACAATTATAAGATTTTGTGTCCAAACATACATATATACAAGATGACTTCAATATTATTTAAGAAGAACTCTAAAAAGTAAACAATGGTCAATCTTCAACTCCCCCAATTAATAATGTTGTTACACCTCCAATGGAGCCAACTCAACTAACTCAGCTAGCATGACCTAAAATTGTAATTCAATTAGCATCGGTGATAATTAAACCTCTTGTGGCTAGTTCTTCCACTCCAAATGTACAATCCCTTATGTATGAGATTCATACTCTACAGTCTAATGTGTTACATCTAAAGAAGGGAGCCACTAGACCATCACATGCCTTGGATTCTAACATTCTAATACATACAAATTTGGCACATCACATAGTGGAAACTCCCTTGCCATCCAATTTATTTTAAACTAAGCTTACAATATATGATAAGGGTGACCCGGAACATCATCTTAGAGCTTTTCACAAAGCATGCTTAGACTATGTGTCTAATTATTGTCTTATTATGAAGTTATTTCCATGTAGTCTAAAGGATTATGCCTTACAATGGTTCTATTAATTTACCACATCAATCTATTAGGGTATTCAATCCTTTAGCAGACATGTTTCTAGCACATTTCTTCATTAACATCAGTGATAAGATATCATATGCACAAGTGGCACAATTAAAAAAAAAATTGAATAATCATATTACAGATTATGTCTTACAATATAAAATTAAATTAGCCAAATTGACTAGCCCCATGATAGACAAAGAGATTCAAGACATATTTAAATAAAGTTCTTACCAGTATTATACAAAGCTATCTTGTCTAATAAGTTTCCTACATTTATCAATTTGTGCCATATAGTCAAAGAATGAGAGGTTAAGCACTTATCGATGGGAAAACTCAAGTATACAAATGAATCAGAATAAACTATTAAGAGTTCAAACAAGCATCCATATAAGGTGAGGGCCACCGAGAATAAAAGTGATTAAAAGGCCATAGCCAATGTAGCTTTTGAGCTATCCTTAGATTGGTTTTATCCACTCCTCAGCACAAAGTCTTCACTAACCTTCCAAAGTCATCAGCACGTGTTTTACAACTCTTGGAATGAAATGCCATATATCTCCCTCCCATTAAAGAGGTTGATACGACACGACCTCTTCCAAAGAACTATGATTCTAATGCATTTTGTGAGTATCACTAGACACTAGGCCACACAACAAACAAATATATAAGCCTAAAACATAAGATATAAGATCTAATTGAGGCTAATATTATTGATGTGGGCTCACCCATAGAAGCACCGAAAGCACAACAAATAGAGGCTAAAACACTAATGATATTCTCATATCCATTTCCAAAGCACACAATGATAAGGTAAGGAACACGCCAGATGTTCACTACACATATCAAGAACATCCACCACTAGTTTCATATCATACTATTACAAAGGTGGCACACCCATTGCACAACATTATTATCATGTATCATACTATAGCTCCATATAGACTACTCATCACATTATCATAGCAGGAGATTGTTGATAATGATATAGATTTACATGCACTCTTTTTACTAACATACATAGATCATCATCCTATCTAGAGTGTTATGGTTGACAACAGGTCAAGCATTAGTATGTGCACTATGACACTTTTGCAACAATTGGGGTACTCAGAGAAGGATATATTCCCCATAGATACAATAATTAGTGGTTTCAGTGGTCACATTCAGAGCTCCATTGAAGAGATTGTGCTTCCATTATAGGTTGAACCAACATAAATAGCCACTTGGATCCTAGTAGTACTTAGTGCAAGTGTATTCAATATACTATTTGGTAGGCCATAGTTATAAAAAATCGTAGCCATCCTATATACAATACACTAATGCCTGAAGTACATACATGCAAATTAGGTGGTCAAAGTTGAGGGTGTCCCTTATGATTATCTTCTACCCATCCCATAGATAGTTCTAATATAGTTATCAATCATAACTCTAGCATAGTCACCAGTTATAATTCCAACACCATTATTAGATACTACATAATTATCAGTTACAACTTAGAGTATAATTACTATATATGCATCATAGAGTTCAGTACAGATACTAGTGTATGTGAGGTCTAATCATATGGTATCGACACGTACACATACTCTCCCACATAGACCATTATTAGAGAGACCCCTACATCATAGATATGTCATGGATTCTAGAGGACCTTCCTCCACTTAGTTTATGCCAAGATCAACATCATTAGGTTCTTAAGGTTCTCAACATAGGGAATCTACATCACCTACAACTTCTTCTACTAGATGGGTTCTTAAGACCCCTACAATTCACAGGGCATCACAATTAGTGTTATAGATTCATAACATCACTACACAGGCAAATTTAGACACCTATTTATCTACACAATAGATTATAGGATCATAGTTGCTATTTCACATAATACGCACAATCACAATTCCATTATTCGACACAAGTCATGATGATAGTGAGTCTCCCATGAGACTAATTGGTTAGTATGGTTCCTACTCCTTGTACATACTTTTTTCTCTCTGGCTCCTTATACATAGATTATTTTCATTTTCTTGTACATAGATTATATCCAAAAAATACAAAACCAATATAACATGTCAAAACACAAAAACATTCAAATATTATTCAGAATATACAAAATTTACAGATTGTATGTATTTTTATATTTACATTTTTTTATACTTACTAGATATTACATATGCTAGCTATCTTAATATAGTTAGTTTTATCATACATGCATGCTTCACTTGTTCTTGTTGAATGTTTGTAAATTACATATATGAATCTGATCCACTACACTAATCCATACTTGATATCATTTACACACTGGGGGCATATACACCGATCTAGGTTTATTCATTTGCTACATCTACCCACTTTGGGGCATCTCATACATAATTTCTACTACCATTTTTTATCCTTACATTCTATACATTCCAATTTATGCATTGATATATCTTGATATTGATCATTACTACTCATGCTCAGATTTTTTGCTGATCATCACTAGTTAGACTTAGTATATGTACATCTTTGAATTTACACAGAGTTGTTCTACATTCATACATACTTTCATTTCTAACTTTCTTAGTTTAGACTTGATTGTGTTTCTTGTGCTTATTCTCTTCGAGGGAATTTGAATATGGCATTACTCTTTATTTGTACACCACCTCTATTCATGTATGCCTTGGACATGTTCCCATGTTCCTTGTGTGTGCTTTCTTACTTATCTATGTAGAATTTAAACATATCCTTATATGTGGCTCTAATCTAAATTGTTTGTTGCTTGCATATGTGGACATTTAAACATATCTTTGTAGGTCTTCTATTCTTAGATTTAATGGCATGTGCCCATGTCCCTTGTAGTATGGCTCCTTGGCTTAATTTTGCATGTCTCATGTGTTTTGTATGTATGATTTTTTGTATGCTTCTTCACCATGACACTTTTATTTGATTGTTACACATAATAATTTTGGATGCCATGAGGGACCTCATGCATCTACCCTTCCTACATAGGTGCTATGATGGACATCATACCCCATCCCCTTAGGTAACTACTCAAATTTATGTTTACACACATTGATTACATCTACCTTGACACCCTTGTGTAATTTTAGATACAAAATACATCTTAAATTACACACACATGCTCAGATTATTTAATATTTTGATGTTATGATTACACATTGTATTAGAATATCATGTAGTTATCATATATGCTTTAACTAACACATTTTTTAGAGCTATTTATTTTGAAGACAGTTCTTGCATAGATCAATAAATAATCTCAAAAGAAGGGGCATTCATAAGGGTTTGTCACAGAGATCAAGCTCCTACATTGTT
Source organism: Torreya grandis (assembly GCA_037957365.1). Classification (NCBI taxonomy): domain Eukaryota; kingdom Viridiplantae; phylum Streptophyta; class Pinopsida; order Cupressales; family Taxaceae; genus Torreya; species Torreya grandis. The sequence continues at coordinate 947,312 of JARHVA010004240.1, read as the reverse complement.
ATTCAATGATAATTTTTAGCACACATGTGCAGTTTCAAAAAATTAGATATAAGTCAGACATAAAAGAATAGAGAATAAAAAAGTAGTCCAGTCACCTAGATTTAAGACCAGATAGACATTAGAACCTAGTTTGGGACACTAGAACCACATGGCACTATTGTCCCCTACATGGTGTTATTGTATAATAGCCCCAACTTCAGGGTAGTCTAGATTAGTCAGAATAATACACCAAGTACAACACATATTTGCATAAATATAGTTGTAGGTTTGACAGTTATCTTCAAATTCTACTTAGATACACTCATTTCAACTCATATTCATAGTAGTTGCTCAAATTAGGGGCATCATGTACAACATGATCACTTCCACATTCAGTTCAAATACATAAATATAGTTATTACAACTTAGTCCAAAATCAGTATACTCATATATCAAATTAGGACATGTGCATGACACATAGTTTCTATATGCTTAGTATAGATAAGTTGATTAGATGGAGTGACAAACTCCATGTCATTCTCTACACTGTATATATTTGCTATCATATTTTAGGTTGTCACCAATTTGATGTCTTACTCCATCTATAATGGTTGGCATTCTTCAGTGGCCCAGAGCCACCTAATGTACGCGAGTGGATGTGGAGCCAACATACATAGTTAGATATACCCAGTTAGATACTTCCAACACTTTACATAGTTCAATTTCATATGCATCTACTACACATGAGTGGGCAATGATAGATTTACAGACTAATTGAGTTCTTAAACCACCCACATGAGAGGATTAGACACACTTATAGTCTTATCCAAGCTTTTCATAGGTCATGATCCACCAAACAGGGGTGGGAAACGATGGAGTCAAAACTAGATTGAGTTCTTGAGCCACACATATATGAGGATTGCGCAAGCTATCAACTCAGTCCAAGTTATTCAATGATATCACCACACATGTTATTACCAGGTTCATGCATTGGTTTGCATATCTAATGAGGTGTATTTATTTATTTTCTCTTTTGTATCTCTTTACTTAGTTATTTTATTCAACATAATCTTTTACTTTTGATATCTCTTAAATAAGGACTTTTTTATGCACATTTCATTGCAAGTCATTGCTTTGTATCATGATTCATACATAGACCCAGTTTCATACACTCAAACTTAGATACACAGACTTCACTTACTAGGTAAGTCTAGGTACACTTCTTTTTCTTTTATACTAGTCATTTCATTTTGTTGCATTTATAACATACAGAGGGGCGGGGGGGAATGTAATCACTTAAAAATGATATTTAAATGCTAAGAGTGTTTCTTGAGATAACTTATTCTTAGCTTATCCATATACCTATCCTATAGACTTTACCACACTTTCTTATCCATTGGGCAGACCATAAACATCTCCAATCAGCTCAAACATAGTCCTAGAACTGCATTCTTAAATCCTAACCTTTTGTACCTAACAACCTACCAAATAGACACTAAAACCACATTAAGGACACTAGAGCCACATGGCGCTAGTGTTTCCAACATAGCTCTAGTGTTCCTTGCCCTAAATCTCTCAAATGGATATATTTTCAAATGTGTACCCCTCTTAAGGTCAGTTTAGCTACATTTTATTATCTTCACAAGCTACATGTCACTATAAATAAAATAATATTAGACATCTATCCACTGGATGGAAAATAGATGTAAAAATCTTCTTCAAATAATAAATAATTTGAGTAAAATCAAGGTTATTAATCCTTATTCTACCCTACCTCTACATGCTACCATCTACAGTTGCCCTAAACCCAAAATTTAAATATTTTCAATCTCAAGCACACTCAAGGCATTCAAGACTACTACCATTCTAGCATTCACTTACACTTACTCCAAGTACTAGGTGGAAGAACTACATCAGTCTTGATCTTTATTCGAAGTATTGATATGTAGAAAAATCTCTTCACTGTGGGGTGTTGAGGATGTCCAACCTATCCTACTAATGAACACATATTTTTACCTCATACCATACTTGCAAGGAGGATTAGAGTTTACATACTAAATTAGATATTCTAGACATAATATAGAGTTTCAAATTTTGTGTACATAAGAACAAAACTTAGAAACATAGGTGCAAATGCTCCCATCAATTAGGAATAATCCTAAAAAGATGACACTAGCACCATTTTCAGGACATTGGAGCCACATGGTACTAATCTTCAAGTGAGGTGATACTATCCAGTGAAGAATTTGACCTAAGGACCCTATAGTCAACACTCAAACCTATTCATTATAGACATCTAAATCTGGCCATCTATAACCTCTAATTTGGGTTTTGATCAATTTCTACCCAAATGCACAATTTGGCCTAAAAACACTAAAACAAACTAAATGATGTGAAATTGACATATTCAAGTGTTGATTTTGGCTAGGGTATTCCTAAATGGGACAATACAATTTATGGGCCAGCTAACTTTGATTAGATCATTCTGAGTCAAAATGCCAATTTTGCACCTAGGTGCTTTGGATTGCTCTTTCCTATCAAATCAATTGCACAAGACATGTGCCTTTGTTATTTTGTGTTAAAAACATCCTAAATGGGATAACGGTTCCAACGCATCTGACACTAACTTTTAATTATAATCTAATCAAATTCTGAGCTAATAACAAGGTATTCTGATCAATTTGAATAATTTATGCACAAAGTGCTTAATCATACTTAAGAGCTAATTAAACCAAATTAGAGTCTAATTAAAATTTTTGTGAAAACTTGTTGAATATTTATTTTTGGAAATAAATATTGAATATATGCATCATCAGGTGACCTCATTTTTTGAAAAGACATCCTTAAGCCATAAATGCCACAAATATCAAGATTCATGCCTCCCAGCCTCATCAAAGCCCTCCATGCCTCTTAATTGCTCCTTTATCCCAAATCTTGATGAGCCTATTTATATATTTAATTCTAAAAAATTGAATTAATCTTCAACCACATATCTTCATCTCAAGATGGACGATTTAGGTTGATTCTAAGCAATCTCAAAAATCTATAAATAAGAGGCCTTACCACATGAATTTTAAACTATTTTGGTGTAAAATTATTATGCTCAAATATCTTCAATAACCTATTTTTGGTGCAAAGTTATTATGTTCAAATATCTTCAAAAGTCATTGCAATTAGTGTTACCATGTTAAATTGATTCCAAGCCAAGCCAAAGCCAAAAGTGCCAAGGAGAATATGATATAGCCAAGCCTCATTTGATAAAGACTTCATAAGCACAAGCCAAGCAAGCCACTACTACAAAAGCATTTAGAGCATCCAAGAAAAGTGAAGGATTCTTGTTTTTCCTTACTTTTTTGTTGTGTTTATCATTTGTTTTTGTTATTAAGCTTACCCTAGTAATTAGGCCTAGAGATGTATGCTAATTAGTTTAGTTTTATCAATTTGTTTTCATTTTGAGACTAACACAATATTAATCACATCTCTTGAGTCAAATTCTTATTTCACATCCATAACTTAATTTTTAGCACACAGATATTCCACAACTATTTTATATATATAGTCAAAGTAAGTCAAATTCTATAATAAATTAGTGGTTATTTATTGCATATTATTTAACTGATTTAGATAACTCAACCCTTTAATCTATCATAAAATTTACAATTAGTAAAACCCTAAAAGATTAAAACATATCATCAAATTAAGCAACATTTATTTTGAGAAAAACTCAAGGGGTATATACAAGACATTGTGGCATAATGTATGGGTTGTCAATAGAACAAAGGAGAAATAATTAATATAATAGGTCTTTTGCAGCCATTATTCATCCCTAGCTAGCGATGGGAGGAGGTTTCCATAGATTTCATTATAGGTTTATTGAGGTCTGAAGGTAAAAATGTCATCATGGTAGTTGTGGATAGGCTTACAAAATATACTCATTTTTATTCCTTATCATATCTATTTGTATCTAGTATAGTAGTTGTTAATTTTGTCAATAGAATTCAAAGTTGCATGGTACCCCCAAAATCATTATAAGTGATCATGATCCTATCTTCACCAATAACTTTTGAATTGAGTTATTTTCATGTTTGGGTATTTAATTGGCTCTCATCTCATCATCCTTAATATGATGAATAAATAGAGGTTATCAATAAATGCCTACAAGGATATCTTTGTTATTTTACTTCAAATAAATAAGAATGTTGGGTTCATTGGCTGCCACTAGCAGAATGGTGGTACAATACTTCCTTCCATACATTTTCTAAAATGTCTTTCTTTATGACACTTTATGGATATCATCCTCCATCTATCAATTCATCTTTGAAGGTACAATCCAAGGATCAATCTATTGAGGAACAAATTCAATGTGAATAGTGGGTACCAACTAGTTTAAAGGAGAATTTAGCAATGACACAAAATAAAATGAAGCAACAAATTGGTCAACACCATAGTGAGAGGCATTTTGATATCAGTGATTGTGTCTTTTTGTAGTTATATCTATATAATCATATGTCTTTAAAATAATTAAAAAATGATAACTTTTTCTTAAGTATTTTGGCCCTTAACTTATCCTACATAAAATTGGCACTATGGCATACAATTTGGAGCTACCCCAATCCAATCACATACATATTATATTTCATGTATCTATATTGAATAAGGTCATTAGACAGAGTTTGTTCTTAGAATGAGTTACCTAAACTGGATGAAGAAGGCAAAGTCAATCTAGAACCCAAGGAGTTCTTTCAAACACGCATAAAAAGGCTATGAATAAGAGAGTTTAAGGAGTATTTGATTAAGTTGAAGAGTCTGAATCGTGAAGATACAACATGAGAGGATGACACTTTCCTACAACAATATCCATAGTTTATTCAATGTTGATAGAAACATTTTTAATGGGAGAGGAATTTTCTACCCTAAATCTATAGTGCATTTAGGGATATGTGTGGTCGTCTTATGGCTTATATACCTTCATATTATCTTATTGCATTTATTTATATTCTTAGTATGGTTGGCTTATAAAATAACTATGGATAATTAGAGTATATATAAGAGGTAGTGGTTAGTATTTTATCATCATATTATGAATTTTTATCTTATTGCATTGTTATGGAGGTTGTCCTCTCAAAGAGGCTCAGTCATAATTATCAAGTATTCTACTATTTTATCAGTTATTATTGTGGATATAATTATTCTACTCTTAATTTTATGATATATTATTCCATTATTATAAAACATATAAGTAATTTCATTACATATTGGTTTTGAACATTCTATTATGAAGCAAATAGCTGATCAAATATCTATCTGATCTCATCTAGTTAGTGATTGATTTTATCAAGATATCCTTTATTGGGCATTACATTTTATATGTTTTACACATTGTAATAAATTTTTCTAACTTTTTGATCTATTTCAAAAACTTTAAAATAGAAAATCAACCAATTTAAGATTCCATCTCTTCTTTGTTAGGCATTTTTATTGAAGTGTCATAATCCTTGTCGTATGATCCACACTTATAATATTTGGAAAAAATGTAGAATATAATGTAGATCAATACAATACAATAGATATTGGTGGACCAAGATGTCCAAATATTCAATATATGTAGAAATAGAATACCCTTAAGGAAGGGCAACACCATATAATACTCATTTAGGAAGGAATAACTCTATAATGTCTCTTTGAGGGAATAACCTCCAATATCTTCTTACAATAGAAGACTCAATGCTTACTTTCCTCTTTTATAATGATAATCATCTCTTTTATATAGACCTTTTATCGCTAACAATGAATGTGTAACCTCTTAATTCCAATGTAGGCTGACCATTACCCAATACATTAATTTCACAAGTTACTCCATTATCTTAATATATTAGACCTATATAACTAAGTGAGATGTGTGCTACATGTTGACATCTCTATCAACATATATACATTAATATATCATATTCTTAGGTACATAGCATTCCTTGCCTCCTTGACATGTTTCATCCCCAAAACATAGGAAAAAACCATATAATGAGTGTGCTTCAAATCATTGCACACTTGTCTCCAAACTCGATCATCTAACTATTTGTATGTGATCCTAGTAGGTGATATCTTTCCAACCTTGTTTCTAAATACCAATATGTTATTTTGATTCCATTCATGATCATAACTATATTGCCTTGGTATCTATGAATAATTATTCCTCCTTTTATTCAATGTACCATATTCCATTACACTACTATGATTCCATTCATGATCATAGTAGTTATTATTCCATGTATAATGATACTGATTTCTCCACTGATTCCATGTTCCATAGGTCACTTTGCTATGTTGATTTTGTACTTGACTATAATAATCCTTCTTTGGCTTCCATGCATATCTATAGTTATTAGAACTCTGATTTCTTATGTAGTCAAAGTGCTTGTTATTATGGCACTACCTCACATGGCTCCATGATTTTTTTCTCTCATGATGATGTGGGTGTCTATATACATCAACTTTTTCTAATATTTTGACCTTATCAAACTTTTATTTTACCTCTTCCACCTTTTTCTTTGGTGGTTATTTTGTCTCTTGAGTAGATGAAGTGTTTTTCTTTGCTTGTATTGCTTCTTCATCTATATCTTCATCTGAATCTTTCACATGCTCTTCTTCACCTACTTTAATCTCATCTTCATGATCTACCTTGATTGTTCTTTGTGCATTTTCAACTATGATATCCTGTAAAATGACCTTCTTTTTCTTATACCAAAACTTCATGAACTTCTTCTGAACATTAATATTTTTTGTTCCCAAAGTCTTTAACCATGGATATTTAAGAACCATATGCACATCATCCATATTTAAAGCATAAAAATAATGAAAAATATATTTTCCATAATGAACTTCAAATCTTCAAACATTGGAATATTATTAACATCTACTTGAACCTCATTGATATTCTTTGCTTGAACATGTAGATGCTTGGCCACATTCATGTTGATGAAGTTATACTTAATGGTAGGGTTTTTGGACATAATAACCTTCTTCTTTTAAAAACATCCATGAAATTAAAAAATTGACTCAGATTTATTTGGAGCCAAATTATGTGTACCCTTATCATCTAATTCATCTTATTTTTTTAGATTTTCTACCTTTTTTCTGTACTATCTGTACTCTCTTTAGTATCATTATGCTCAGTTTGTTGTTCATCATCATCATTTGCATGTTCTTCCTTATTATCATTATTTTATTTCACTAATTTTTTTGCTTCATCATTTTAATTCTTTTCTTAATTACCATCATTATTTTATTCTTCTTCATCCTCTTTTTATTTTATATCCTATCGATCTAGGAAGACCTGTTCCATTTCTTCCCATGAAGAATATCTTTGTGCAAAGCTTAGTTGTTTAAACCAATGTTGTGTAGGCCTAGACAAAGAAAGAGACAAACATGTTTGCCACAAATGTTTTTGAGTATTATTCTCCTTAAAATGGAGCCACCATTCTCTAGCATCAATATCATCCTCCTCTAAAAATAATTGCAACTTCATGATCCAAAAAAAACTAGAGTTAATGAAATACCCTAAAATATCAATAAATCATACAAAATTGATCAAAATAGTCCCAAATTTTGAATGTGGCTTCCCATTATGATATTGGAACTTTAGTGAACATTTTATGAAAAAAATACACAAATTTTGGCCTATAGAGTGAATATATTAAAAAATATAAACTATCAATAACTCACTCCAAATGATCTAAAAAAATATAAAATTTTGTGTGTAGATTTATAATATTATGATATATTATTAGTAAAAAAAATTATAAAAATTCCCTATATTTTATAAGATATGATGAAATAAGTACAAACCCTAAAATATTAATAAATCCCTCAAAATTGATCATAAAGGATCAATTTTTTTACTAAGACTTTCTTAAAATATTATTCATATCCAATAAAATGATTGCGTAAAAATTCAGAATTGATTGAAAGATATTGATGATTCTAAAAAATTAGGGTTTCACTCTACACAAATTACCCAAATCAAAGCTCTTATACTACTTGATATGATCCACACTTATAATAATTGAAAAATATGCATAATATAATGTAGATAAACACAACACAATAGATATTGGTAGACATTAAATATATGCAGAAGTAAAATACCCTTAAGGTAGGGCAACACCATATAATACTCATTTAGGAAAGAATAACTCCACAATGTCTCTTTGAGGGGACAACCTCCAATATCCTCTTACACTAGAAGACTTAATTCTTAATTTGATCTTTTACAATGATAATCATCTCATATATATATATATATATATAAAACTAATAATAGATGGGTAACCTCCTAATCCCAATGTAGGCCGATCATTACTCAATGCATTAATTTCACAAGTTACTCCATTAACTTGATATATTGGACCCATATAACTAAGTGAGATGTGTGCCACATGTTGGAATCTCCATCAACCCATATACATTAATATATCATATCACTAAGTATATATCACCTTGTCTTGATCCCTAGTGTGCAAATTATCCATGAAAAAATAGGATTACTAGAGAGCTATATTATTATGATAATCTCGCCAAGATGAATCTAGTGATTGGTATATTGTATCTTAAAAACCCAAAAAGAGGGTTGAAAAAAATATATGTAATGATTATGCCTCACCAAGGGAATTCCAACAATTTCTATATTGTACAAAGGTTTAAAAAAAATCTAAAACAATACTACACTGATGAAAATTCTAATTTCCTTCTAGATCATAATATATGTTTTTTCGATACTTCAATAACACAGAATAAATATTGATCTCAACTTGGAAAAATGTGACAAAAAAATCTTACCCAATTTGAAGTTTTAATACCACTTGTAATTTAATTAATTTGATAAATAAAATAAATTCACAATAAAGGATGTAAATAAACATATCAAGAGTAGAGAAACACAAATATATCATAATAAGAAGAGTAAAATAGAGGAGATCCACACCAATGATTGCTATCAAGATAAAATACTGAAAACATATGTTTATGCCACTTCGAGGGGATAACCTCCACAACCATGCAATAAGAACGCAATTCATAATATAAAGATCTAATACTAATTGTTACCTTCTATATATACCCTATGAAGCTATTGATAATCTATAGGCTGACACTACTACCAATATAAAGATATAATAATTACTATATGCCTAATCAAATGATTATGGTAGCCACAATCGACCACACATATCCCAATACAAACTATCATTTAATTGTTTAACATGTGGATAAATCATAAATAAAAAACAATTATTAACATGGTTCATCTCAATTTCGTGTCTTACACCTAGAAAAAAACTTGAACTATTACATCTAGTGAGTAAAAATTGCACATGAAAAGATTGCTTCCTCTCTCTCTTCACACTTTTCCCACACCAAATACACAAAGGATGGAACATGAAGTAAGGAGAGGAGTAAAATAAAATAAAAAACAAAATAACTCAACACAACGACATTGAGGTCCATGAAAATATATTTGAAATCAGATTTATAAAAATCTTTTGATTTGTGCCGAACAATTGATGGCTTGGCTCAACAGGTTTGTTCTTAACGTTTTCCCAAGTCTAGGATAATCACAATTTTCTCCTAAATTTCCAAATTGATATTTTTATTTGCTTTTCTCCCCTCTTGTAATGTTCCCCTATCTATTTTTTTCCTTAATTTTTTATAAAAATATTTGGAGAAATTTTATTTTCCATTAACTGTGGTATGGCTTTTGACACCTCTCAACTCCCCCTGCTTTAAAATTATACAAATTCTTGATTAAAATGCTATGTCTTCCTTAGTTTTCTTGTCAATTTCTCCCACTCTGTCAGTTGACAAGAAATCTGATTTTTATTTAAGGCTCACCAACTCAAATATTATATTAAGGTTTTCCTTTCATTATTTCAATCTATCTAAACACAAACGTATATAAAATGATTACTTTCTTCTTCTTCTTTTAACACGTAATCCAAAAATTGTCTTTTCTCACTTTATCACACTTGTATTAGATACTTATTGGGTAAGTACAATGTAGTTGTATTAATCTCAGTTAATATTATTTGTCATAATAGTTAGTTAGTTGGATAATATTAGATAGTTTGTATTTAATCCTATTTGTTAATAATTGTTAGGAGGTTTAAGGGTGATAGTTGAATATGCTAAGATATTGTAGGTAGTGGATAGAAGGTGCACCCTAAATAGTAGGATAAAAAACTATCATGTGTATATATTAAATTAAAAATTTAACATAAATTATTGATATGAGCAAATTTTACCCATCAACTTGTCATTTTTAAATTACTACTTTGATTTTGTCTTTTTTTCCCTTGTCATATTTTAATTTTAAAATGTAAATTTTATAACTTAGGAATTATTTTAATATATTGGATACCTCATTGTCACCTTAGTGACCATTTCTAAGCTGTGTGTTTGATATACTAATTTCGATGGTTAATTCATTATCCTTGGAGTGTGCAGTGTTTACCATCAACACAAAGCTCTTTCCACAAAAACCCATTTTTGAACACCTTGTTGGTTAAATATGTCTATTGCTAGATCAGCCCCATTGTTGGGTGGATTCATTTACCCCCTTATGGAATCATGCATCCCCATTCACCCTTATCAAGGTTGATATGGATCAAGTTACATGCACATAAACTAGATAGGATCATGATTCCTCTATGGATTAACATGAAATAATAAATATTGATAATCACACAAGCATTTAAATAAACTAAATCATCATACATCATGGAATACATAGAATATAAACATCCAACAAATACCACATCCATATAAATCCAAACATTATAACATGAGAAAATTAAGTCTACGATCATGCTCAAACATCATAATATAATATCTCAATATGTTGGAAGTACAAAACTTACCATACAACCCAATATGCAAAATAATAATATAATAATCAAGAGATGCTCCATATAGGTATAAAAATAGGTACCATACTCCATGTAACTACATATTCCCCTCAATTAAGAATTTTTGTCCTTGAAGTTTCACATGAAGAGTGTTGGATATAGACATTGCATCTTTGATGCAACCTACCAAATAGTTTAACTTGGGTTATTATGGTCCTAGTGGACCTTTACTTGGTCAATTGCATGTTGTCAAAATTGAAGTGAACCCCTATCAAGGATACTCATTTTCTTGACTCTAAATGTGTACTTGTTGATTTGTGGAGAAGCAATGAATACATCATGCATCTTAAACATGTTAGGTGGGAAGGTAAGTCTATAAGCAAATGGTCCTAGTCACTATAAAACCTCAAACGACCTAATGAATTAAGGTGAAAATTTGGATTGACATCTAATTTTCCCTATATTCCTATAAGGTCTAACTTGAAAAAACACTATCGCGTACAAAAAAACTCTTACATGTTATGTGTAACTCAACATAACTCTTTTTAATGGTCTTATGCCACTTTGAGGTGCTGCCTAATTTAAACAACTTTATCTTCCATTTCATGGATGAAATTTGGACCAATGAATACATGGTCCTCAAGTATGTCCTAACTCAAAGGGTTTATACAAGGATGCACATACAATGTTGTATATGGTGCCATGTCAATTGAACTTTGATAGTTGTTGTTATATGTAAACTCCACCAAAGGTAGGTAGTTCTCCTACTAGGTTTTTTGATCAATGACATGGATACACAACATTTACTATAGGATCCAATTAACTATAATCATTTTTCCATCTATTTTGTGATGATATGATGTGCTTAAATTTTATATTTATACCCACAACACCTATAATGTTAGTCAAGAAATTAGACAAGAACAAATATTCTCTATTAAAATTTATCTCCATTGGAATTCCATGCAATATCACAATGTGATCTGCATATACCACTAGTCATGCCTAGGTTGAGTCAAAGGTGGCACAATACTAAAATCCATGGACACTTTCCCACTTCCACTCAGGGATATCATGTGGGTACAACTCTGGTTAGGTAACTATCCTTTGTCTTCACCCACCAACACTATAAATGATCCACACCATGAGGCCCTAGATTCTAGTGTAGTGGACAATGCCATGCTTGGAAACAAGCTATTGATCGTATAATGTGCATAAGGTAACATCAATAAATAGAAAAACAAAAACACATTTGAATGTGGAAGTTTGATATGCATAATAATTAAACTTCTATTCAATATGTAGAACATGTAAAATTAAATATGTGTACAAGATTTAATAAGACTAGGAATGTAAGTCCTTGTGATCAAAAGACAAATTATTCCTTGTTGATTTATCTAGACTGAATGAAAGAAAACAAAACTATAGATGTATGTGAATGTTAAATACCCAAAGCATGATAACAAAATTTTATTTGGTCTATGTATGATCTTTCTCATTTATGTGCCCCTATGGGACATACTTTTATAATATGTACATCATTAAAATAAATGGGTCAAACTAATGATAGTTATATAAGGGGTGACTTATATTTTGGTTAAGTGATGGTTGAAAATCTTATAGGCATGCGGTTGGGCTTCCAAATAAACATTTACATTGACAGATTCTCCCTTGAATTTATAGAATCCTAGATTGCATTTCACATGGTAGAATAAACTTAACATGAGTATGATAAGTGAGTGTGTTCTTGAATGACACCAAAAATACCTAAGTGATAAGTTTCTTGGTACTACGACAATTCATGAAGGTACTATGAGACAAGGAAAGTTATGTACACATGCCATAGGTGAATGTTCCATGTTCAGAGTTTAGGTCTACTCATGAAATGTTATACTTTTACATGATAAGAGGAAAGGATTTGTGGAAACTCGATGAGGTATCATAGACTTGTGTGTGAGCCTTAAAATATCACATGCAGGGGAGGCTTAAAGTCCTTATGAGAAGTGCATTTACATGTGTAGAAGTTTCACATGGATAATTCACCCTTTATTGAGGAGAAAATATCCCCATTGCATCTTTAGTTAGTTGCATAAATTTAACTTAAATTTATTGAAGGTTGTAACACTTTTCCTAATCAATATATGGATTTTTCATGATCACTTGGAACAAATGATGCGTGTCTCATAAAACACACATAGTTCTCACTTCAATTAAATGATCCTTATCTACAGTGTGCACATGTTCAATATCCAAATTTAAAGGATGTTGAGTTATTGTTGACTCAATCAACAATGGTAAATATGACTTAAAGATCCCAACATTAAAGATTGGATGCAAACCCAAGTTGTATGGCATGTCAAGAACAAATTCCTTCTCTTCAGTTATGTGCATGATGGTGTATGGCCCTGTTGACTATTTTAGATCACCATAGAGGAGTATCATCTATTTTTCAATTTAAGACTTCAATATTCTAGTAGTCATGCAAAAGTTTCAAGGTTCAATCCAGGTTCATTAAAATAGATAAGTCTTAAAAGAAAAATCAATACTTCACAAGTTTTGTAAAGTCTAATTTTCAAATTTTTTGTAAGGGCAATGATCTTCACATATTTTTCAAAGTATCAAATAAATTGTCATGAATAAAGGTTTTTATGAATTCATGAGAAACAACTAAGTCTTTTCTTTTTGAAAATAAGTTATGCAGTAGAACTAGTCAAAACTTTTATTTTGGACAAAAAGTTCTAAACACTAAGCTATGTCAGACTTTCTGCATAAAAAAGAAATGTTTTGACACTTAGTCAATTCTTTGAATTTTGCCTGAATCCACATGTCACATTTTCACTCAACAGGACTTAGTCATTTTTATTCAAAATTTACCTAGTGTAATCACCTAAAAGTGACATTTGAGTTATAAGAGTGTTACTTGAGACCACCCATCCCTAGCTTACCATAAACCTATCTTAGGGCCTATTTTCATACTTATCCAACCTTTGTATAGGCCATAAACATCCCTAATCATCCCTGAAGTAGTCATAGACCCTCATTATTACATTATATCCCTTCTTTCTTTAGGTTTTGCCACATAGACACTAGCATTATAATATGGACAATAGTGCCACATGGAGCTCGTGTCCCAATATTGACGCTACTATCATTTCCCTCTTTTTTCCATAAACGTATATCGTTTCAAATCTTAAACCTCCTAGAGTTAGCCTAGACCTCTTTTAGCACTTGCACAAGCACCATAACAATATAAATACATGACTTATATCATTTTATCTACTTTATGGAAGTCAGATATAAATTACGTATGCAAACTCAAAGTAAGTTGTGCATAATTAAAGTTATCAATCCCTATTCTATCCTACTTATGCATACTACCATCTACATCATTCATAAACTTAGATTGCTTAGATTTTTAGTCTCAAGCATATTTAAATCACTCAAGTAAACCATCATACTAAATTCACTTGCACTTGCACCAACAATTAGGTGGGGATAACTACATCAAGCTTGGTTCCTCTTCAGAGTATTGGTATGTAGGCAACTCTCATCATAATGGGGTGTTGAGGATATCCAGTCTATCCCACTATTAAACATATTTTTTTACATATATCAACCAAATACCTTAAAAATATGAAGGATTAGATTTTACTCATAAAATTATCTAAATAAGCCATTTATAGGGTTTTAGAACTTGTGCATGCAATTATGCCTTACATATTGAGACACAGGTGCACTCAAAAGCTTGGTATAATCCTGTATAGAGGACACTGTCACTATAATAGGGACACTAATGCCATATGGTGTTACTTTTCAATTAGGGCACTACTATCTAAAAGGGGTTTTGACATTTGGATCTTATTTTTGACACTTAGACTAGCTTATACCTCAGTTTTCAACCTCTAGATCATCTATCTCATTCATTTTCTATCTAAATTTTTATTTGCATTATTTATTGTCATTTTTAGAAAGGTTAAATTTTGTCAACTCTATAACAAATTAATGGTTGTATTTATTGCATATTTCTACCCTGATTTACTATACTCAGCTCTTTAACAACATAAGATTTACATTCTTCTAAGTCCTAAAATGTTAAAACATTTGGTGAAGTGACTTACTTTGAATATTATTCAAACCCTAACCTTAGATGATCTTAGGATTTGTATCATTTATGTTTCTATCCTCATATATTAGTTCTAAAATCTCATATTTGTTCTAGTATTTGATTTTTTCAATCTTTAGTAGATTGAATTTCTTTAAAGGTTCAAAATATACAATAGCTTATTTTTCTACTCCCCAACATACAATGACATAATTCAACAACTAATTTGATAAAATAGATAAGAGAAAATTGCAAGAATTTATTTCCAAACATTCAAATATGCAAGATGACCTTATCAATATTATCCATGAAGAACTTCAAAAATCAAACAGTGATCAATCTTCTACTCCCCTAGATAATAACATTGTTACACTTACATTGGGGCCAACTCATATAGAACAACAACTAATTGTAACACAACAACATTCAGTGATAGCTACACATCCTATGACTAGTTCCTCCTTTCCAGATGTATAATCCCTTATGCAAGAGGTAAATACTATGTAGGCTAAGGTGTTACATATTGAGCAGGGAGCTAGTAGGCCATCACATGCCTTCGATTCTCATGCTCTTTTACATATACCTTTAGCACATCACATAGTGGCAACTCTTTCTCCATATATATTTGTGGCACCTAAGCTTACATTGTATGATGGTAAGGGTGGCCTAGAGCGCCATCTTCAAGCTTTCCATATAGCATGTTTGGAATACATGTCCAATGATTGGCTCCTCACTAATTTGTTCCCATGTATTTTAAAGGATTATATCATACAATGGTTCTATCATCTATCGAATCAATCTATCGCTATATTCAATCTATTGATAGATATATTTTTAGCACACTTATCAATAAATATCAGTGATAAGATCTCATATGCTCAAGTAGCACAATTGAAATAGAAATCAAATGAGCCTATTAGAGAATACATCTTGTGATATAAGACTATATTGGAAAAGTTGACTAACCCCATGACAAATAGAGAGATATAAGACATATTCAAATAAAACCTACTACCAACATTACATGAAGCTATCTCGTTCAATAACTTTCCAAACTTCACAAATTTATGCCACACAATAAAATAAAAAGAAGTTAAGCTTCTCTATGGAAAAATTAAAATATATAAGTGGATCAGAATCAACTACTAAGAGTTATAGTAAGCCTCCATATAAGTTAAGGGACACTAGAAATAAGAGTGATCTAAAGGCCATAATGAAATACAACTTTAGAGCCATCTCCTTGACTAGTTTTATTAGTTCCTCCATATAGTTTTTACCAACCTTCCAAAATCATCAATGCATGTTTTACAGTGGATCTTGGAATGTAATGGCATATCTCTCCCTCCCATCAAATATGTTGATACAACATGAATTATTCAAAATAAATATGATTCTAATGCATTCTATGAATATTAAAAGGCACCAGACCATACAATAAATCGATGCATCAACTTGAAACATAAAATACAAGATTTAATAGAGGCTGACATTGTTAATGTGGGCACACCCACAGAGGCACCCAGAGTTCAACAAATGAAAGTTAAGGCATTGAAAATATTCTTAGATCCATTTGTAAAGCACATAATAAATGAAGTAGGAGAACTTCAAGTGTTCACTTCATGTATCAAGCACATCCACCACTATCATCAGATCACACTACTATAGAGGATGCACACCCATTACACAATATCATTTGTATGTACCATACTATAGTTCTAGATAAACCACTCATCACTTTCTTAAAGTAGGATATTGTTGACGATGATTTAGATTTATATGCATTCTTTGTATTCACATACATAGATTCATCATCCTATTCATAGTGTTATGGTGGGCAATGGGTCAAGTATTAACATGTGCATTATCACACTTTTAAAACATTTGGGGTATTTAGAGCAGAATATATCTACTAAAGACACAATTATTTATGGTTTTAGTGGCCATGTTTAGAACTCTATCGAGGAGATTATATTTTCACTACAGGTTGGACTAGCGCATGTAGCCACTAGATTCTTAGTAGTACCTAGTGCAAGCACATTTGACATGTTATTGGCTAGGCCATGGATATAACCATTACGAGCCATCCCACCCACCATGCATAAATGCCTTAAATATAAACATAAAAATTGGGTGATCATAGTTGAGGGTCTTTCATATGAGTATCCTCTACTTGTCCTACAAGCAGTTATAATGTAGTTACTAGTCATAACATAGTCACCAATTCCAACATAATTATCAGTTATAGCTCTGAGAATAATTCTTATTAGTATACCACAAATTTTAGTGGAACCATCAGTGAAAACAAGGTCTACTCCTACAATGTTTCTACATATGCATACTCTCCCATGAAGACCATTATTAGAAATACCCCTACATCAGAGATATGTTACAGATTCTAGAGGGCCTCCCTCTACACACTTTATTTTGAGATTAATATTATTGAGTTCTCAAGGTTCTTAGCATAGGGCACCTATGCCATCTAAAACATCTACCAGATGGGTCCCTAAGACCCCTACAATTCATAGGACATCATAGTTAGTTTAAAATATTCTTAGCACCACTTCATAGATAGTGCCAACTATAGATCACTCAGTACAATGGGTTATCGGACCATAATTACCTTTTCATATAGCATGCATGATCACTATTCCTTTATTTGACATAGTCCACATTGATAGTGAGTCTCCCATGAGACTCATTAGTTAGTGTTATTCCTCCTTTCTTATGCATACTTTCCTTCTCTCTTGCTCCTTGTACATAGTTTCATTTCATGTTGTTTGAACATAGTTTATTTATTAAAAAAATACAATATTTTAAAAACACAAAAAAACAAAAACATTCAAATATTTTACTCAAAAAACACAAAATTATAGATTGTATGCATTTTCATGTTGACAATTCTTATAAATCCCAGACAATACATATGTTATATATCACAGTATAGTCAATTTTATCATGCATGCATGCTTCAATTATTCTTTTTGAGTGCTTGTAGATTATTAAAGGACTCAAGTCCACTATACTGATCTAGATTTACTATTATCTACCCACTAGGGGCATATACACTAATACACAAGTTCTTCATTTCACACATTTGCCCATTTGGAGAACCCTATACATTGTTTCAATTACCATGTTACATCTTTCTAACCTATACATCACAACATTAGCATTGTTATATCTTGATATTGATCATGCTACACTTATATTTTTTGATGGCTATCACTACTTTAGACTTGGTATATGTAAATATCAGCTCTTACATAGATTTGTATTACATGTTCATGCACTTTAATTTATAGATTTCTTAGTTTAGATATGATTATGTCTCTATGCTTATTTTATTCAAGAGAATTTGAATATGCCATCACTCTTTAGATCTATGCCACTTATTTTCATAGTAGTATGCTTTGGATATGTGCCCATGTCCTTGTGTGTGCTACCCTGATTGTGTGTGTGAACATTTGAACATGTCATTCTTTATGGATCTAAGATAACTTCCTTGTTTTTTGGGTATGTGGATGTTTGAACATGTCCTTATATGTCATGTGTTCTCAGATTTAGTGACATGTGCTTATTGACTAAATTTCACCTCAGTATAATTTGTTCAACCATTTTCATGAAAAGTTGAACAATAGTTGCAAGAATAGGTCATTTCAGAGGTCTAAAATTGCAAGTCAAGAAGGCTAAGGTGTTTTAGATCCATTGTAGTGTATGTCAGGTTCTCCACAATTCAGTCTTGGCCCTTCATAAACCTGAATTATATTATCAAGACCAAGTCAGGTTCTCTAAATGACTTGAGTTATAAAAGTTTCATGAGTAGAAGTAATCTGGGTTTATGAACATGAATTACTCCTTTCAATGCTTTACGGGTTTTCAATGATACATGACTTCGGGTTTTCTAAGGAGCAAGTCTTATGACTTTTATAAGAAAAAGCATTTAAAAAACCTGAAATGGTCTTGATAATGTTCCCCCCAAGTGTCCCTTCATAATTTTCCAAAGGGCACTTTGTTTTCCCAAGTGTCCCTTTAGAGTATTTCAAGGGCACTTTTCTTTCTAAGTGACCATTCAGAAAATTTTTGAAGAGCACTTTTTCGCTCGAGTGTCCCTTCAAACTTTTCTTCCAAGTGACCCTTTGGAAAAGTTCCAAAGGGCATTTTTTAGCCCAAGTGCCCCTTCCAAAAAGTTATGAAGGGTACTTTTCTTCTCGAGTGACCCTTTAGACTTTTATGAAGGGCATTTTGTCTTTGGAAATGCCTTTTAAAAAAGTTCTGAAGGGACCCTTTGCCTTTACCAAGTGTCTTTCGAAAAAAATTTGAAGGACACTTTCCCTAGTGTCCTTCAAGAAAACTTATCGAAGGAACTAACCATTGTCTTTCAAGCAAAATCCTCGAAAGAATTTATTTGAAAAAATTGTTTGAAGGAATTACTTTGAGAAAATTACCTAAAGCATATACTCGATGGATCACCATGACGTGCCGTAGGACGTCAAGTTTAATACAACCAAATAGTTGTTTGGGTGCAAAGATGACGTGCCATAGGATGTCAAATTTAGGGTGGCCAACTAGCCATTGAGATTCAAAGATAACATGCTATAGGACATCAAATTCATGCCTAAAGTCTTCAAGCAGGAAGTAAAGCCATTCAAAGAACCTGATAGGGTCTTAAGCAAGAATAGTGCAAATCGAGTTTCTCAAAGAACTTTGCTTATGACTTTTACAAGTAAAAGCAATCGAGAAGCCCGAAAAGGAAGAGATAATGCTTTGTGATTTTTCAAAAGAGTTTTTCTTATGACTTTTACAAGTACAAGCAGTCAAAGAACCCAAAGAAGCAAGTAGAATTAAAGTCACTTGGAAAACCCGAATAGGTCTATAGTGTAAAACATGGGAGCTCTTAGGGAGAATCCATTGATTTTTTAGTGATCTAAGCTATTTCTTTTGGATGGTCATCTCACCATTGATTTTTCAGTGATCCTAGCCATTTGAAGAGGGCGAATAAAAAAGGACAAACTCCAACTAAATGAGAGAACAGATGGAATTAGTTTCACCAAGATGACAATTGTAAATCATTTTGGAGGCTTCTATTTTGGCACCTATGATCTCTCTCTTCTCTCACTTTTTTGATATAATTAGGACCCTTGGGTTTTTGTTTTATCATCCATAGTACAATGAAGCCCTGCTAAAATGTTTTACCATTTTCTTGCCTTTGAGCAAAGAAATATAAGTCTCTTTTATTTCTAAGTTTTAGACATTTGCCTAGGCATGCAAGAGATGTTTTATCCTTCTGTTCTCTATCCTTCTTATTTTTAAGCAAAGAGTTGATCCAATAGGTCATGGAAAGTGCATTCTAGCTATATGAGATTTTACACATGTAACCTTTTTTTTGGACTATATAGGTTGTCTTTTTTAGCTATTTACCTTGTGTGATCTCATTCATTTTATCTCTACATTGAAATACTTATGTTGGAATCTTCTAGATCTTGAGTTATAAACTATATTTTACTGTATTATGCATAAGTATAGGGCATACATGTGGATACTAATTCTTGGTGTATCACCATGTTAGACTAGGCTTTTCATTTATGCAAACTTCTAACTCTTTTCACTCATATAAACTGGTTTAGAAATTTTATTGCATAAAAAGTTAATACGGGGAGCTAGCCCTTTCAACTTAGAGGTTCATTTATACTTATAGGCACACCCACAGACCTGGAATGTCCCAACATTGCCTAAATTTGGAGGAGGCCTAAACAACCCTCTTCTAGGGTGCAAGATTTAGAGACAATAGTTCTGACACGTCTGGTGAGATGTAAATTATTTCTAAGTCAAGGCGAATACTGGTCTTGATAGGCCTACATAGTAGAAATACACCTAACCCAACATTTGGTGACTCCAAAAGGGTATGAATCCCTGGTTCTAGACCAAGTTTTATACATTATCCTACATGGTCCTCACAAGGTCATTAAGATTTTTTTACCAAGCCCCTTCAACTAAAGTCTTTCCTAAAGAACAATGACCTGAACCACTCTTAGCCCTATTAAATCCTTGGTAGGGAGGTTTTGGGGAAAAAGTAGAAGTTGAAGAAGTTCAAGGAGAGGAGGAAGTTGAAGAAGAAGAATAAATAGAGGATCATAGAGGAAGAAGAGAAAGGAGAGAAAGGGGAAAGATAGATAGGCATCAACTTTTCCTTACTTTTAATACCCAAAACCCAATAGAGCTTCCTGCATATGACCTCATTCCTCCAAATGCTACCAAAAATCTTCCTAGTTTCAATGGAGAGGGTCATATTACCCCATCTAAACATATTAGAGACATCTCTAATTTATGCAATTTCCATAATGTTACTAGGGCCAACATAGTCATTAAGCTACTTGTTATGTCTTTAAAAGGCAAAGCACTCGACTGGTACAAAATGTTGGAGGGGGGCTACATTACAAGTTGGGATGGTTTTGGAGACCTATTGGTGACGAGATTTTGAAAATAAGAGTGATCATGCTTCCCTAATACATCAGATGAATGTAATAAGAAGACGTCTGAATGAATCCATAGAAGATTTCAATGAGAGATTTCAAATAACATGGTATAGGCTACCACCAATCATGAGACCTCCTCCTAGCTTTATTTCCCTAACATACCTTAAAGGGATTGGTACTGATGTTGTTGTTATGTTGTATTCAATAGGAGGATTCACTCTTTCAGGTGCATATGAGCTAGCAATTGAGGCTGAGAATAGTTTGATTCAGGTTGGAAGACCCCCTCCAAGAGTTTTTATGCCTTTGTTATCCCATAATTTGGTTGAAGCTCCAAGCATGTCTCAGGTACCCAATGCTAATGTGAAGCTAAGAGACTTTCCCAAAAAGGTGGATAATATTGTGGACAAGGATGAAGAAATTAGATTATTGAGAGCTCAGCGCAAGCAAACTCACTATTAGGCAAGTGCTCCTCCTAATATACAATACTATCCTCAACAAGGATATAGATCTCCATCCCAATACAATTATCAAGGGAGAGACCAAAATCAACAAGGTTACAGTAGGCAGTCCAATGCATATAATCCAAATTTTACTCCTCCCATAAAGGTTGTTGTTCTAGTTCATGCAAATCTAGGGCAAGTAGAAGATCATGTGGACTAATGGGGGTAACCTCAAGGTTAGTTTGCACATGATGATGGAGGGACCAGCTACTCCTTGAATACATAAGAAGAAGCTACTCCTTACATGATAGTAGAAGAAGCATGTCCCAGCCAAAGGGATAATCATGGAGAAGGCAACAACCCAAGTGTGGGGATGATGAACTTTCAAAAGAAGGATGATTTTGTGTTGACTCAAGGCATGTCAATTACAACTAATATAAGGTCCAAGAAGAGAGCCTTAGGAGAAGGCCAAGAGCTATGAATAGTTCTAAGTGATGCCTTTTTAAAGCCATAAAATGCCAATCAAAGTGTTGCACCTTCTACAAGCCATGTTCCTCAACAAAATCAAAATGTAGATGCATCTGCCAAGATTGTAACACAGTAGGCAACAACTCCTTTATTATCATCAAAAATGCAAGAGAAAGTGAATACTCCATCTCTAAATATTATGGATTCATTAAAGAGCACTAAGACAAGCATATCCCTTTGGGAGTTTCTACATATACATGGTCAAAAGGAGCTTTTATGAGAGCAGTTAACAAGCATGCATGTGGCTCCTCAATGTTCAAAGCATTATAGTGTGGCTCTGATAATTTTTCCAAACCATCTTTTGGAGCCTTCCACTAAAGTTGAAAATCCTCCACCCTTCTATCTTACACTCATTGTAGGAGATAAGTTGGTCCATAATTGTATTGTGAATAGTGAAGCAAGTACTACTATTATGCCTAAAGTAGTGATTGATAAGCTGGGTTTGAACTATGAGCCATATAGTAAAGCTATGTTGCATTTGAATGGAACTCCAACCAAGATGGTAGGTTTGGTCAAATGTCTGAAAGTGTTTTTACCTAGTTGCCCAAGCTTCCCTATCATGCAAGATATTATGGTGGTGGACCTTCCAACACACTTTGTTAAATACTTGTCTAGGGACTTTACGGCCAAGATAGTAGGATACCTTTCTGTCGATTGGTCATTTCTAGCTTTCAAGACAAGGTATGGAACCAAGGTAACCATAAGGACTCAGCTTTTAGCAAGGTTCCACATTTAGCCATACTTAGAGACAATGACAAATCAAAACTGTTTGATCAACAAGGAGGAAGAGACAGTCTTAAATAGTGAAACATCTTCTCCTCTTAAAGGTATTTTTCACCTATATCTTGACAATTACAACACTGAAACACATGACCTTGATACTTACACTTTCATTGAGGAAATTGATTTGGGAGTTTACTGCATGCATGAGAAAAATGTCCCAATTCCTTCACTCACCAATGAAGATCATGAGCTTGATGGCATATAGGAAATGTTCTTTGATGGTTCAAGGAGAAAAGTAGGTGCAAGAGCTGGTGTCATGTTGATTTCCCCATCAAAGAATCATTACTACTCTTCTTATAGGTTTCACTTTAGCCACACTTGTAATGTGGTAGAATATGAAAGCTTAGTTCATGGTCTCCAATGGGCAAAGAAGAGAGGAATCAAGATTTTGAAAGTCTATGGAGATAGTGTGTTGGTCATTCATCAAGTGAGAAGTCAATCTACAACCAATAACCCCATGCTCAAGTCCTACAAGCATAGGGTGTGAGATCTACTTGAAGATTTTGATGCCTTCAACATCCAGCCCATACTACGAGACTTGAATAAGCACATTGAGAGACCGGCTGCAATAGGAGCATGTTTTGACTGAGCTACTGACATTGAACAAAAGAAAGATCAATCTCATAACAAGATCATTGTGAGACCTTCCATTTTGGATAATGAAGTGTCATGGAAAGTGTTTGAAAGTGATGAACACATTGCACACTTATTGCAAAATGAGACAGGTTTGTCTTCCAAAAATCAAAAGAAGTTGCATGATCATGATGAAGAGTAGATTATACAGATGAAGACAAACAAAATACCCAAGGGGTTGATTACCTTAGAAAGTGTCTTCAATGAAGATGATCAAAAGAAAAAGCAAGAATAAGCATGTCAACAAAGTAAGATAACTATGAGAGAGTTCTAATTTTCAAGGACAAACTTTTGATGAGTAGCAAGGCTTGTTCTCAGCTGGAAAGGTAAGCTTTTATTACATTATGCAAAGAGTTTCATGACATATTTTCCTGTAAATATAAGGACTTGAAGGGCTTCGACCCAAGTCTAGCTCATCACACCATTGAGTTGGAACATGGAGCTAAACCGGTAAGATAAAAGCAAAGGCCTATCAATCGCAAGGTAGAAGAACTTATGAAGAAAGAGCTGACCAAATTGATTGAGTCTAGGATTATCTTTCCTATCAATCACTCAACTTGGGTAGCTAACTTTGTGCTGGTTCAAAAGAAGAATGGAGAAATCAAACTTTGTGTGGATTTTTTATGATCTAAATAAAGTTTCTCTCAAGGATCATTACCCACTCCCTTCCATGGAATAAATTCTGCAAGTTGTTTCAGGTTCTCAATATTTTTCACTTCTTGATGGTTATTCAGGTTATAATCAAATATTGGTAAATGAAGAGGTCAATTCAAGACAACCTTCACCACCAAGTGGGGGACCTTGCCTACAAGAAGATGTCATTTGGTTTATCTAAAGTTGGAGCTATATTTCAAAGGGCAATGGACATAGATTTCAAAGGTTTGATCAATAAGTTTTTGCTTGTTTACCTTGATGATATAACCATTTTTCAAAAGATGTTATTGATTATATGGGACATCTAAGGCAAGTGTTTGAGAAGTGTATAGAGTATGACATATCCCTCAATCCAAATAAGTGCATCTTTGTTGTCCATGAAGGTAAGCTTTTAGGTCATGTTTCAAAATAAGGCTTATCTATTGACCCCAAAAGGATTGAATCTATTATAGGCTTGTCTTTGCCTCAACATAAGAAAGGGATGCAAAGTTTTTTGAGAAAATAAAACTTTGTAAGGAGGTTTATCTTAAACTTTGCAACTATGATAAAGCCTATCATAGCCATGCTAAAGAAGAACCAAGTTTTTACTTGGACAAAGGAAGGTAAAGGCAACTTTGAGGCAATCAAGCAAGCAATTGCAGCCTCTCCCACTCTTTTAAATCTGAATTTTGGTAAGAATTTTATTCTTTATACTTTTACTAACCTGGACACAATCTCAGCCATGCTTATGCAAAATAATGATGAAGATTTTGAGCAACCAATTGCTTTCTT
The DNA here is from genome assembly GCA_037957365.1 of Torreya grandis. Taxonomy (NCBI): domain Eukaryota; kingdom Viridiplantae; phylum Streptophyta; class Pinopsida; order Cupressales; family Taxaceae; genus Torreya; species Torreya grandis. The sequence continues at coordinate 922,054 of JARHVA010004240.1, read as the reverse complement.
CAGCCAAGGCTTAGAAGACTATGAGGTGAGATATTCTTTTGTTTAGAAGCAAGCTTTAACCATCATTAGAGACTTGAAAAAGTTTAGGCATATGGTTTCCAATAATAGGATCCATGCCATGGTCTCCTATCTTAGCACCAAGGAGTTTCTCCTAAGTAGGGATCTCAATGAGAAGAGAGCTAGATGGATCACGAAGGTGATGAAATATGACATTGACATCAAAGTAACCAACTGAGTAAGAAGAAGAGGTTTTTGTGAGCACTTAACATATAACTTTTAAGAGTCAAAAGAGCAAACCTTGGTGAATCAAGTTCAAGACCAACTAATAAAATGTAGAATCAAAGTTAGACACAAGACATCATTGTTTTTCTTCAAAATGGTGGCCTGAACAAATCTCAAAGAAGGTATTTTAGGCTACAAGCTATTCTTTATTGTCTTATGGATGACATTCTCTTTAAGAAGGATGTGAGAAATGTGTTGCTAAGATGCATTAACAATGATCAATTTGATATGCTATTAGAAAAGTTCCATAATGGTGTAGATGGTGGTCACTTCTCTCCTAGAACAATAGTCGCAAAAATAATGAGAGCTAGTTACTATTGGCCAAGTGTTTTTAAAGACTATTATCATTGGGTTAAGGTTTGTTCTCAATATGCTTTCTTTAGTGGCAAACAAAATCTTGCTACCATTTCATTGAATCCTATCCAAGTGGACCATCCCTTCATGCAATGGGGCCTTGACTTCATTGGCATGATCAACCCTCCATCAAGTGCTAGACATAAATGGATATTGACTGCTACAGACTACTTCACAAGATGGGTAGAGGCTGTTATTTTGAAGGAAGCAAATGAAAATGCCATCTTAGAGTTCTATGACAATATTATAAAAAGGTTTGAAGATCCTCATGTCATCATCTCAAATAATGCACTTGCTTTCATAAGTGCCAAAACTTTTGATTGGGCAACAAAGAGTGGAGTTCATTTGAGTACCTCATCTAACTACTACCCTCAAGGTAATGGATTGGCTGAGTCTACCAAGAAGAACCTCATCAAAATCATCAAGAGAACGTTGGAAACCAATCAAAGAGCATGACATAGCAACATGAACACAACCTTATGGGCAGATAGAATCACTTTTAAGAAGTCAATTGGTAATTCTTCCTTTGTACTTGTCTATGGGAGAGAAGCTAGGATGTCCATATCACAAGAGATCCTTGCCTTAGAACTTGCACAACAACTGAAATTACTTGAAAACACTCCCATGGAGGTTAGATTGACATAATTAATGCAGCTATAGGAGGTAAGAGATGATGCACAAAACTTTAGACCACCATATGGTCCTCATGAAAAAATCCTTTGACAAAAGGGCAAGGGCAAGAGTGTTCAAAGAAGGTGACTTGGTCTTGAAATGGGATGAATATAGAGCAAAACCAGGGAAACATACAAAGTGTGATACCTTGTGGAGTGGTCCTTACATCATCAGCAAGTGCAAGCAAAGAAACTCCTTTTAGCTATCCAAAATAGATGGAGAAGAGCTATATATTCTAGTGAATGGAATCCATTTGAAGCCTTGTTTTTGACCCTTACTGGCCATGTCTTGTATATAATTTGTTTTGGTATGTTTCCTTTGTTGTGTTTGTTTTTTCTAAGTGCTTTGTAACACAGGTGTGTTTTCCTTCCCTTTGTTTGGTGTGTGTCTCTACCTTGTGTGTGTAATCAACTCAACGAGTGTGTTTTTGAACCAAAGCTTGTTTAGTTCTCTTTGAAGTGCCTATATGCATGACTCCATGCCCAATGGAAGGATTTAGATAGCTGGTATTTGACATAGTAGACATGCCTCCCCTCAGAATCATTAAGAATGTTGACCAGATTTCACTTCAGTAGAATTTATTCAACCTTTTTTATGGAGAGCCAAACAGTAGTTACAAGAATAGGTCATTTCAGAGGTCCAAAATTACAAGTCAAGAAGGCTAAGGTGTTTTGGATCCATTGTAGTGTATGTCAAGTTCTACACAAGTCAAGTCTTGGCCCCTCGTAAACCCGAATTACATTATCAAGACCAAGTTGAGTTCTCTGAATGACTCGACTTATAAAAGTTTCATGAGTAGAAGTAATATGGGTTTACAAACCCGAATTACTCCTAATGTTTTACAGGTTTTCAACGATGCATGACTTCGGGTTTTCTAAGGAGCAAGTCTTATGACTTTTATAAGCAAAAGTATTTAGAAAACCTGAAATGGTCTTGATAATGTTCCCCCAAGTGTCCATTTGAAATTTTTTGAAGGGCACTTTGTTTTCCCAAGTGTCCCTTCAAACTTTTCTGAAGGGCACTTTTCTTTCCAAGTGACCCTTCAGAAAAGTTTTGAAGGGCACTTTTTTGCCTAAGTGTCCCTTTGAACTTTTTCGAATGGCACTTTTCTTCTAAGTGACTATTCAAAAAAGTTCTAAAGGGTATTTTTTAGCCTAAGTGTCCCTTCAAAAAAGTTTTGAAGAGCACTTTTCTTCTCGAGTGACCCTTCAGACTTTTTTGGAGGGCACTTTGTCTTTGGAAATGCCCTTCGAAATTTTTCGAAAGGACCCTGTGCCTTCCCCAAGTGTCCTTCAAAACTTTTTTGAATGACACTTTCTCAAGTGTCTTTTGAGAAAAGTTCTTAAAGGAACTAACCATTGCCTTTCAAGTAAAATTCCTGAAAGAATTCCTTTAGACAAATTGTCTGAAGGAATTACTTTTGGAAAATTACCCAAAACATAAAATCGATGGATCCCCATGACATGCCATAGGATGTCAAGTTTAATACAGCCAATTAGCTATTGAAGTGCAAAGACGATGTGTCGCAAGACGTCAAATTTAGTGTGGCCAACTAGTTGTTAATATTTAAAGATAACGTGTCAAAAGATGTCAAATTCATGTCTAAAGTCTTCAAGCAAGAAGTAAAGCCATTCAGAGAACCCAACAGGGTCTTAAGCAAGGATAGTGCAAATCGAGTTTCTCAAAGAGCTTTGCTTATGACTTTTACAAGTAAAAGCAATCGAGAAGCTTGAAAAGAAAGAGAAAATGATTTATGGGTTTTTAAAAGAGCTTTGCTTATGACTTTTACAAGTAGAAGCAATCAAAGAAACTAAAGAAGCAAGAAGTAAAGTCACTTGGAAAACCTGAATGGGTCTGTAGTACAAAACATGAAAGATCTCATAATCCATTAATTTTACAGTGATTCGAGCCATTTATTGTGGAGGGTCATCTCACCATTGATTTTACAATGATCCTGGTCATTTCAAGAGGGCGAATCAAAGAGAAGGACAAACTCCAACTGAATGAGGGAACAGTTGGAATCAGTTTTACCAGAATGGTGACTGCAAACCATTTTGGAAGCTTCTATTTTGGTGCCCAAGAGCTCTTTCTTCTCTCCCTTTTTTGCTATGAATGGGACCCTTGGGTTCTTATTGTATCGTCCACAGATAGTATGACGAAGCCCTGCTAGAATGTTTTTCCATTTTCTTGCCTTTGAGCAAATAAGCATAAATCTATTTTATTTCTAAGTTTTAGACATTTGTCTGGACATACAAGAGACACATAGTGACAACAAGTGATGTTTTATCCTTCTGTTCTTTGTCCTTCATGTTTTTGAGTAAAGAGTTAATCCAATAGGTCATGGAGAGTGCATTCTAGTTGTATGAGATTTTGCACATGTGTAACCTTTTCTGTAGACTATACAGGTTATCTTTTTCAGTTATTTACCTTGTGTGATCTCATTCATTTTGTGTCTACATTGAAAGTCTTATGTTATAATCTATTAGAGATTGAGTTATAGACTATATTATGATGTATTATGCATAAATATAGGGCATACATGTGGATACTAATTGTTGATGTATCATCATCTTAGACTAGGCTTTTCATTTATGTAAACTTTTGACTCTTTTCACTCATACAAATTATTTTAGCAATTTTATTACACAAAAAGCTAATACAAGGAGCTAGCCCTTTCAACATAAAGGTTCATTTCCACTTATAAGCACACCCACAAGCCTGGAAATGTCCCAACATTTCCTAAATCTTGTTTTCCTTCCCTTTGTTTTGTGTTCATCTCTACCTTGTGTGTGTAATCAATCCAACTAGTGTGTTTTTGAACCAAAGCTTGTTTAGTTCTCTTTGAAGTGCCTATATGCGTGACTCCATACCTAATGGAAGGATTTAGGAAGCTGGTCTTTGACATAGTAGGCATGCCTCCCCTCAAAATTGCTAAGAATGTTGACCAAATTTCACCTCAGTACAATTTGTTCAACCATTTTCATGGAGAGTTGAATAATAGTTGCAAGAACAAGTCATTTTAGAGGTCCAAAATTGCAAGTCAAGAAGGCTAAGGTGTTTTGTCTCTATTGTAGTGAATGCCAGGTTCTTTACAAGTCAAGTTTTGGCCCCTCATAAACTCGAATTACATTATCAAGACCAAGTCAGGTTCTCTGAACAACTCGACTTATAATTTTTTTATGAGTAGAAGTAATTTGAGTTTATGAACCCAAATTACTCCTTATGCTTTACGAGTTTTCAACAATGCATGTATTCAGGTTTTCTAAGGAGCAAGTCTTATGAATTTTATATGCAAAAGCATTTAGAAAACTCGAAATGGTCTTAATAAGGTTTCCCCCCAAGTGTCCCTTCAAAACACTTTATTTTCTCAAGTGTCCCTTCAGACTTTTTTGAAGGGCACTTTTCTTTCTAAGTGACCCTTCAAAAAAGTTCTGAAGGGCACTTTTATGCTCGAGTGTCCCTTCAAACTTTTTTGAAGGACATTTTTCTTCCAAGTGACCCTTCGAAAAAGTTTTGAATGGCACTTTTTAGCCCAAGTGTCCCTTCGAAAAAGTTTTGAAGGCACTTTTCTTCATGAGTGACCCTTCGAACTTTTCTGTGACCCTTCAAACTTTTTTGAAGGGCACTTTGTCTTTTGAAATGCCCTTCAAAAAAATTTTGAAGGGACATTTCTTTTGGAAATGCCCTATGAAATTTTCTAAAGGGACCCTATGCCTTTGCCAAGTGTCCTTCAGACAAAGTTCCCAAAGGAACTAACCATTACCTTTTAAGAAAAATTATCTAAACAATTCTTTCAGACAAATTGTCTAAAGGAATCATTTTTAAAAAATTACCCAAAACATAAACCCGATAGATCCCCATGACGTGTCACAGGACATCAAGTTTAATACAGTCAACTAGTCGTTGGGGTGCAAAGATGACATGCCACATGATGTCAAATTTATGGTGGCCAACTAGTCATTGAGATTCAAAGATGACGTGCCACAGGGTGTCAAATTCATACCTAAAGTGTTCAAGCAGGATGTAAAGCCATTTAGAGAACCCGATAGGGTCTTAAGTAAGGATAATGCAAATCAGGTTTCCCAAAGAGATTTTCTTATGACTTTTACAAGTAAAAGCAATCAAGAAGATTGAAAAGGAAGAGACAATGCTTTGCAGGTTTTCAAAAGAACTTTGCTTATGACTTTTACAAGTAGAAGCAATCAAAGAACCCAAAAAGCAAGTAGAAGTAAAGTCATTTGGAAAACCTGAATGGGTCTGCGGTGCAAAATGTGGGAGCTCTCGAGAAGAATCCATTGATTTTGCAATGATTCAATCCATTTATTATGGAGAGTCATCTCACTATTGATTTTACAGCGATCTTGGTAATTTCAAGAGGGCGAATCAAAGAGAAGGACAAACTCCAACTGAATGAGATAAAAACTAAAATCAGTTTCACCAAGATGATGACTGCAAACTATTTTAGAGGCTTCTATTTTGGTGCCCAAAGATCTCTCTTTTCTCCCTCTTTTGCTATAAATAGGACCCTTAAGTTCTTGTGTTATCATCTATAGATAGTACGATGAAGTCCTGTTGAAATGTTTTGTCATTTTATTGCCTTTGAGAAAAGAAACATAAGTCTATTTTATTTCTAAGTTATAGATATTTTTCTAGGCATGCAAGAGACACATAGTGACAACAAGTGATGTTTTATCCTTCTATTCTATGTTCTTCATGTTTTTGAGTAAAGAGTTGATCCAACAGGTCATGGAGAGTGCATTTTAGTTGTATGAGATTTTACACGTGTAACCTTTTTTTTGGACTATACAAGTTTTTTTCTAGTTATTTAGCTTGTGTGATCTCATTCATTTTGTCTCTACATTGAAATACTTATGTTGGAATCTTCTAGAGCTTGAGTTATAGACTATATTCTACTGTATTATGCATAAATATAGGTCATATATGTGGATACTAATTTTTGGTGTATCATCATCTTAGACTAGGATTTTCATTTATGCAAACTTTTGACTCTTTTCACTCATACAAACTGGTTCAATAGTTTTATTGCGTAAAATTCTAATACAGAAAGCTAGCCTTTTCAACCTAGAGGTTCATTTCCACTTATAGGCACACCCACAGGGCTAGAAATGTCTCAACATTGCCCAAATCTAGAGGAGGCTTGAGCAACCCTCTTCTAGGGTACAAGATTTAGAGACAATAGTGCCCATGGCCATTGTATTATGGATCCTTGGCCTACTTAACATGCCTCATGTGTATTGTATGTATGCCTTTTTGTATGCATCATGGTCATGACACTTATCTATTGCTTGTTATATATTCCAATTTTTTATTCCATGAGGGATGTCATGCATCTGCCCTGCTTACTTAAGTGTTGTGATGGGCATCATGCCCCATCCCTTAGGTAGCTACTTAGTTATTACTTAGATTTGTTATTACATAGATTGATATATTTATCTTGATAGCCTTATAAATGATACAAATAACATACATCATACATTATAAACTTATGCTCATAGATTAATTTATATTTTGATGTTATATGTAGTCATATAAAATACAAAAATTGGTAATTTGAGCATGGATAATGACACCCAATCTTTAGGTCCCTCTTGCTTGCTCTCTAAACCCTCTCAAACATGTTTTCACTAATTTCTAGCCATTTATGGCCTTTCATACTTGACCCCTGCTAAGCCAAGACCTCCTCTTCATGACTAATCCATCCCGCTAAGTCTCATTTGATTAGGACAATAGTGCCAAAGTTGGACTATAACACTGGACCCTAGGGTATCCTCTTTTCAATGCTCCTATCTAATCATAATTCAAGCCTAGATTACTATTTTTCCTTGATTTCTCTTGTTCATTATGTCAACATAGTCCAGTTTCATCTAATCCATGATCAATAAATCCATATATAAGCCCATTCAAAGGTTATTTGGAAAGGGTTGACAAATATCATTCAAGCAAGCAAGAATACAATAAATACCACTAAAGCAATCTTCTTTATTCTTTGCATACAACCAGCCTATGCACTTTCAAACCAATTCAAGACCTTACACCAGTCTTTAATCATTGTTGACGCAGTGGATTGCACTCGAGGCAGGAGGCCGAGCTCCTGCCTTCCACACGCAACAATGGAAACTCCCCTCTCGCATGTGGGACCGGCGAAGCTGGAGGGGAGAGTCTCTAGATAAGGGCTAGCTCCCTCTAATGTATCTTTAGGCCCTAGTTTCTCTCATTACTAATAAATAAAATGAAAAAAGGGGGGAATGAAAAGGGAGAGAGAGATGCTGAAAATAGAACCTAAGCCTAAAAATGAAATGGTGATACACCAAAAAAGTTGACCCACCCAGCCCTAACATACACTTTTCACAAGGAAGAAATGCCCATACACTTCATGTGATGTGGGAAACTCTTTTGTTTTAGTGAGTCAGGGGTCTGTAGAGATAGAGGGAGGAAGGAACTAGTAAAGGTGTTCTGAGACACACTTTGATAGCCTATTCACATGTGCCTATATTCTTGCTGTAGACACTTCTGGCAGACCTACAGAAAAGAGACTTCACAATGCACTGGACATGCTGTAATCAATCTGTGAAAAGCATGAAAGACAATGACTTAACACAAAAAAAGAACATAGACATATACTTTAAAGTGCAAGTCCAGATAGAGGTAAAAATGCTAAGTCCTGATTCAAGGTAAAATCTGGCAGAGCTCTGCCTTACAAGCTCGAGAGATTTTTAGACAGAGTTTTGCTTTACGGCTAAGAGAGTGGATCCTTTCTCAAATGAGAAATTTTACAATATATAGAAAGAGGAAGAGAACTTGGCGCTTCCTGGGAAAAGAGTTTGGCCCCCCTTCGATGAGTTGGCCCATGTGCGCTAAAAACATTAGAAAGGGGAAGTTACTGTTATTGATGTCATCTTCTAGAAGAGACCTGCTAGAACCATTTTGTACAATCACCAAAATTGACTTTGGCATTCAAGCATTAATGTGGAAGCACAGGTTGCACCTCTTTTTTGCAAACAGATTGCAGTTTGTCCCCTTTTAAATGCAAACTGGAGAAGACGGGCTGTGCCATTTACTATTTGTACCGTTTGGTGATCATCTGGCAATAAATCGCCTGCCCTTTGCCACTTGGACTGCTTTGTCCCTTTCTACACCTTGTCTTCTTCCTGCTTTGTCTCCTTCTACTCTTTCAGCCCTTGGGGGTGATCTTCTGGCGAGTCACTGCGTTCCTTGGGCTCTTTTCATGGTTGGTGCTCAAGCAATTCAAAAGCAAACGGCTATTTCACTATCTTAAAATTGACGTTCACACAGCCGTCACCTTGAAATTGAATACCCAACGGCTAGTCCGTCTCCTTAAAATTGACGGCTTTCGGGACGTCACTGTCCTTGGCAAATTCTGTCAGGTCTTTTCCTGCTTCGACTCTTCTGCTTCATAGGCTTTTGTCCTCCTTGGTCAGGCTTTTCTTTTGGCCTCTTTTCCCTCAAATAAAATGTTTGCAAGAATGATCTCATGCTCGATTCCTTTCCTTTGGAGTATTTTCTCGGGTTTTGTGTCGCGGCCCTTTTCCAAATTTCTTCAGACTTTTTGTCTGAAGGAATTCCTTTGGACAAAAAGTGTGAAAGAATTCAAAGCCTTAAGTCTTTTTTGCATTTTTTAAAACCCTTTGGCTACCTTCGAAGTGCTTCCTGCCCTTCACAAGGGCTCCTAAATCCAGAACTGCCCTTTGCAAGGGCACCTGCCCTTCAGCTTTGGGACGCCTCCTTGAACCAATCCGTTGAACCAGTTCAACGGTTCAACATTGCACACCGAGCCCTTTGAACTGAGCGTTTAACCAAGCTCGTTGAACCGTCTGATGAACCAAGTGATTGAACCATCCGTTTGAACCGAAGCGATTGAACCAAGGCGTTGAACCAATGCGTTGAACCAAGCCGATGAACTTACCGATGAACTGATTGATTGAACTAAGCTGATTGAACCAAGGCATTGAACTTGAGCGATGAACCTGCCAATTTAACCAAGGCATTAAACTAGTTCAATGGTTCAATGGTTCAAAGATGCCAACCTTCCTTGTGATTTTCTTTAGACAAGAGCCCGAAGAAGCCTTGTAAAACCCAACACTCTCTGAAATTGATTCTTCATGTGCCAAAAGACTAACCCTATAGAGTTCGTAGAAATCCCTGTGAAGTCTGTAGAAAACCTGTAGAGTCCATAGAAATGGACCTGCAGAGTCCGTAGAAACCTCATTGCTGAGTCCGTAGAAATCCAAGCTTTGCAGAGTCAGTAGAAATGGACCTGCAGAGTCCGTAGAAATGGACCTACAGAGTTCGTAGAAATGGACCTGTAGAGTTCGTAGAAATAGACCTGCAGAGTCTGTAGAAATGGACAGATTCATGCAAAATAAAAAATGGAATGGCCTAGAATAGTAAGGACAAAAGGGGACCAACTTTTGGCCTGTTGGGAAAAAAATGGTCAACAAATTGGCGACTCCTAAGGGAAGCATGCTTGCTATGCTTAGAGACCAATTGCTTTGTAGTCCATTGGGCACAGAGTCAGATGCAGCTTTGAAGAAAGGTTAGCAACAGCCCCAAAAATCCAAGAATCAAACATGAAGCTTTTACCCCACACATAAAGGAAAACACACAAGGCTAAAAACACTACTTGTGCAAACTGCACTTAGGGAAAGCAGGAAAAGAAATTGAAAGCAAAATACTATCTACAGCTAACTAGGAATATTTGCCTCCCTCCTGGATCAAAAGGAAAACTTTTTAAGTCTCCTTCTTAGCAAGAAGACTTATGGTGCCAGACAAGTGGCCGAATGAAAAAGATATTTGGTGACCTGCTCCTCTTGCCTATCACCTGGATTCATTGGTATTCGAGTGGATCAAATTTGAACATGCTTCCAATATATACATACTTTGTTCATTCTTGGAAGCTTGTTGAATGCTGGTCCTTCATGCTGGTGCATATCACCAAGAAATCTACGGCTGCTGGCTCATCACCATAAGCCCTTTGATATGTATAGCTCCCTTGCAGTGCATCATGGTCTGACCCGTTTCCTTCTGCTTCATTGAAAACTCTGTCAGACTCATCCTCTGCTTCCTTTTGGCTTTCTTAAAGAAGGGTGATTGTGGTGAAACCTGAAATGGAATCACAAACTGATTGCTCATCCCACAGAACATCACCTCTTTGTTCAAACCTTTCTTCTTCAAGGCTTTCCTCAAGGTAGGCAGACCTCTCCTTTTCCTCCTTAAAGATCAGGATCTCTAGATGTTTAAAGATATTCTCCTGATCCTCCTTCAACTCAGGCTCCTCGACATAGTAGTCCTCCTCATCAAAACAATAAGGAAGTTCATCAAACAAAGGGGGAGAGAGCTCACCATGCTTATGTTCCTCCTCGTATTGTTGGAACATCTGCATGTATGCATGCCCTGTGTCCTCTCCATTGTTGATGAGGTCTTCACAAGGAGCATCGATGATGATTTATTTTTCATTTTTGCTCATGATAGCCTCCTGAAGATCTACAAATTGGATCTTCTGCTCCTCACTCGCCTCCTGCAGAATAGGTTCTTCCTTGAGAAGGGATGAAGTGGAAAAAACATGTGGAAGAGGAGGCAGTCTTTGAGCTAGAATCGAATGATTCTCCTCCTTCCACTTGGCCAGCACTTCATCAATATCAGGTGTGGCCTAATAGCTCTTTTGGGGGTGTGTAGATGGGGTTTGTTCAGACATAGAATGTGCCATTGGGTCCGAACCGTCCGTCACACATTGGCTGAGGAATCTCTCTCTGGATTCCAACTATGCAATTCTCCTGGCCATATCCTCTTGGAAGAGCCTTCCTTGGAGGTCACCAGCGTCATCTTGAGCAAGAGTAGCCTCATCTTCAATGTTTTGAGCAAAACCTTTCTCCTCCTCCTTCTTGCCCCATGATTCTACTGTTTTCTTCTAGTTCAGGATCTCAAAATTGGAATTTTGCTCCTGCGAATAGGCAGCAACTTTGTTTTCTCCAAGGTCCTGGGGCTCCTCCATAAGGTCTGAAAGTTCTATCTCTCTTTCACGAAGCAGTCTCATCTTAACCTCTAAATCTTCAACTTGCTTGGCTAGATTATCCTGAAAGAGTCTTTCTTGGAGGTCACCAGCATCATCATGTTAGTAGGAGCAGTTTCGAGAGAGATGTGTTGATTCATAACGCTCCCTTCAAAGGAAGATTCACAATCTAAGGAATTTAGAAGGTTCATCTCCATGGGAGGTTGTTCTAGTTTCCTTTGATGCTTGAAGGCTAGGTGTACGGGGTCAAGAGTAGGGTTGATTGATGCATCAGATGAGCTGGAATGAGCAAGTGCCATCTGATAGAAAGGATTTGGTGACAAGAGGGGGCTTTCTTTAGGATAGGAGGGGGCACGTAAGGCTGACTACCTTGCATGAATGGATTCTTCCACTTTGTTACCTCCTCCTCCATGGATTGCAAGGCCTGAGCTTGCCTGAACAAACACACCTCTTTGTACATCAGGTCCTGCTGATAACCATATTGCTCATCCAGTCTGTCTATCTCAATTACCTGCTTCTCAAACTCTAGCGCCACCTCCCTTATTGTTGAAGGGCAACTAGGAGAGTTGCTTGAGGTGATTCCCTTAATATCTTGAGTTTGATCAAAGTGATATGAAAGAAAACAAGGTCCATGATTATGTGTAAAGGAATTATACATACAAAAATAAGATTTTTGATGGCACTTGGACTGCTTAACCAGCTGATTTAACTCAAAGTCGCCATTGGTGTTGATGCAAAAGCCTCCAAAGGCTGGTTTGTTGAAGAACACACCAAAAATTATTCAACTCTATGGACACAACTTGTCCTAGTTGGTCCCACTGGGCGTGCCAAAAACTGTTGACCTGTGGATTGCACCAGGGGCAGGAGGCCGAGCTCTTACCTTCCACACGCAACAATAAAAACTCCCCTCTCGCTTGTGGGACTGGCGAAGCTGGAAGGGAGAGTCTCTAGATAAGGGCTAGCTCCCTCTAATGTATATTTAGGCCTTGGTTTCTCCTACTGCTAATAAATAAAATGAAAAAAAGGAGGGGATGAAAAAAAATAGAACCTAAGCTTAAAAATGAAAAGGTGATACACCAAAAAAGTTGACCCACCCAGCCTGAACATACACTTTTCACCAGAAAGAAACACCCATACACTTCATTTGACATGGGAAACTCTTTTGTTTCAGTGAGTCAGGTGTCCGTAGAGATACAGGGAGGAAGGAACTAGCAAAGGTGTTCTGAGACGCATTTTGACAGCCTATTCACATGCGCCTATATTCTTGTTGTAGACACTTCTGGCAGACCTACAGAAAAGATACTTCACAATGCACTGGACATGTTGTAATCAATCTGTGAAAAGCATGAAAGACAATGACTTAACACAAAAGAAGAACACAGACATATACTTTAAAGTGCAAGTCCATATAGAGGTAAAAATGCTAAGCCTTATTCAAGGTAAAATCTGGAAGAGCTCTGCCTTACAAGCCCAACAGATTTTTGGGCAGAGTTTTGCCTTAAGGCGAAGAGAGTGGATCCTTCTCATATGAAAATTTTTACAGTATATAGAAAGAGGAAGAGAACTTGGCGCTTCTTGGGAAAAGAGTTTGGCCCCCCTTCGATGAGCTGGCCCATGTGCGCTGAAAACATCGAAAAGGGGAAGTTACTGTTACTGATGTCATCTTTTAGAAGAGGCCTACTAGAACCATGTTGTACAATCACTGAAATTGACTTTGGCATTCAAGCATTAATGTGGAAGCATAGGCTACGCCTCTTTTTTGCAAATAGATTGCAGTTTGTCCCCTTTTAAATGCAAACTGGAGAAGAAGGGCCGCGCCATTTATTGTTTGTGTCGTTTGGTGATCATCTGGCAATAAATCGCCTTTCCTTTGCCACTTGGACTACTTTGTCCCTTTTGGAACCTTGTCTTCTTCCTGCTTTGTCTCCTTCTACTCTTTCAGCCCTCGGAGGCAATCTTCTAGCGGGTCGCTGCGTTCCTTGGGCTCTTTTCATGGTTGGCACTCATGCAATTCAAAAGCAAACGGTTATTTCACTGTCTTAAAATTGACGTTCACGCAGCCGTCACCTTGAAATTGAATACCCAATGGCTAGTCCGTCTCCTTAAAATTGACGGCTTTCGGGACGTCACCGTCCTTGGCAAATTTCATCGGGTCTTTTTCTGCTTCGGCTCTTCTGCTTCACAGGCTTTTGTCCTCCTTGGTCAGGGTTTTCTTTTGGCCTCTTTTCCCACGGACAAAATGTCCGCAAGAATGATCTCACGCTCGCTTCCTTTCCTTTGGAGTATTTTCTCGGGTTTTGTGTTGCGGCCCTTTTCTGAATTTCTTCAGACTTTTTGTCCAAAGGAATTCCTTTGAACAAAAAGTGTGAAAGAATTCAAATCCTTAAGTCTTTTTTGCATTTTTTTAAAACCCTTTGGCTGCCTTCGAAGTGCTTCTTGCCCTCTGCAAGGGCTCTTGAATCTAGAACTGCCCTTTGCAAGGGTACCTACCCTTCGGCTTTGGGACACCCCTTGAACCAAGCCGTTGAACCAACCCATTGAACCAAAAATAGTTCAACGGTTCAATGGTTCAACATTGCGCGCCATTCGCTTGAACCAAGCCTTTGAACCGTTCACTTGAACCAACCGTTGAACCGGTTCAACGGTTCAACACTACGCCCGAGCCCTTTGAACTGAGCGTTTAACCAAGCTCGTTGAACCGTCTGATGAACCGAGTGATTGAACCATCCATTTGAATCGAAGCGATTGAACCAACGCGTCGAACCAAGTCGATGAACTGATTGATTGAACTAAGCCGATTGAACCAAGGCATTGAACTTGAGCGATGAACCTGCCGATTTAACCAAGGTGTTAAACCAAGGCATTGAACAGGTTTAATGGTTCAATGGTTCAAAGATGCCAACCTTGTAATTTTCTTCAGATAAGAGCCCGAAGAAGCCTTGTAAAACCCAACACTCTCTGAAATTGATTCTTCATGCGCCAAAAGACTAACCCTGTAGAGTTCGTAGAAATACCTGTGAAGTCTGTAGAAAACCTGTAGAGTCTGTAGAAATGGACCTGCAAAGTCCATAGAAACCTCATTACTGAGTCCGTAGAAATCCAAGCTCTGCAGAGTCCATAGAAATGGCCCTACAGAGTCCTTAGAAATAGACCTGCAGAGTCCATAGAAATGGACAGATTTATGCAAAATAAAAAATGAAATGGCCTAGAATAGCAAGGACAGAAGGGGACCGATTTTTGGCCTGTTGGGCAAAAAATGGTCAACAATCATCTCAAGCATACTTAGTTTTAACATATTTTACATTTCATTCACTATTGCACCAAGCACTCTTAAATTGAGAACTACATATGGTTTAATCTCTCTTTAGAGTATTGGTATGTAGGCAATGTGCTCACACACAAGGTGTGAAGGACGTCTAGTACATCTTACACACACTAGCCCCTTTTATCCATTTGTCAAAGTTTCTTTAAATTGCATAGAAGATACAAGTACACAAAGAATCAACTCTATAAAGAGCTCTATTGACAATGAGAACCTAAAAATTGGTACACAAGCTCATACTGAGCAAGTGAACAAAACTCAAAAAGCTTAAATCCTCAGGAAAACAATGCCAAAGGACTATAAAACTGGAGCCTTGGGTGTCCAGTTCTAGCACTCTTGTCCAATCAAAAAATGAAGTCCAAGATTCTGTTTACAATAATCTCCTAGTCCTACACACAAATTTCAAACCTTGTCTCAGTTAGAACAGTTTAGAATAAGCTAAGTTTAATTTTCTCTCTCTCACTGCTATTTTTAGAAAATGTCTAATTGTAATTTAATTTCACAAATTGGTAGCTTTAATTAGAAATATTATTTACTAATTTTTCTTACTTAGACCTATTTATTTAATAGGAATAAAACTCTATTATTCTCAAAAATAACAAATCATTTGGTGAATCTGACTTACTTCGAATTTTACATAAAAACCCTATAAACTCTAAAGTAAATTCTTAGCTGATTTTTCTCATTAATTTTTGAATTTTTTTTCTTGAATATTAAAATAAAAAATTCCTCTCAAATTTTAAAATTTTGTAATAAATTTTAAAATAAATTTATTTCAAACCCTAATTGCATACACTAGGTCCCAATAAATTTCCGGCATTAATCTAATAATTTCTTGATTTTTTTGCTTGCACATATAAATTAGAAATTTATCTCAAATTTTAAAATTTTGTAGTAAATTTTAAAATAAATTTATTTCAAATCCTTGCTGCATCAACTAGCCCCCAGTAATTTTTTAGCATTATTACAAAAAAAAATTAATTTTTTATTTGCATTTATAAACAAAAAATTTGATTCAAATTTAATTGTAATTTAAAAAATAATTTTATTTCAAACCTTAGTTGCATCAACTAGGTCTCATTAATTTTTTAGTAATTTTCCAATCATTTTTTAAATTTTTAGTTGCATATTAAAATTAGAAAATCACTTGAAATTTCAAAAATTCATAGTAATTTCAAAATAATTATTTTTCTCAAAACCCTAGTTGCATCTACTATGTCCCATTAAATCAATTACTTTTCCATAAATTTTTAAATTTTTTCTTGAATGCTTAACTCAAAAATTAATTTTCAATTTCAAAAATTCATAGTATTTTACAAAAATATTTTTGAAAAATTGATAGTTGCATGTACTAGCTCCTTTTTACTTCTTGCGTTATCACCTTACATGTTTGGGAGCTTCATATCCTTTCTATACATATTCCAGTTCCTTGTTTAGATTATATCAATTTAATATTTTCTACTATTATCCAGGTTGTTTTCCTTATGTCACCATAGTTCCTTGCATCTCTTCCTTCAAAATGAAGTGTAAGACTTAGTGGTAATCTTCCCAAATTCACTCAGATTCTTTCAATCTGACCATACACTATGGACAAATAACTAGCTCAGGTTCCTGTTATAAATCCTAAACATCCAGATTATACAAATTTTCATGAGGATAACTCTGATAATGAGCAATATGAAAATAAAAATGATGATATACACACCGATGCTCTTGTTCCACCACATTGGACTATTGATTCACTTCCGCCTATTATTGATAATGAAGTTATCCTTAACAAAGATTTGATTTTATAAACTTTTAGTGAAAGACTCAGGGAATAGCCCCAAGATCATACTCTTATCATATAATCTATCATGAAAATTAAAAAGGCTAAGCAAATTGAGTATTCCATTCCTTTAGAGTAACTAGTTACAAATGACACTACGAGGGTAATTATGTTTCAACAACCCCCTATAGCAGCCCAACCTACCTTTATGTCATCAATTATAGTTAGTAAATCCCTATCTCCTGATGTGGTAGCCCTTATACAAGAGATAAGATCTCTTCAATCCAAGGTGATACATCTTGAGTAAGGTGCCACTAGACCTACATAGGTTTTGGATTCTTTTGATCTTTTGCATACACCATTGGCATGTCACATTGCCTATACACCCTTGCCACAAGGTTTTTTTCAATCTAAGCTTACTCTTTATGATATCAAGGGTGATCTAGAGACATATTTGAGAGCTTTTCACATATCATGTTTGGATTATGTACCAATTTATTTCCATGGAGTCTAAAGGATTATACATTACAATGGTTCTATAGTCTACTGAATCAATGATCAATGCATTCAATCTTTTAACTGACATGTTCCTAGCACACTTTAGTATCAATATTGGTGATAAAGTTTTATATGTTCAAATTGCTCAACAAAAATAACAACTAAATGAACATCTCATAGACTATGTTCTTGGGTATAAGACCATCTTGGCTAAGATGACTAACCCCATGACAAATCAAGAGTTATAGGACCTTTTCATGCAATGTTTTCTACCTCACTTTATAAATCAACCATGTTCAAAAGATTCTCTTCCTTCACTGAATTGTATCACACATTACATAAAATATAAGTCAAACTAATTTCAATGGGTAAACTAAAATACACTAATACATTAGATACAACTAATAAGAGTAACAACAAAGTCCCATATAAGGTCAAGTTTAATGATACTAAAAGACATATTCAACCTATAGTTAATGCAACTTCAAAGCCTCCTCAATGAATAGTTTTGTGAGTACCCCCTCAGTGTACTTTTTCACATCTTCTAGTTTCTCCAGCGAGGGTTTTACAATAGCTTTTGGATTGTAATATCATATCTCTCCCTCTATTCAGAAAGTTGATCCAACAAAGCCTCTTCCAAAGGGATATGATCAATAGGCATTTTATGACTACCATAAGGCACCATGCCATATGAAAAACAAATGCATTAGTTTCAAGTACAAAATACAAGACCTAATAGATTCAAATGCCATTGATCTTGGCACTTCAGTTGAGCCTCCATCAAGAAAGCAAACATAGGGTAAAGCATTGAAAATCTTCTCAAATCCATTTCCATAATGTTTAAAATAGGAAATAAGGGACACATCAAGAGTTCATCATGCATATCATGCACATCCACCACCAAATACATACATGGCACCTTCAATTGAGTTACATCCTTTTAGCAACATGATCGATGTATACAATTCCAGAGTTCTAGCTAGACCTTCTATCACTTTCTCAGAGTAGGAGATCATTGAGGATGATTTAGATTATAATGCACTCTTTATCATAGCTCACATTCATAATCAACCTATTTGTATTGTGCTTAGTGACAATAATTCCAATCTTAACATGTGTACCTTGACACTAGTACAACATTTAGGTTATTCAAAGTAAGATATCACTCTGACAGACATAGTTATCAGTGGTTCCAATGGGCATATATAAAGTCTATTGATAAAGATAGTACTTTTACTACAGGTTGGTCCTACACATATGGCCACACCATTTACTATAGTTTCCAACATAGGAGTTTTTGATATGTTACTTGGTCAACCATGGATTCAAAAACTCAAAGCAATACCTTTTACAGTTCACAGATACATGAAATTCTTTCATGCTAATCAAGTTGTTATAGTCGATAAAGTTTCATTCGAATTATCACTCCCCACTTCAGAGTCATCTACTAGTTTGTAGTCACCAATTTTAATTTTACCACTAGTTTTAGTTTTGACATCAGTTTTAGCTTCTTTTCCAATTTAAGTTCCTCTTTTGCTTTAGATTTAGACATAGTTGAGGCATCCATCACCAGTACAGAGTGTTCATATGACTCCACAACTTTGAGATTCTAGATAGCTTCTAGCTATAATAGTCACACCTAGATTAGTTTCATTGAGATCTCATGTGTCTAAACATATAGCACATATTCAGAGAGCTTCTCCTACTTTTAGATGGGCCCCTACGAGCCCTATAATTGCATCTACTTCTTAGAGTTACAGAATGAACCCATAGTCAGTTTCTACTTAAAATATTTTAGAACATTTACAACATATACAACTTTTAAAACCACAGTCTCAACATTTCTATCATGCATAATTCCACTCCTTAATACAAGACACAATGATAGGGAGTCTTGCATGAGACTCATCAGTCAGTATCATTTCTCCTTAGCATTGACTGTACATAGTTTCTTATTAATTGTACATAACTCAAATATTTCAAAATACAAAAACAATATAACATTTTAAAATCTAAAAACATTCAAAAATGTCAAAACACCAAAAACATTTTAATTATATGTATCATCAATATTTTACATTACTAATATCATGCTAGGAATTATATTTACGGTTTCATGCTATTGTATGTTGATTTATCTACATTACCATGCTTCACTTGATCTTATTTGAGTGTGTGTAGTGACATCCAGCTACTTGATTTATTCACTCTACCCATTGAGGGGGCATCCTACTTTTACATCGATATACATATCCACTGAGGCATATTCTACATGACTTCACCATTTAATTATGTCATTTCTACACTACACATTCTAGTTATCATATTGATGTATATTACTTACTAGATCACATAGATTATTATATCAACATTCTAATAGTATCTAGCACTTGTGTATCTCTTACCATATACCTAGTCTTGTACTAAACATGTCTTGCATACTTTCACTCATGCTTTGATTAATTAGATGTGCTTATATTTTTTAGTCATTACATGATTTCTCTTCTTGATTAGTGTAGCTTGTTGGATTATATTTTTAGTTCTTACTTGTCTCTTGTATGTGCCTTAAGACATTTGCCAATGTCCTTTGCTTCATTCATATGTGTCTTAAAAAAATTGCCAATATCCTTTGCTTTTACTCTTCTATGAGCCTGTAGCCCTTGTGCCAACATTACTTATTTCACTTGTATGTGAATGTGGTATTTGAACATGCATTGTATGATTGATTTTCAGTTTAAGTGACATGTGCCCATATCCCTTATTTATGTAGCCCTTTGGCCATCCTTGTGTGCTTCTTGCTTCTTTCTTTGTGTGTTTATTGCTCGATTGCTTCTCAATTGTTGTAATGCCATGATCCATACCATGTATTTTCTTGTTCTTTTAGATGCCATGATGGACATCATGCTTCATCCCTCCAACTAATAACTAATAAACTAATAAGCAATATTTATAGTTTTAATTCAATTCAAGTACATTGCACATGCTATTACATTGTTACATCTATCTAAACATATCCATGTTGATCTAAAAATCTCTCAAATCAAACCATGTTATATCTTGAGATGTCTTGATGATTGTCATTACTATATCATGTATATTTTTAGCTTAACACACTTATAGGGCTTCTTTTGAGAGAAATCATTGTAGGGTACCTATCCGTACCCTTAGAAGAGGAGACAATAAATAGGGGTTTTGCTATAGAGATCAGAGCTCTTACTCAATCAAAAATTCTAGTTTCAGAACAATCAGAGTAGCAATCAATCATCAAACCACTCAGAACAAATTAAGTAGAGAGTCAAGATTCAAGAACAATGATCAGTTTTAGCTCAAGACAACAATGTCAAGACTAGACTACATCACCAAATAGTAAGATGTCTATTTTTGGTGCTCCTATTTAAACAAAAAAAAACCTAGGTTTTTCAAAAGTAATAGAAAGGTAGGTTTAACTATAGTTTTACACAATCAGACCAGTTCAGATCAATAATTTTTAGTACAATATTTTTAGAGAATCTAGACATAGGAGGCATCATGCATGACATAATTTATTCTCGCTTCCATTTTTAGATATGGTAGTTCATATAACTTCCAAATCAGAATCCATGTTTTAGATACCAATGATTGGAGATAGATTGCATATCACTTTTGCTTCTTTTCTTTTAGTTTTCAACATTATCCAAACATTCTTAGTAGTTTCATGCCTTATTCCATCTGTAGGTGGTTGGCATCATTTTAGAGTGACTTTCATACAAGTCTAACCTCCACATTTCTTGAGTACCCAAGTTCCCAAGTGGATTCCACATAAGCCAAATTTTAAGTTTTGAAGTGGCTTTCATACAAGCCTAATCTCCATATTTTTTGAGTTGGCCAATATTAGCCTAGTTTCTAGCACACATTCAGCTATATATGCCACATTGTCAAATTTTTGGATCATTCAGGAGCTTCAAAAGCTATCTCATACAACATACATATTCATATATATCGATATCAATTCTTAGCTTCACTTCATGAGGCAACAATGGAGCCAAAGGGTCAGTCTTTGTATTCTTGAACCCCTTATTCAGAGGGATTGGATATATAGTCCAGACACCGATTAACAAACACATGATCATTTAACTTCATTCAATATGTGATGATGGATCCAAAAGGCAAGTCTTTGTATTCTTGAGCCATTTTTGGGGAATGAAGCACTCAATTCCATTCACAATATAACTTTTGGTACAACATCATCCAACACATCTAGTATTACTCAACCTTACTCAGTATCATAATAAGTTTTGTATTGGTTCACGTACCTGGTGAGGTGTATTCATTGCTTTCTCTTCCTCTCTCTTATCTAACTTTGTAAGTTCTTGTTTTATATTACATATAATAAGAAATTATCTACTCTTTGTTTTTCTTTCACAAATTCACACTTACAAAATGTGTTATCTATGCACTATCCAACATTACTCAGCATCATAAGCTTTATGAACTTCACTTTTGCAGGTAAGTTTAGGTACACTTTCTATTTTCTTTTATCTTAGTATTTTGTTTTGTTGCATTAGTAATATAAAACGAGGCTAAATGTAGTCATATAAAATGCAAAAATTGGTAACTTGAGCATGGCTAATGACATCCAATCCTTAGGTCCCTCTTGTTTTCTCTCTAAACCCTCTCAAGTTTGTTTTCATTAATTCTTAGTCATCTGTGGCCTTCCAGGCTTGAACCCAATTGAGCCAGGATCCCCTTTTCATGACTAATCCATCCCTCTAAGTCTCATCTACTCAGGATAATAATGTCAAAATTAAACTATAGCATTGGACCCTAGGGTGTCCCCTTTTCAATGCTCTTGTTTAATCACAATTCAAGCTTAGATTACCATTTTTTCCTTATTCCTCTTGTTCATTATGTTAGCATAGTCTAGTTTCATCTAACCTATGACCAATAGATCCATATATAAGCCTATTCAAATATCATTTTAAAAAAGTTGGTAAATATCATTCAAGTAAGCAAGAATACAAGCAAAACCACTTAAACAATCTTCCCTATTCTCTGCATACAGTCAGTCGATACATTTTCAATCCAATTCAAGACCTTACACCAATCTCTAGTTATCTCAAGCATACTCAATTTTAATATTTCTTACATTTCATTCAGTATTACATCAAGCACTATTAAAGGGACAACTATATATGGCTTGATCCCTCTTTAGAGTAATGGTATATAGACAACGTGCCCACACACGAGGTGTGAAGCACGTCTAATGCATCTAACACATACTAACCCCTTTTTCCTCATTTTCTAAATTTTTTTAAATTGCATAAAAAATATAGGTACATGAAGAATCAGATCTATAAGGACCCCTATTGATATTGAGGACATAAAAATTGGTACATAGCCTCACATTGAGCAAGCGAATAAAACTTAAAAAGCTTAAATACTTAAGACAAAAATTCTAGAGGATTATAAAATTGGAGCCCAATGTGTCCAATTTTAGCACTCCTATCTAATTATAAAATGAAGTCCAATATCTTATTTATGATAGTGTCTCAGTCTTACACACAAATTTCTAGACTCTGTTTCAATTGAAACAGTCTAAAATAAGCTAAGTTTAATTTTCTCTCTCATTGTTATTTTAGAAAAAGTCTAATTGCAATTTAATTTTATAAATTAATAATTTTAATTAAGAATATTATTTATTGATTTATCCTACTTAGACCTATTTATTTAATAGGAATAAAACTCTATTATTCTCAAAAATAACAAATCATTATGTATGCACATTATATTAGATTATTATGTAAATATCACATATAATTTGGCTAACACACATCTTGGAGAACCTTTTTTTTTAGGATAGTTATTGTACAAGTTAAATAATTCACCTCAATAGAGGGGGCCTTCATAGAGGTTTATCACAAAGATCAGGTTCCCATAATGCACTCATAGTATATTTTTTAACACAGGTTTTAATTACATAAATTAGACTCAAGTAAACATAATGGAAAACAATGACACAAAGATCAATGGAGTTACATAAAAAATAGAAAATATGGATATTAACACTCAAATTGGAACACTAGTACCATATGGTGGTACTATCTAAGATATAGCGTTACTGTCCAGTAGCCTTAATTTTAGCAAAATCTAGATTGGCTAGGAAAGTATAGCATGTATAGTCCAAGTTTGTGTAGGTTTAGTTATAAATATACCAATTTTAGTTCAATTTAACTCAAATTCATACCAATTTACTCATATTAGAGGTATTATACGTGGCATGACCATTCTATTTTATAGTTCAAATACTTAGATATAGATTATTACAACTCAGTCCATAATCTAGATGCTCAGATATCAAATTTAAGGCCATGTTGATGAGTCCATAAAATGACTCATTATATCCACAAAATAACATCTTTTTTCTTGCATAAAAAGTGGATCTAAATGTAGTTTCTAAATTTATAGTCCATTTAAAATAAAATAGTAAGTATATATCATAATTATGTTTTTAGAATTCTTTGTTACCTATTTGTTAGTTATTACTAATGATTATTGAAAAAAAAGATGTTAATGAGTGCATACACAGTCCATACTAACCTAAGAATGATTCAAAGTACAAAGAGTAACCATTCAAGAATAAGGTTGGAGTAATATCAAAATCTTCTACAATAAAATCCAAAATTTTGGTTAAATTATAAACTCCTAAAAATTTGTTACAAATTTCCATAGTAACTAAGAATTATAATAGGCTTGTTACAATAACTACAAATTACAACAGGCTTGTTACAATAGCTACAGATTACAACAGGCTTGTTACAGTAGCTACATATTACAACAGGGTTGTTACAATAGCTATGGATCATAACAGGCTTGTTATGGATCAGCTATAAATTATAACAAGCTTACTATAGACCAGTTATGGATTACATCAGATCAACTATGGATTTTACCAAGCTTGTTATGGATTTCACCAAACTTGCTACAGATTTCACCAGGCTTGCTACAGATTTTAGCAAGTTACTGCAGATTTTAACATAATTACTTCAAACTTCAACAAAACTACTACAAACTTATTTGGTAAACATTTGTAAGAGTATTCCAATGTTCTATCTATCATGAATAATTCTTTTCATTTAGATTATTTTTATCTATAGATTTTACATAATAGATTGTATTTGAATATATGTTTATGTAATTTCACTCTAAATAATTAGCTTTCTTTTTATTTGGTGGAGATTGAGATTAGATAGCAATAGATTTTTTTATTAGAATAAATCTCTTTTCATATTTTGTGGAGATTGAGATAGGATAGAATATCTTGATTGTTACTCCTAAATAAGGTGTTGGATAAAAGTCAAATTATAAATGCAACCTTTCACACCTGAATGAAATAATCAATGAATACATTTTTTTCTATTATTTTGAGTAATCTATTCTGAAACTGATGTTTTGAGTAAATCCTCTTCTGAGAAATGAGTGGGCTACTCATTACAAGGAAGATAGATCCATTTATTTTTATTTTATTTATTTATTTTATAAATTATTATTCTATTTTAAATTCTTATTTTGTTTCTTTATTGTTGTAAACATTTTTTTATATAGTTTGTTGTAAATATGTAGGTATTTTATGTGTTTATCATTTATTTTCAATTTAACAATTTACATTCTACTAATGTGCTTTAAATTCTACAAGTGTGATTTACTTTCTGTAAGTGTGATTTGATTTCTGTAAGTGATTTAATTTTTACAAGTGTGATTTTATTTTAGCAAGTATGATTTTTAATTATTGCAAGTGTGATTTCCAATTCTTGCAAGTGTGGAGTGCGGTAGAAGGAACCATTTGCCAAAGATATATTTCTCTTTTTGCATATAGCCTTCAGACACCATCCTTGGATTGATATTATTAAATGAAAGGTATTGATGACACCCATCACATGTGTATAGCATATTGTTTTTATTTGCTCACATACACACTAGTTGATTAGATGAAATGACAAATTCTATGTCATTCTCTACATTGTATACATTAGACATCATATTTTAGGTTTCACACTAGTTTTATGCCTTAATCTACAATAGTTGGAATTGTATAATGTAATACAATAAGATAATATACTTGATTGGCCACAGAGCCAACATTTCCAATTAGATATCTCTAGTTAGACATTTTTAGTTACATTGTATAGTTTTAATTTCTGATGCATTTACTACACATGGATAGGCAATGATAGAGTGATAGTCTACTTGAGTTATTGATCCACCTACATGAGAGGATCGAACACACCATCAATCCAATCCAAGCTATTCGTAGGTAATGATCCACCAAGTAGGGGTGGGTAATGATGAAGTTAAAATTAATTGATTTTTTGAGCCACATACACATATGAGGATTAGACAAGCTATCAACTTAGTCTAAGCTATTCACCAATTGATCACTATATATATATGCACACACATAAGTTGTCACCATATTTATGCATTGTTTAGCATATCTAGTGAAGTGTATTCATTCATTTTCTTTTTTTTTTTATCTCTTTACTTAGTTTTTACTCAATTTTACATTTTTACATAGTTTTGTCTTTACTTTTGATATATCTTAAGTAAGTTTCTTTTGTAGGACATACAATGGAGCATGTTTCACATACTTATATCCATATTCATTAGATTCATCTTCTAGGTAAGTTTAGGTACATTTTTTTCCTTTTATCCTAGTCATTTCACTTTGCTATAATTCTATAATAAGGGGGGGGATGACAAATTTAATCACCCAAAAGTGACACTTGAGTGTTAAGAGTTCTATTTGAGACCAACCATACCTAGCTTAGCCCTAGACCTATCATAGAACCTATTTTTAGACTTATCTAGTCTTTGTATAGGCCACAGGTGTCCTTAGCCATCCCTAAATTAGTCTTAGACCCTCATTCTTGTATTTTCTCCCTTCATGTCTTAGGCTCTATCATATGGACACTAGAACCATAACAGGGACAATAGCACCACATGATGCTAGTATCCTAATATTTGTATTAGTTTCCTTTCTATTCTTTTTCCACAAATGGATATTGTTTCAAATTATAAACCTCTTAGGGTCAGCCTTGACCTCTTTTAACACTCACACAAGCACTAACATAGTATAAATACATAATTTTTAACACTTTATCCACTATATGTAAATTATATGCAAATCACATATGTAAATTTAGAATAAGCTATGCACAATTCAGGTTATCAATCCATATTCTATCTTACTTATGCATACTACCATCTACAACATTCCCAAGTTTAGATTACTAAAATTTCTAGTCTCGAGCACATTCAAAAAACTCAAGTCAACCATCATACTAGATTAACTTGAAATTGCACAAACACTTAGGTGGAAAGAACTACATTAGATTTAATCCCTCTTCAGAGCATTGGTATATAGGTAACTCTCATCATAATAGAGTTTTGAGGATGTCCAACCTGTCCCACTAACAAACACACTTTTCTAATTATATCAACTAGATGCCCTAACAACATGAAGAATTAGGGTTTACTCATAAATCAGTCAAAATAGGCCATATTTAGGATTTCAAAATTTGTGCACATATGAATAAGCCTTACAAATCCAAATATAGGTGTGTTCAAAAGCTTAAAATAATCATGTACAGAGGACACTGCCCTCAAAATAGGGACACTAGTGCCACATGGTGTTATTATCTAATTAGGGCACTACTATCCATAAGGTTTTTTGACACCTAGATTTTGTTTGTGACATGTAGACCAACCTCTACCTCAGTTTTCAACCTACAGAGCATTTGTCTTAGTCATTTTCTAGCTAAATTCTTATTTGCATTATTTATTACTATTTTTATAAAGTTTAAATTTAGTCAATTATATAACAAATCAATGGCTATATTTATTACATATTTCTACTCTAATTTACTATACTTAGCTCTTTAACAATATAAGATTTACATTCTTCTAAGTCCTACAAGGTTAAAACATGTGGAAGGTCAAGAAAGTACTTTGACAGTTAGCCATTTTAGGGTTATTTTATCTCCTGATGACAATTTCAAGAGGCAACGAGATCAAATTTTATGGGACTTTGATGATGTCTTGATGGCTTCCTAATATATCAGTTGTAAAAAGACTTTGGTCTAATTGAACAACACCATGTGATAATCATTCACATTTCTCGACATCCTATGCCTCTTTCAAAAGACTTTACACTTAACCAATTTTGTAAAAGTTTTTCAATGCCACATGTTGATCTCCAAATGGTCTCAGGCCATTTTTAAATATATTTCAACACTTAGTCAATTTTCATGATATTTATCAATAATTTATACAACAATAAGGTAGTAAGAAAGTGGGTTAGCAGGGTATTTCCATGTGTCACAATTTTGGCAACCTAAAGTCCTAAAACCATCCATATAAGTTCAAAACCCTTCAAAATAGTGGGTTAGTAGGATGATACCATGTGACATAATTACATTGTTTCAATCTCCTAGAGATTTATATGTAGCATAGATGTAATGTCAGATCCTTGGGCAAGCGGGTGATTGGGATGGCACCACATAATGCAATCCCACTACTCTGTAGCCCCAGGGTAGTATGTGAAAATATAATAATATGTCAAGGAAATTTGTGAGTGAGATGTTACCATGTGTAAAAATAGCACTTCACTACAGAGAGAACAACCAATTTTGCACTTGAGGCCCCAAAATGATCAATAAAAGAGTAAGAAAGATCCACGTGGTAGAATATTTAGAATTTACTAGAGGTTGAGAACCAATCAATGCTAGCATAGTGTTATAAGAGTCATACCTAGGGATTAATCCAAAAATGCCATGTGGTATGTGGTAAGAGTTTCTAGGATCTAGATTTGATAGGCTACCCCCATTATCAAAGTTGTTAGTCTCCTAGACCTAATAGAGATGTTAGAACTTGAGAGAGCCTGACCTACCAAACCATGACATGTGGTGATGATTTAATCCAAAGACATAAAAGGCCTGAGAGAGTGAGAAAAGGCCACATAGCCATGAAAATGATGAAAACAAATAGTAGAGATAAAACCCATGGGCAGTGAGAGAGAAGCCACATGACATGGGCCCATAGAGGCAAAGCCATTTGAGCACAAAGCACTAAGGAAGTGATGCATGGCAGAAGCTAAGCCAAGATCATGATAAAATAGGCTGAAAGGGATGTCATGAGCAATGACATGAATTCTACAAAAAATAGAAGAATGCCACATGGCATTCAGAGACGAACCCATGTTAAGTCAGTTAATCATAATAATCAACTAAATGTTAAAAAGGGGGATTTAAGGGAAGAATATACTCATAGAATCAAAAAAGTCCATGACAAATTTGTTGTTGACATATAACTATATTCTACCACTTAAGAGTTTGTTGGAATTTATATTGGCATTGATTGAGGTAAATTTGATGGCCCATCTCACCCATTTAGATGTCAAATTCATGATTAGACTATTTAACTACATTGACTCATAAAATTAGTGGTAAATTTAGTGGCTTGGCATGAAAATCAAGGTGCATCTCAACTCCAACTGGCAAAATAGAGAGAGGGTGATGGAATCTAGACCCATTCATCAAGGAAGCGAATGGAAATGGATAAGACATAGAAGACAAGCTATAGGCTTAGGAGGATGTGGTAGGCAGTTACGCAAGCATGGCTCTAGAATTCTTGAGGAGATCCTGATGTAGGAACATCAACCTATTTTGTAAATTTGTACATAAGTAGTCTAAGTGAATCAATAAGCCTTGATTGTGAAGGCCTAAAAACCATGATAAGCTTATAAATTCATGTAAATGACTAATAAGGCCCTAGATATCTTGTGTAGTCTTAATCTAATGATAATAATGGTGATTAAACAACTAGGAGGTCTTAAATTGCAAGTCTAGGCCAAATCAAATTTTCCATCCAAAACTTCCCATTTGAAAATTCAAATTTTGAAAAGAGACTTGTAAGCCTTGTGGATTAAATGAAAGGGTGTAGACTTTATATAATGATCCTAAAGGATCATAAGCATGTTGTAAACATTATTTCTACCTTGGTAAGTGTAAATACATCTCATTATCTTATTTTGAAGGTAACTCCCATGTTGGAAGGGGATAAAAAGGCAAGTTTGTTGAGGATAAAGGTCAAAAGAGAGATTATTGACCTATTATGAGAACATACTAAGATACACAAGTTTGTTTCTTCATTATGAAATTATAACCTCAAGCATAGGAGGATGAAAGGTTATAAATTATAGGCTTTGGGATTCATTTGGTATGAATCAATTTCATTCTCAAGATGAATTCTTGAGAAACTTGTGTAAATTAGACTCTTGTAAGTAGTTGTGTATAATGGAGTTGCATATTTTTATGTAAGGAGGTTTGTTTGTATGTAAAATGGAGGATTCAAGAAATAAATTATGTTTGGCAGTCGATGAACAACTCTTCCTATGTTGTAAGTGTTGTATTTCATGTTATATAGTGTGTTCTTGATGTTATATGGTAGGATTAGATTTAGTTTAAGAATGAAACATGATTAATGAGTTGTTTGATGATTTAGAAGGCTCAAAATAGGTGGATAATCATTATAAAAATCCTTATCATGTAAAAGAGTCACCATTATTGGTAAAGGCAATGAATTTGCATCAACAATTTTGAGTGCATGATCTATATGCAAAGTTTTTATTGATATAATCATAGAAACACTATGATTTTATACACTTTGGGTGATCATGTGAATACATATAGTCGATGGAGAGTTATATTATTATGTTATGATGATATTCAGGCCTTAATAAGTCATTATAATATCTATAAATGTGAACAAGAAGAACTAATTTAGCTTGACAAATTTGTGAACAGAGTTTTTCAGGGTCTAAACTTGTTAAAGGAATAACTCTGTATGTTGGAGGAATATTTTAATAATAACCCACCTAAAAGGTGTTCTCAAAGGTGTAAAAAAGGTGATAATACCTTCATAAAATCATAGAACAAACTAATAAGTGTTAAATCATATTGTGTAAGTCCTTGCATGCTCTCGGTCTAAGAACTCAAAATTATGTATACTATAGTCTGAAAACAAAGAAATGTGAGTCAATACATATATTATAAACTTTAAGTATGTAAATATGAGAGATAAAGCACAAAAAATATAACTTTTTTCATTGGTTTGAGATCTTGAAACCTCACAAAATTCAATATATGAAGTTTTAAATCTTGTTGCCTTGTGATAGGACAACCTAGAATTTATAGATAAAAATCCATGTTGTGTGAAATTTATGTTAGATCTAAGGTTATAAATGGTTGGAAAATTATAATTTAAAAACATAACTTTAAATTCCAATTAGAGTATTTTAAACCTTTTATAAATATTAGAAAGTGGAAAAGTACAGTCATAGACTTGAAAAATGGTGTTTTCCTAGGTTGTCAAAATAAAGAAACTCATTTATAAAGAAAAGTATAGGATGGAAAATAACAAAAAATTGGGAATAATATGTAATTTTTTATTTTTAGAGGATTCAAGTGTTTTTAGGTTGATTGGGTTTGGTTTGGCATGTGTGGAGTATTGGAGAAATCTTATAATGCCTAATTAGGATTAAAAGTAACTATAAACTTTGGAAATAAAGTGGTGCAGAGATTGAGTTGGATCCAGATACTTTGGGATTTCTTAAAATATCCAAATGGGTATCCATAATGATGATTAGTTTGTTAAAATACCTTGTGTAAAAAAAATGTCTAAAAAACCCTTAAAACAGGGCTACAAGGACAAAGGGCAAGTTAACAAAGGAAGTATGTGATAGAGGTCGAGTAGAAGGTTGTAACCTTTGGAATACTTCAATTGGATCTAAAATATATGTCTCAAGGTGTTTGTAGAGGTACAATTTTTTTAGAGAGTCCTTTTTCAAAGGAAATCTCATTTTGCTTATATAAGGCCTAGTGAAGGAATTTGAACAATGTTTGTGAGAAAATGGTATGACAAAGTAACTTATTGAGTTTATAAAAAAAATTTATGGAAAATATAGTTTATATCTTTCATCTAGTGTTTTAAAACTATGGAATCATGATTAAGGATCCCATCACCATATTATTTTTGTTTTAATGCATAATAAGCTTTGAGATAAAGTAAAAAAGTGATAGATTGGTCATCAGATCCCCACTACCTCAACCCCCCTTCCCTGATCATCTAAAGTTTGTAACTACCCTAATAGTGGGTAAGACAAAGTAAAGACTCGATATCTGAATAGTTTTCTTATAAAAATGAACAAAATTATCATGGTGAGAGGACCCTTTTCAGCACATAAATGCTACAAAAATTGGCCCATCCTTGATCCCTCTACCTTCTTTTTATGCCTTTGAAAAACTTATGGAGTTATTTTTGCTTTCTCATATCCCTACATCTTGATTAAATTCATGGATTTTTGATCTTATAACATGAATAAGTTTATTTCTCCTTGATTTGCTATCTAGTTCCCTCACCTCTATGTAGGAATATACTCATTTGTAGGTTGTAGATTGTGTGATATTGAATTTAGGTAGTGTTCAACTATGGAGTGTCTCCCTTCTAAGTGATTTTTTGAGTTCCTTGTCTCCCTATAAAACACATATGTATAAGGGTTTTTAGATTATGATTTGTAGATGTTGTTAACTCTTTTATGTTCATTGTGTATGCTTAAACGAGTAGAGGGTATCATAATATTTTGGTGTATCATCCCTTTTGATTTTAGTTTTTTTTATTTTTATGCACTCCTTCCTTTTCCTTTGTAGGTGAAATAGTGTTCATGTTAGTCTTAGATGATCCTCAACACCTTGCTGTGAAGAGAGTTGCCTACATACCAATAATCCAAGGAAGGATCAATCCCAATGTAGTTCTTTCCATCTAAGTGTTGGTGCAAGTGCAAGTGATGGCCAGTATGATAGTGACCTTAAGTGCCTTGAATGTGATTTAGATTGAAAATATAGAAAATTTGAGCTTAGGGTTGTTGTAGATGGTAGTATGTAGAAGTAGGACATAATAGGGATTGATAACCTTAATTGTGCTCAACTTGTTTTGTTTGAATGTGTATTTTGCATTTTATTTCCATCTAATTGATAGAGGGATAAAAGTCATGTATTTATAATGTTCTATTGTTTTTGCGAGTGATAAAAGATGTCTAGGCACACCTTAGGAGTATTTTATTTTTGAAAAGATATTCATTTGGAAAAGTTAGGGCAAAAGATATTAATGCCAATTTGGGGACACGAGTGCTACATGGTGCTAGTGTCCTTATTATGGTGCTAGTGTCTAGTTGGTAGAACACTAGGCATAAAGGGCCAAGATTGAGAAATAAGGGTCTGGGACTACTTGGAGTTAACTAGGAATGTATATGGCTCGTACAAACGTAGGATAAATGTGATAATATGCTTTAGAATAGGTATAGGGATAAGCTAAGAAAAGGTAGTCTTAAGTATCACTCTTAGCACTAAAATACCAATTTTGGGTGATTACTTTTGCCTCCATTTATGTTATAAATGTAGCAAAGCAAAATGACTATGATAAAGGAAAAAGAAGTGTACTTGGACTTACCTAAGAAGTGAAGCCTATGAAGCTGAATTTGAGTATGTGAAGCTGAGTTTGTGTATGTGGAACATTATCTAATGCATGTATTACAAATGAAATTTGTATAAATCAGTCCTTACTTAAGATATATCAATGCAAAAGACTATACTAAGTAAATAAGTAAAGAAATGAATACGCCTCATTAGGTATGTGAACCAATGCATAAACATGGTGATAAATTGTGTGTGTGCATGTATATAGTGATCAATCAGTGAATAGATTGGATCAAGTTTATGAATTTCTCAATCCTCATGTGTGGGTGTCTCAAGAACTAAATCTATTTTTTATCTATCATTTCTCACTCTTGTTTCGTGGATCATGACTTGTGAATATCTTGGATTTGACTGATAGTGTGTCCAACCCTCTCATGTATGTGGATCAAGAACTTAAATAGGCTATGATTCCATCATTTTCCACCCAGGTGTAGTAAATGCATCTAAAACTAAACTACACAATGTAATACAAATATATAACTATGTATGTCAGTGCCATGGCCACTCAGGTATATTAGACAACTCTAGGCCACTCAGGAATGCCAACCACTATAGATGGAGTAAGGCATAAAAATAATGGAAACCTCGAATATGATGTTAGATGTGTGTATCATATAGAATGACATATAATTAATCATTCCATCTGATCAAGTGATGTGAAATTGAGCATATGGAAATAATTTGTTATGCACATGCCCCCAAATCTAATATTTAAGTATATAGATTTTGTAATGAGTTGTAATAAACTCTATGTAAGTATTTGAATTAAATATAGGAATGGTCATATCACACATGATACCCCTAATCTGAGCAAATTGATATGAATTTGAGTTGAAATAGTATGAATTTGAGCAAAACTAAGTATAATTAATAACTTGATAACTAAATTTGTGTAAACATGTATTGTACCTTCTATACTAATCAGGCCAATCTGAGTTATTCTAAAATTGAGGCTATTGGATACTATCACCATACCTTAGACATTAGCACCATGTGGCACTAGTTTCCCCATTTAAGTGTAAATATGAATTATGTGTATTTATACTACTTTCTAGTCAATGTTTTCCCATCATGTCTACCTATGTCTAATTTTTTATAATTGAGCATGTGTGTGAAAATTATTCTATGACTGATCTTTGTGACAAACTAAATGCACCCTCAGGGGAGTTGTTGAACCTATATAATAACTATACTCAAAAGAAAAATCTGATCGATATTGTGTATATAAAATTTAGAATGTAAGTTAATGTAAGCATAAATATGTAATATGAAATGTATGTCATGTCTAACATTCATAAATGTGTCAAGATAGATGTAACAATGTATATAACAACAAATATGAGTAAAATTGAGTAGTGACTTAGGGGGATGGGGCATGATGTCCATCATGACATCTAAGTAGAAAGGGTATATGTATGAGGTCTATGAATGTAATATAAGAGCCTGATCTTTGTGACAAACTTTTGTGAATGCACCCAAGTGTTTTTAGGGGTCTGCATACACAATAAGAAAACACACACAAGGACATGGTAAAATGTCCAAATATTAGTTGTTGAACCTATATAATAACTATACTCAAAAGAAAAATTTGATTGATATTGTGTATATAAAAATTTAGAATGTAAGTTAATGTAAGCATAAGTATGTAATATGAAATGTATGTCATGTCTAACAAATTAGTGTAATGGACTTGATTCTTATAAGTAATCTGCAAGCACTCGACAAGAATAAGTGAAGCATGCATGTATGATAAAATTGACTATACTAAGAGAGCTAGCATATGCATTATCTAGAAATGTATGAAATGTAAACATAAGAATGCAAATTTGTATGTATTTTTTTAGTAATAAATTTTTTCTATGTTTTTGACATATTATATTACTTTTTTATTTTTTGGAAATGAGTGTACAAGTTAGGGGGATGGGGCATGATGTCCATCATGACATCTAAGTAGAAAGGGTATATGTATCCAACCAGTCAGTATCCACTACTGTCAGTACACCAGTGCTTCACACATTCCACAAGTGCTCCACGACTCTAAGTCCAAACATCAAGTAGATCTCCCCTTAACTGCAAAACCTACAACTAGATCTCACTTATGGAAGGATCTTCCTTGCCTTCCTCTTTGCTCTCTTTCTGAGTACACACTGTACTCCAAGTAGATCCTGCTTGAAGCACACTGTCAATCTATGCACACCTGCCTTGGATCATGCACACACATACACCTCTAGATCAATGATCTTACTTACCATGTAGATATCCTAAAGTAGCCATACACCTGCTGACAAGAACACATGAAGAACCCTTTTAATTCTCCAAAACCAGCACCCACACTTGGCACTGCTGTGAAACTTACTTCACACACAAAAAGAGCTAACTTTGCTCAACTCAAACTAGAACACTTTACAATACAGCGTATGAGTCTATTATATAGATCTCATCCAAACAATAATTAGACATCTAATTACAATAATTAGATCTGCAGCTTCTAGTCTAAATTTGGCTCTTGACATGCAAACACTTGGTTCGTTAACTAACTGCCTGTAAAACTTGCAGTTCTGAACCGCATAGGCGATCGATATCGGTCAAGGTGACATGGGATCCCTGATCGACGTCGATGTCACTAATCTGACCGATGTCGGTTGATAAATAAAACATAGCAACCTCCTCCTCTATTTGATCATGTTTAAATGTCAGTTGCACACCTGTACCCCATGCTAAGAAAGATGAATCTTGAAGACCAACCACACAACCCGTGGTGCACCTCCTGTCATCCAAGTAATCTGTTTAGATCTACAAACACATGTAGAAAAGTCTAGACCCTGCATAGCATATGTGCTATTGGTCCCTCTCAAATACCTAAAAATGTCTGATAGCATACAAACCCAGGTCAAGTAAGAAAACACATAAAACTGTCTAACCCATCAGACATTCACACAATCATCTAGAGACAAAATAAACATGTGATGTCCATGTCTCTAGAACCCAAAAAAATTTTGCATATGACATATTACTGAATAACTTTACCTTTAGAAACCCTGCATGGTAACATAGAACTCATCAAAAAGTAACCTACAGTAGTTACCCTGACATTGACTAAAGCCATGCTTTGTCATCCACCTGTCAACCCTGTACCACTGTCCTGCAGCCCATATGACCTTGTTCGTTCTCTCTATTTTTTAACTAAGGTAGAAGAACCCTACCAAATCTCTCATTTGGTCTTGCATATGCCATGCTCCCACTGTTTCCTGAATACAAAGAAGAACAACGAATCACCACTTTTAGTCCTAATGGGCATTTGGTCCTTGAAACCCAAAATCTATTACAGTGATCGAAACAAATGTATGCATGAATCGGTTCCATGTAGTACAAATATGTGACTGAAGTCGGTCTTACTGTGAACGTTGGTCCCCTGATGACGTCAGTCTTATATGCCCGACACCACCAGCTTTACATGACCAACATCGTAATATTCCTCCTGACCGACTTACCTGGTTCACCTGTGAAATGATTTTTACCCGCAAGCTTTTTTTTAATCAAATCCCTGTCCAAACTGCTCTAGAGTTACTCAGCGTTCTCCACTGATCTCTGTCCTCCATCCTCCCTAAACACCAAGGCTTTCATTCTTAAGCCTGTCAAACACATCTGACTTCCTCTTAAGAACATGCATCTCCTTCTTGCTCATGTTACCAAGCCTACAAAGCCATAACAGAAGAAGAATCAGTAATATAAGCAAGTAGATAAAGAGTACCTGACCACCAGTAATTCAAGTGCATCCAGAGAGTTCTTGTGCATCTTTCATCACCCAACTTTTTTGAACCTTATCTTCAAGACTGGGACCTGTATGACCTCTTTCAACACCCATGTGTTGGCCACCTGGAATTTCAGCTTCACTTCCCCTTTGTCAATTCTTTGGCAAGGCACATGCCCCTAAATAAATCTTTCCAAATTCTCCAAAGATGGGACTGCATGGAAAGAGGCAATATCTATAAAATAAGATTCTACTTTATCCAAAAAATACACCAGAGTATCAAACACCTGCAACATCTAGTTCATGCTGTATACCTGCTCTTTCCCCCGTAATGACTATCTGTGTTTTCAGATCTTTAGCTTACTTTCTTCTAGTCTACTCCCACTCAATCAGTCCTGTAATCAAACACAAAACTTAACCTTAGCTCTGATACCACTTTCTTGGAAAATACGAAAGCACACAATTGATTACCAAATATAAACAACTTACATGCAAAATTAACCAGAATCACAAGTAACTAGAATTCAAAAATAACACAGAATATGAGAGACAATACACAATTGTATTAATACTCTTCCAGAAGGAAATACAATAAAGAAGATTGCCACAGTTCTTCTTCCTTACACACCTCTAGGGCATAAACAATAAATCTTCCCTCAAAGCTCTCTCTCTTACTGTCCCAACACACAACTCAAACACAGAGTTGGTGTTCACCTCCAACCAATCAGTATCCACTACTACCAGTACACCAGTGCTCCACGCACTCCACAAGTGCTCCACGCACTCTAAATACACAAACGTACTTCAAGTAGATCTCCCTTGAACTGCAACAACCTGCAACCCAAATGATCTCACTTATGGAAGGATCTTTCTTGCCTTACTCTTTGCTCTCTTTTTGAGTACACATTGTACTCCAAGTAGATCCTCCCTGATCCTGCTCCCTGTTGTGTTGCTATCCTCTCTGATCTTGCACACATGCAAATCAATCTGATTCTGCACACTTGCAAACTTGGATCATGCACACACATACACCTCTAGATCAATGATCTTACTTACCATGTAGATCTCCTAACGTAGCCATGCACACCTACTAACCAAGATCTTACACAACTGAAGAACCCTTCTGATTCTCTAAAACCAGCACCCACACTTGGCACTGTTGTGGAACTAGGAGGAACACCCTTGCTCACTTCACACACAGAAGGAGCTAACTTTGTTCAACTCAAACTAGGACACTTTACAATACAGCCTATGAGTCTATTATATAAATCTCATCCAAACAATAATTAGACATCTAATTACAATAATTAGATCTACAAATTTTAGTCTAAATTTGGCTCTTGACATGCAAACAATTGGTTCGTTAACTAACTGCCCGTAAAACTTGCAGTTTTGAACCGCACAGGCAACCGACATCAGTCCCTATCTGCCTGGAGGTGATCGATGTCGAACGATCCCTGATCGAAGTCGGTTTCTTCTCTTCACTAATCTGACTGACATAACTGATCAAACCGACGCTGGTTGCTTTGCAGTAACCTTTAGTAACCTCCTCCCCTGTTTGCATCAGTGAAGCTTTTAGACAACCTAACACAAGTAACATGAAAATGAACTATATACAAGGAGAAAAAGCAATGAAAGTATGTATAAGAAGAGAGAAACAATACTTACCGATGAGTCTCATGGGAGACTCACTATCATTGTGTCCTATGTTAAATAAGGGAATTGTGATCATGCATGCTATGTGAAAAGATAATTGTGGTCCCATAATCTACTATATTGAGTGATCTATATCTATATATGTATTTGTGTATGTAGTGATGATAGGAATATATGGCATTGATTATGGTGTCCTATGAACTATAGGGGTCTTAGGAACGCATTTAGTATAAGAAGTTGTAGGTGACATAGGTGCCCTGTGCTAAGAACCTCAAGAACCCAATAATATTAATCTTGGAAAAAAGTGAGTAGAGGAAGGCCTTACAAAATTTGTGACATATCTCTTACATAGCGGTGTCTCTAGTAATGGTATTTGTGGGAGAGTATGCATACATGTAGATAATATAGAATTAGACCTCACTTGCATTGGTGGCTCTATTGAACTCTGTGGTGTATCAATAAGAACCATGCTCTAAGTTATAACTGATAACTATGCTATATTTGGTAACTATGTTGTAACTAGTTATGGATTATGTATAGGATACTCATATGGGAATCCTCAACTTTGACCACTTGATTTACATATATGTATTTTAGGAACATGTGCACTATAAATGGGATGGATCATAGTTGTTATTCCATGGCCTACCCAATAGCATATAAAACATGCCTGCACTAGGTACTACTAAGAACTGAGTGGCCACATGTGCTTGTCCAACCTATAATGAAATCATAATCTCCCTGATAGAGATATGAACATGACCACTAAAACTGATGATAACTATGTATGTGGAGAAAATATCCTACTATAAATATCCTAAATGCTATAAAAGTGTCATAGTACATATGCTAATACTTAACCCTTTGTCAAATATAACACTCTAGACAAGATGATGATTTATGTAGAATCATACAAAGAGTGCATGTATATTTGTAATATCATCAACAATATCCTAGTCTAAGAAGGTCATGAGTGGTCTAGTTAGAACTGTAGTGTGGTATATACCAATGATATTGTGTAATGAGTGTTCCTCTTCTGTAATAGTATCATATGAAGATGGTGGTAGATGTGCTTGATATGTGTAGTGAACACCTATAGGGCTCCCTGACTCATTCACTGTGTGCTTTAGAAATAGATATGATAATATCTTTAATGCTTTAGCTTCTATTTGATATGCTTTTTGTGCCTCAGTGGGTGTGCCCAAATTGATAATAATATCCTCAATCAAATCTTGTAACTTATGTTTTAGGATTATGCATCTACTTTTTATATGGATTGGTGCCCTATGATACTTACAAAATGCATTAGAATTATAGATTTTTGGAAGAGGTTGTGTTGTATCAACCTCTTTGATGGAAGGGAGAAATATGACATTACATTCTAAGAGTTGCTACAAAACCTATGATGGTGAGTCTAGAAGGTTTGTGAAGATTCAGCGTTGAGGAGCTAATAAAACTAAATGAAGAGATGGCTGTAAAGCTATGTTAACTATGACATTTTGATCACTCTTATTCTAAATGGCCCTTACCTTGTATGGAGGCTTACTGGAACTCTTATTAGTTTATTCTAATCCATTAGGATATTTTAGTTTGCCTATTGATATAAGCTTGACCTCTCTTTCTTTTGTTGTATGTCACAAATTTGTGAATGTTAGAAACCTCCTAAATAAGATAGTTTCATGTAATGTTGGTAAAATATCATGTTTGAAGATGTCTTGAAGTCTTTTATCTGCCATGGGGCTAGTCAATTTAGCTAATATAGTCTTTCATCATAAGATGTATTCTACAATAGGTTCATTTGACTTTTATTGTAACTATGCAATTTGAGCATATGAGATCATGTCATTGATATTTATGGATAAGTGTGATAAAAACATGTCAGTTAAAGAATTGAATGTTGTGATAGATTGATCTAGTAAGTCATAAAACCATTGTAAGTCATAATCACATGGAAATAATTATGTGAGAAACCAATCATTGGAAACGTAGTCCAAACATGTTACATGAAAAGCTTGGAGATGGTGCTCTGAGTCAACCTTATCATCATATAATGTAAGTTTAGATGCCAAAAATCTGGATGGTAAGGGATTTTCCACTATGTGGTTTACCAAATGTGTATGTAAGAGAACATTAAAATCCAAGGCATGTGATGGCCTAGTGGCTCCCTTCTCAAGATGTAACACCTTAGCTTGTAGAGTATCAACCTCATACATAAGGGATTGTACATATGCAGTAGAAAAACTATCCACAAGAGATATAACTATCACTGAAGGTTGTTGAATTACATTTTTAGGTTGTGTTATCTAATTTAGCCCCAATTTAGATGTAATAATGTTATTAGCGAGGGGGGGTGAAGATTGACAATTGTTTTATTTATTCTTAATTTTCATTATGGATTGTAAAATTTATGCATGATCAAGGTGTTGTTCCTGAAGTCTATCTATGAAGCTTTGTAGGATCTCATCCTTATTGATAATTAGGTTGTCATTGTTAAGTAGAGGGAGAGTGTCCCAATTTCCAATTTATGTATCATCTCATCCTTGATTATATTTTTCATCTTTGAATCTATTATCATTGAATTTCATATAATCAAGGTGTTAAGGAACAACAATAGTAGTTACAACAAGTCCCTTATCTATGGTATAAATTTGAATAGTAGGAATTTGAATATGTTTTATAGGATTACGACCTAGCCTAGAACTTCTTAATGGAAGATATATAGCTTTTTTAGATGGAATATAGTAGATAAATTGAAATAGAGATTCTAAAATAGAATGTTTTAAATATGAAAAATTTAAAGTAGCTAATAAAAATAGGAAAAGAAAGATGCAAACCCTAAGAACATCTAGGGTTAGGGTTTGAGTAATGTTCAAAGTACATTGGATTCACCAAATATTATAACCTT
Source organism: Torreya grandis (assembly GCA_037957365.1). Lineage (NCBI taxonomy): Eukaryota > Viridiplantae > Streptophyta > Pinopsida > Cupressales > Taxaceae > Torreya > Torreya grandis. Next base: position 881,232 of record JARHVA010004240.1, on the reverse strand, counting down.
TTATGACTTAACTCATGCATATCCTATGGTTTATTAAAGGATTGGGTAGACTAAATTAGGAAAATAATATGTAATAAATATAACTATTGATTTATTATAGAATTAACTAGCTTTGGCTTTTTTTAAAATAGTAATAAATAGTGTAAATAAAGACTTAGCTAAAAATCACTTAATATGGATGATTTGAGTGCTAAAAAATGAGATGGAAGTTGGTCTGAGTATTGTAAAATAGATCTCTATGTCAAAACTCCTCTTGAAAATTAGTGCTACAACTGGATAGTAGCACCATTATTGGTAGTGGCAGTAGTGTCCTAATATTGGTGGTAGTGTCCTCTATGAAAGACTGTCCTAAGCTTCTAGGTGCACTTATGTCTAGATTTTTGAGGTTTATTAATGTGTGCATGAGTTGTAAAAAAAATATTGTGCCTATAATAACCGATTTATTGTGTAAAACCCTAATCCTCCATACAACTAGGGCATGAGTTGAAAAGTGTGTTTATTAGTAGGGTAGGCTAGACATCCTCAACACCCCAATGTTAAGAGAGTTTCTTACATACCAATACTCCAAAGAGGGGTCAATCCTAATGTAATTATCCCCATATAAGATATAAAACAAGTGCAAGTGATGCTAGTATGATAGTGGCCTTGAATGCATTGAATGTGCTTGAGACTAAAAATTTGGAAAATCTGAGATTAAGGTTGTTGTAGATGGTAGTATGTAGAAGTAGGACATAATAGATATTTATAATCTTAATTGTGCTCAATTTTTTCTATGTTTGAATGTGTATTTTTACATCTTATTTTTATCTAGTGGATAGAGGGATAAAAGTCATGTATTTGTACAATTCTATTGCTTGTGCGGGTGATAAAAGATGTCTAAGCTGACTTTAGGAGGCTTTTGTTTTTGACAAGATATTCATTTTAAAAATTTAGGGCAAAGGAAATTAGCACCATTTTGGGGACACTAGCGCCATGTGGTGCTAGTGTCTTTATTATGGCAATAGTGCCCAGTTGGTAGAACACTAGGCACGAAGGGTTAGGATTAGAAAATAAGGGTTTAAAATAGTTTTGGAGCTGACTAAGGATGCCTATGGCCTACATAAAGGTTGGATAAGTGTGATAATAGACTCTAGAAAAGGTCTAGGACTAAGTTAGGAATATGTAGTCTCAAGTAGCACTCTTAACACTCAAATACCATTTTTAGGTGATTACAACAACTTTTTTGGACCAAGCATCCTGACTTCAAGATGTCCAACCTTGTTAAGAATATTTTTATTTCATTAGTTGGACCCTATTTCCCTCTCACCATCTCTTTTTTAAAATGAAGATCCATTGTATGAAGAGAAAATAAATACCATTTAGGTGATGAGGAGGAGTTTTCAAGTGAAGATGATGAGAAAATAAACATTGGTAGTCCTCTTTATATCACTAAACTAGAGAAATTAACCCTACTATTAGAAAAAGATGAATATAATTAGTCAAATCAACATAACAATGATCAAGTAGGAAAAAACATAAAATAAGAAGATAGTCTTGATGAGGAGAGGACAAGTTTCTCTAATCAAGGTTGTATTTAGGGGTGAGATGATGAGGTGATCTCATCCATGAGGAATAACATGAGAATAGTCTTATTTTTAGGAAAGAGGAGATTGATGTGCATAAGGCTATTCATAAAGTTGGACTAAAATCCATGCTTTGGATGGAAGACCTTATAACTTTTTCAAACATTCAGGAGAGCTGCTATAAAGCTATCATAAGGCCTCTTGTGCAAAAAAGTGAAGAGTAGCTAGAGGAAGACTTATTTTAGGATGAGATAGAGGACTTTTGTTTTAAGCCTTGACATACACAATGGGTGGAAATAGATGTGTTTTGAAGTAATCACTAGGATAAGTGCATCATAATCAATAAAATGATGGAACAACAACCCTCACTGCTGAAATTTTGTCTTGACAAGAGGATGTCCTATCAAGTACTTAGATCAGTTAGAGGATGATAAAGAGAAACCATCGCATATTATGCTTAACTCAATGCACAAAAATGAGCATCAAAGAGGCCAAAATCAACCTACCTATCCATTCCAAGATAGTTGCATTTCTAATCAACTTACATGGGTAGGTGAATTTGTTTTTATCCTTGTAGAAGCATATCACCAATTTATTGAGCACCTAATTCTTCTCTACCTCTTGTTGGCTTCCCATAAATATGAAAAGTATTTTAAGTTGAAAGAAAGGGCAACTATTTTGTAGAATCAGTCAATGATTTTGTTTAGACAACCATTTAATTGGTTAGTTTAGGGTAGGTTAGAAATTTTATTTTCCCTAAGTGCCTACGTGCACATTATAAATAGTTTTAATTTTTTTTTTATCTTCCTCTAAGTGCATATGGCACAATTCGTGTGTTTTATTCTCTGTTTTGTTAGAGTCATTTTCAGTTTCATAATTGGCTCAAGTCTAAAAGCAAGGAAAAATTGGAGCTTCAGGGCAGATGAAATGGTATCTGAAGGAGATATGAAGATTTGGAAAATTTAGGGAGTATATCAGATACAAACTTTGAGAACATTTTTGAATTATTTGTAAGAAATTATTAGTTTAGTTATTTAGTAGTAGGCCAACAGGGTTGTGTTTTTAGAATTAGGAAGTTTAGATGTTTCTATGAATATATGTCCAATGGACTGCATAAAGTTTATTGGATTCATGCTTAGCAGACAAACAACTTGTAGAGGTCACTAGAATGTTGATAATTTTCTATCACCATGAAGGAGCAACATCTATTTTTAATTTAAAACTTAAAGATATTAGTAGTCATGCAAAGGTTTTAAGGTATGGTTTAGGTTCTATAAAATGGCTAAGTATCCAAATAAAAATAAATACTTCAAAAATTTTGCTTCACTAGTTTTTTAAAGTCTAGTATCTGGATTTTGTGTAAGAGTAATAGTATTCACCTTTTTTACAAAGTAGTTAGAGAAATTCTTGCAAATAAAGGTTCTGATTACTTTTCAATAAATGATTAAGTCTTTTCCTTTTTGAAAAATCTTGCACAATATAACTAGTCAAAATTTGTGTTCTGGACAAAAGTTCTAAACACTAGGTTATGTCACACTTTCTGTGTGAAGAGGAAACATTTTGACACTTTGTTAATGTTGATAAAAAATTTTACCATTGGTCGAAGTTACTTATGTACAGGTTTTAAATAAGACTCCATTCATGGAGTGATGACTAAATAATTTATTCAAAAATTTATACAAAATTCATCAAGCCAAACCCATGCTCATGAATAGCTCACAGGTCCAAATTTTGATAAAAGTTTTTTCTATTCCTCGAAATAGTTAGTTACAAGCTAGTGAAAGTAATTTTCAAATATTTATTTTATAAAGGAGAAGAATATTTGGTTATAATTGTCTTAAAATAAAATATATATCCACAATTAAATCAATATTTCATATTTTAGTTTTAGGTTACAGAGCTTAACTTTATGAATAATTGTTAAGAAGGAGAGGTGCTCTAAAAGCTTTCTAAAATCCCAATAGCTCAGTTTTAAGCAATATGTTTGCATTTTTGATTTATTTATTAAAATTAAAAAGTTATGTGAGATCTTATAGGGAATAAATTGCCTTCATACACCATACTCAATAAAAAAATTAAGGTAAATAGTAGAAAAAATCAAAGGTATAGGGTGTAGGGTTTTTAGCAAGCAATAGAGACATTTAGAAAAGGTAGCTTTTGAGGTGTTTAAGAGATTGTTTGATCATATAAAATTATTATATGGATTATTTTAGGTTATAATAAAAAATAATAAGGTATTTAGGCCTCATAAAACTTAATAAAATAATAAAACTCTGACTTACAAACATTCAAAAATGAAATTGTACAAGTTAGGAAATACTAAAAAGTGTATATTTTGAGTTTTACTAAATGAAATATATATAAATTTAACATTAAGGCATTTTTTGATATCTTTGAATTTTTTTAAGTGGTTTCATATCTATACTATACCTGAAGAGAGATAAAATAAAAAAATACAAGTATATTCATGAAATAAATTAGTTTTTTTCACTATTTTAACTCATAAATAGAGTTAGAAATGAGTGTTTCATGTCCTTTCAAAGGTAAAAAATTTTAGTGTGTATAATTAATGTAAATATTTTAATACATGATAATTCAATGAAAAAAATTAAAATAAACTCAACTCATTGAAAAAACATCTTTAGGTCACTCTGTGGGCAACAAGCAGGCACTTTTTTTGGGAATTTTTGTTTTAAAGTTTGGTGAATAGTTTTTTATATTTTATTAAAATTTATAGGTATTATTAAATACCTATCTAATGAGAATTATAAGAGTGTATGGTGAGGCCTATAACTCAGTTTAGACCTCCAAATCCAAATCAGGGTTTCTTAAGGCCTATAGAGCAGTAAATGACATTTTTAGAGTTATATATAGAGTTTGAAGCTAAATTTTTTTGAAGGTCTATGAAACTATGATGATGATGTTATAATCTTATTTATATTATTTATATATTTAAAAAATAAAAATTCATCAAGTTCCAGGTTCTCATTGTGCATTGAAGAAGCTTGTCAAACCACATAAGATAGACACATCCAAGAAGAACTAGTATCAAGAGTTGTAATTGTTCATAATAAAATAAAATTTTAGTAGGAATATTTATTCAAGTTGAATACCATAAAAATATTTAATAATATATCTCTCTCATACTATTCCCCATTTGAGCTAAATTTAGAAAAGTCAAGTCAAACATGAATAAGTCTTCAAGGAGCCTTAAAAGGTGGAGATCAAAACATGCAAGAGTGGAGAAGTTGAGTTAAAATATTGGTTAAAATTTGAATACTTATTTAAATGTAAGGGAATCCTTATAATATAATCATGAAATCTCTCTCCTACTATGCCACCTTTGGAGCTAATTTTATAAAGTCAAGAAGTCAAACATGAATGCAAGATGCAAGTCAAGAAGTTCAAGTCAAATTCCAAGTTACAAGTCAGTATAAGTCAAGTCAAAATATAAGATGAAATAAAGGTAACTGAATTCAAAATTAAAGATTCATACAAATCAAAGTGAGTTAAGTGAAGATCAAAAGTTCAATGCAAGTTCAAAATGAGTTAATTGAAGATGATCAAGATCTCTTCATGCATTGAAGACAATCAAAGTATGCATATTGACCTTTAAATTTTATAAATACATTCAAAAAATATTCTCTCTCCCACTAATCCATACTCCAAGAATAGAGTGTTTAAACTCAACATATGCTATGTTGGGATTTCGATTTTGTTAGTGGTTTAAGGTGGAGTTAGAGTTTCAGTTAAAAGAAGAGTGAACTATGAGTTAGCATGTTGATTCATTCAATTTATGGCTACTTTGTCTTCTCTCTCTCTTCTTTATTTATATATGTATATTCATATTTAAATCAATATGATCATATTTTGATTTTGGCTTACTAAAATTTTGCCAAAATTTGTACTACATTGTCTTTGAAGCAATAAAGAGAATTTTTTTTTCCATTTTTAAGTTGTTTATGAAGTGTGTGCTTAACATTCATTGATGTAACTTGGTAAATGATTGATTTTTATATGTTTATATCTAAATTATTTATTTTATAAATAAAATAATAATTTTTACAGGTCATATCAAGTGTTTAAGTCTAATTTCTACCTAATCTAGAAGTGAATTCAATCATTGCTCATTCATTCCAAACTAGTATAAGTGTTTGTCAAGACCTTTGTGTGAAATACTAAATTAAGATCCATTGTATGAAGATAAATTAAATGTGTGCAAGTTATTTATATTTTAAAATATGTCAAGTATATGCATAATTAATTTTAACATTGGTGCATCACCTAGAATTTCTAATTTTTATATTTATTTTTAATTTGACTATTGCTTCTTCTACCTTTTTATTAGGCAAGAAATCACATAATTAGAGATTTTAGGGAGAATTGGATGAGTGTGCCTAAGGAAACAAACCCTTAATCTAGATATCATCTACATTTTAAGATCACCCAAATATTGAAGAGTTTTCATTATATCAACAGTAGTGATATCAGACACACGTTCTTGTAAGAGTACACTTCTGAGTAGATAAAAATTAATTTTTGTAAATTTTATCAGAGCCAAGTGTCATATTTTCACTTAGTAGGATAAATATTTTTATTTAAAATTTGTTTGGGGGGTCAAGAAATCACTTAAACACTTAGCCATTTTGGGATTCTTTTATATCCTAGTGATGGCTTCAAGACGTGATGAGATCAAATTTGATAGGCCTCTAATGACATACTGATAACTTCTTAATTTTTTAGTCACAATAGGACTCTAGTCCAATTGAATGACATCACATGATAATCATTAGCATCTCCCAATAGCATGTGCCTCTTTTAAAAGATTTTTGGCACTTAGTCAATTTTGCAAAAGTTATCTAGTGCCATGTGTGGATCTCCTAACAGTTTTGGGCCCTTTTTAAATGCCTTTTGACACTTAATCAATTTTCATGAATTATTTTGGCAATCTCCATATCATCAAGGTAGTGATTAAATGGGTTAACATGATGCTTCCACTTGTCACAATCTTGATAAACTAGAGTCATGGAACCATACATACAAGTTCAAAACCCTTTGGATTAGCAAGTTATTGGAATGATACCACATAGAATAATCCTACTACTTTGCTCTTCTAAATATTTATGTGGAACCCAAAAATGATGTCAAATTCCTAGGAAAGTGGGTGAGTAGGATGGTATGACATGGAATAATCCTACTAATCTACAACCTTAGGGTAGTCTATAAAAATAGAGTAGTATGTTAGGGAAGAGGGTGAGTGAGATGTTGCCACATAGAAAAATCTCACTTCATTGTGAATAAAATAGTTAGATTTGCACTCAAATCCCTAAGTTGAGTAATAAAAGAGTGAGAAAGATTCATATGGTAGAATCTTCAAATTTTTTAGAGGTTGTAAACAATCAATGCTAAGATGGTGTTAGAAGTGTTAGAACTAAGGACTAATTAGAAAATGATACGTAGCTTATGTTTAGAGTTGCCAATATCTAGAGCTGATGGACTCTCCCTAATGTCAATGTTTTTAGTCTCCCAAACCTAATAGAGATGTTATATCTTAGGAGAGCCCAAACTACTAGACTATGACACATGGTTATGATTGAGGATAAAGACATGAAAGGCCTGGGAGAGTGAGAAAAGGTCACATTAACATATAAATGATGAAAGTAAATGGCATAACTAAAGCCTGTGGGTACTGAAAGAGAAGCCACGTGACAAGGGCCTCATAGAGGCAAAGCCAATTAAACACAAAGCATCAAAAAAGTGATGCATAGTAGAATCTAAGCTAAGAGCATGATAAATTAGGTTGAATGAGATTGTCATGAGTAGTGACATGAATTCCATAATAAATAAATAAAATTCCACGTGGCATCCAAGGATAAACCCAAGTAAAGTATGTAAGTAAGAATAATCAAATAAGTGTTAAAAAGGGGGCCCTAAGGGAAGGATATACCCATAAAATCATAAAATTTCATGGCAAACCCCATGTTGACATGTGGTTAGATTCTACCACTTAAGAATTTGTTGGCATCTACATTGGCACTGATTGAGAAAAATTTGATAGCCCATCTCACCCATTTAGATGCCAAATTCATGAGTAGACTATGTAACTATATTGACTTATAGAATAAATGGTAAATGGAGTGGCCTAGTGTGTAAATCATGGTTCAAATCAACTCTAACTATAAAAATGGGTGAGAGGGCACTAAAGTCTGGTCTCATTCATCATGGAAGCTAGTGGAAATGGAGAGCACACAAAAAGATAAGTTATAGGCATAGGAGGATGTGTTAGATAGGTATGTAGGTGTGGTTTTGGAAATATTGAGGAGATCCCTAATACCTTAACCCCTCTTCCCCAATCATCATCAAATTTTTAACTACCCTAATAGTGGGTAAGATGAACTAAAGACTTGAGGTTTGAATATTTTGCCTATAAAAACAAATAGAATTATCATGGTGAGAAGACCTTTTTTAATACAAAAATATTACAAAAATTGGCCCATGCTTGATCCCTTTACTTTGATTTTATGACTTTGAATAAATAATAGAGTTGTTTTTGCCTTCTCATATCCCTATATCTTGTGTGAATTCATGGATTGTCAATCTTATCCTATGAATAAGTATTTTTCTCCTTGATTTGTTATCTAGTTCCCTTGTCTTTATGCAGAAGATACTCATCTGTAGGTTGTAGGTTGTGTGATATTGAGTTTGGATAGTGTTTCACTATGGAGTGTCTCCCTTATAAGTGCTTTCTTGAGTTCCTTGTCTCCATATAAAATACTTATGTATAAGAGTTTTTAAACTATGATTTATGCATGATTTTAACTCTTTTTAAGTTCATTGTGTATGCTTAAGTGAATAGAGGGTATCATAATATTCTTGTGTATGACCTCCTCAAAGGGTGAAACTCAATGCAACAATAGGACCATAACACAAATGCTTGATATTGTACGTAGACTTTTGAAACTTTGAATATTTCCTTTTGAATAAGCAACTAGACCTTATCAACCACCTTGAACTCATGAGGTACGTGGTGTGCATCATGAAAATATTTGTACTTCAACTATTAGCATGATAAAATCTAATAAAACCATAGATGAGTGTTTGAATATGTTTTAAAAACATTTGTACCTTGTCCACTTCCCATTCTTGTGCATGTAACTCTATGCCAAATGGTGTGCAATATGATATGTCTAGTGGTTCTGCTAGCTAGTAATAATGTTGGTGTAGATCTGAGCATGAATCACATAAAATGAAAGAGATGAACACATGAAATATTTAAACACAAAACTATTTTCTATTATTCATACTCTCTTATTATATTACATAAGGGAGATACAACTTATATAGGAATAACATTCCTATATTAGGGGAGATCAAATCTCTTCCAAAATCTCTCAATCTCCGTAAATGACTCAAACTAACAAACCACTATTATACAAATATATTGTGACTCATAATATACTCGATAAACTAACAAATCTAACCACAAGCTATATAAAATTATTACAAACATATTAATATATTATTATAACTAGCAATAATAATGTTAAATTAATAATGTGAACACACTATAACTTAATATTCACCTCCTTGTAAATATTATTAATCCTATCTACACCCCCTTAATGTGAACATGGAAAAAAAATATCTCATATCTTCACCTATACTCATGACTTAGTGATTTTTACAGAATAATCATAAACCTTACATGATGGTTTTACAAATGGTTGAAGAATAACCAAAATAATGGTTTTACAAATAAATAATCAAAAATCACAAAATAATACTTGATGGTTTTAAAAATGGCTAACCAACAACCAAAATAATAGTTTTACAAGTGGTTAACCATAAACAACAAAATGATGATTTTAAAAGTGACTTATCATAAACCACGTCATGATGTGTAGTATAGATTCTAGCTCTCATCATTCTTGCCTTTTAGAGAAGTGACATAGGAATATATAATTTACTTAAGAAAAATGTGAACAAGTATACAACATCTATTCTTATTCACACCACATCATGTTAAAATCAAATACACCATACAACTGAAAAGAAAAATACCACTAAATAAAAAATTGGCCCCATCACTAGTGGCTAATGAGAGGTTATGTAACCTCCAACCTTTATTTCCTCTTTCTTCTAGTGGGTTACTGCTTACTCAATTAATGTAGTGTCACTGAAACTCGGATGCATGTTGCTTTGACTAAAATGAGTTCTCCCCCACAATACTAACACATTCAACATTAAGACATCACATACAAGCAAGAGTTCATCCTTTACAATAAAAGGTTTGACTTTGACTATTGAATGACTCTTAGCACTCGACTCCTTTTTTGACAATATAACTAGACTGAGATCAACACTTTGAATTTTTAATATGACTCTTTTGATAATATAAAATGATAAAATTGACTCAAAACTTATTAATTTTAATGATAAACACACACTTATAAAAGATAGACTATAATTAAATCTTATTTCAAAATATATAAAATTAAAATTAAAAAAGATAATTGTAAACTCAATAATATGACTCATTATTGATGTGGATGACATTAACCACTAATTTGTATAACTAAACCACGAATCGACTAAGACTCTAATTACGAGCCCATGATGAGATACTTAGCATAAGACCTAAAAATACAAAACTATATAAAGTACATAAATGATAATTAAAAATGAGTTTCAATGAAAACTTAAGACACTTGTCATGGACATGGAGAAGAAAAAAATGTCACATGAACCTTACAGAGAGAGATGCATCCATACGGTGATTGATCTAAACTTGTCTCAGAATGGCATGATGGTTGGATATGGTGTTATTTTTTTTTTTTATCACCACTTAAATAGAAGAACATTTAGAATATAATGCACAGACTTTGAATGCACAACAGAATACGCAAAATATGCCAATGAAATTTCCTAGTCTTTGTCAGTTCAGACAACTTTCTATGGAAAATGTTAGAGTAAGCAAAAGTATTCTTAACAGTTACATTGACATGTGAACTGCATAGGAGCTCATCTATATGCATGGATGGTGGTGTATGACCGAGTGAAAATACAAACCAGCATCCAGTCAAGCATCTCATTATGAATAGAAAACTTGGTCAAAATAATTATAGATCTAAAGATTAACATGTAACCATGCTGATAACAATCTGGTTTCAATCTAGAACACTAAGAAAATATTGGAATATCTTCTTACTATTGATAATGATGAGCCAAAAAATTAGATCACTATCAATAATGAATGATGATAGAATGAAAATTAATAAAAATCCAAGCCGTCTTCGTTGATTTCAAATGCATCTATAGTGCAACACAAGTATTGTCAATTTTGATCAAGCCAACCTTTGTCAGGGATCATGAGCTATTGAAATCATGATTACATGAACTCATACAGAATACTATATGCATACCTTATAATATCATTATTTTATGCAAGACAAAACTACAAAAGTAGTTAACACAGATATAAAACTAATTCCTCACATACAAAGTACAATACAACTACCCCTTGAAAATCATTATACTTATTTAGTACCGAGGATTAGACACTGCTCTGATACCAAATCATAATGCTGGTGAAGATCTAACCATGAATCATAGAAAATGAAAGAGTCAAACATAGGAAATATTTAAACACAAAACTATCTTCTATTATTCATACACTCTCGTATTATATTACATACAAGAGATACAAACTATATAGGAATAACATTCTTATATTTGGGGAGATCAAATCTCCTCCAAAATTTATCATTCTCCCTAAATGACTCAAACTAACAAACTTCTACAATCCACTATTATATGAATATATTATGACTCACAATATATTCGATAAACTAAAAAATCTAACCACAAGTTATATAAAACTATTACAAACATATTTAACATATTATTGTAACTAACAATAATAATGTTAAATTAATAATGTGAACACACTATACCTTAATATCTATAACCCAAGACATGTTGTAATGGACTATGTACACACATGATATTTTCACTTTTATCACTTCACTAATGGTTTATTTTATAGGGGCTTATTGGTGCATCAATCTCTTTGAGTGCATGTCCTTAGAAGTGCATTGAGAATGGGGTGGGATTAACTTGTGGTACTTTGTGAGAGATGTTTTCCCACTATTATACCATACCTTCATTACTAATAGTATGAACTCTTATGAGTCCATTTCTCTCTTACCTCTCATTATACCTTCCATTTAAATTTGTTAGTGTAATCATTTAAAAATATCACTTGAGTACCAAGAGTGTTACTTGAGACCACCCTTATTTAGCTTTGCCCTAGACCTATCGTAAAGCCTATTTAAACACTTATCTAGTTTGTTTATGAGCCACACACATCCCTAGACATCTCCAAATCAGTCCCAAACCTTTTCTTAGACATCTAGGCCCTTAGTGCCTCAAGTTATACCACTTGAACACTACTGCTATAAGTGGACACTAACACCATAATTTTATTATCCTATTTGGGTGCTATTTTCATTTTCCCTCTTTTTCGCTCTAACAGATATCTTTTAAATTCTTAAGACATCTAGGGTTAGCCTAGACCTATTTCAAACGACACAAAATCACTAGATCATTACATATACATGATTTTTATCCCTTTATCTACTAGATGGAAATGAGATACAGATACATACAAATAAGCTCAGAATAAGTTGTGCACAATCAAAAATTTTAATCCCTATTCTATACTACTTCTACATATAGTCACATGCAACCCTACTAAACTCATTATATATATATATATTTCTAATCTCAAGCCTCACTCGAGGCACTTGTCAATGCATGAAAGTGTATCATAGGGTTTATATAGAATTTAAAATACTTCTTATTTCTATATTTAAAGAATCGATTGCATGAGTTGTTGGTTTTGATATTCCTAATATCTGCGATGTAATGGCCAAGCTATATAACTATTTTTCAAAATAAAATATAAGTGGTTATTGGGAGTAACCATGGTCTTATAGCTTTTGTGAAAGATGAAAGTAATCTTAACTAAGTCTAATGAATAATTATCTAAACCTAAAGTCTAAACCCTAATCTAGCATAAATATTTACCATGAAAAGTTAAACTACAATGATTTAATCAAAAGAAAGAGAAAACAGGAAGGGTAAGGAAAAAATAAGGTCATTTTCTGATCTTCAGTCCAAACATCATGATAAAACTTGAATTTTAGAAAACACATGTAATCAAACTAGCATAAGACATGAAATTTATAAAAGCATAATCCTATCATATACCAAGAAAATGTCCAAGGAAATTTGAAATAATGCAAATAAGAACTCAAATTCATTTTAAGAATTTACTTCCATAATAAAATTACAATAGCACATATTCAAGCAAATCAATAGAAATGAAATGAATCTAAAATCTTTCAATCAACCTAGCATAAACTCAAATTGATAACTCTATATTAACATATGCACATCTAAAATTTGTAAAAGCAATTTAAATCTAAAAATCAAACTAGATACTTGAGGAAGTAGCCATGATAACAATCACATAAAAAAATATGAGATAATCTTTTTAGAATTCTCTTGCTTGCATTACTTACTCTAAAATTTACACAAAAGTTTTTGCTCTAAAAGTTTCCTTCTTTTTCAAATGATAATATCATTTTTATAGAAGACTTATGAGGTATGTCAGTTAATCACTATCAAATTATAATTAGTCAAGTGTCAAGGACATCTCTATCCTTCTAAAACATTCCAGACTCAATGAGATTTTACAAATTGACTAACCAATAAGCCATGTGCATTACAAATTACACATGCTTTTACAAAATAATTTTTATCTTTCAAAAAGATTTCACATAGTTATTTACACAAAATAATATACCAAATCAACTTAATTGAATTTGATATGCTACTCCAGTTGCCACCTCCTGCTTTTATTCTAGGATATTCATAGCTTTGTCATGTTGCTCACCAATTAACTTGAGGTTAATAATTGGCTCCATGAATAATTCCTCTTCTTGCCCTGTCAAATTTTTAAATTCTTTATCAACTCTATCTAAGGGTTATTTAATGCTTTTAGTATTACCAATTTGCTCTTATGATAACAAAACCGTATCTAAGATATGCTAGTTATCTTCCCCTATAGTGCCCTAGATTTTATTCTTTACCTCATAAATGAATTAACTAGCCCTGTGTTTGAACTCTTCATCAGTTATCATGCTAGTGGGAGTAAGGATGGTTGGATCCTTGATCAAACCTCTTAGCATGTGCACCATTTTGTCTTCTAACTATTTTAAGTCATTATAAAAATCTTCCATGTCTTTTGACTATTTACTTATATCCTTTATCTTATCCATTAAGATAATCATAGCCATATTCAAATGTGCTAGACTGATTATTTTAAACTCATGAGTCTAGATTTCTGTCAATATCTTGATCAATTATTTCACCTTCTTGTTTGAAGCTTACCATTGATTGATTTTCTTCATAGCCATGAAATGTTGTTTGTTTACCACATCCAACTTAGACCTTAAAGTGTTCAAGGAAATAAATTTATCATATATAATTACTTCAAACTTATTGACAATATCTCCTAGAATTGATAGAATAGACTACTCTTCCTAGTTCTTTTTTTCTCCTACTTTAGCCCTTTGATGGAAGCTTGTAGAATTTCTTCTTGAGATTGAGCTAGTTCAAGAACATCTTCAAATTTAGGGGATTCCCATAGTCTTTATCCTTTATTCTAAGTTAAATGAGTCAAAGGTTTCACCTTTTGATTCACAACCTCTTCACCACCTTCGATGACCAGTGTCTCAATAACCCTTTACAAACCTATAGTATCTAGATCAAATCTTACTCTAACTAAATATTGGGCCATATGTGAGACTGGAACCTCTACTTGTGATTGGACTATTGACTGACTTGGAGTAGTCAATCTCTTTACTTCTGATTTTTACAAGGCAATGATCCATGGCTTCAACTCTTGTTGCATAGGTATGCCTATAGTCTTCACCATATCCCATGGATGATAAGTGGGTATATTTTCTAACCTTAGTTCATAAATGAACCATTCATGAATACATGGTCCATATATGATGTTGTCTTGATTGATCAGATTAGCAGCTTCTAAAGGTGGTGTAATGGTCATTTTAGGCTTCTTAGCTTTTGAAACAATGGCAATCTCAGCTTTTCTCTTGGGAGGATCTATGACTATCAATTCCAATGCTTTTTCTTTTCCCTTTTCCTCTTTAGAATGCTAAACCTTTACCTCTTTTGCTTCTAAATCTATCTCACATGTCATAGATATCATCCTTTATGCATCTTTAATAGACTCATGAGGATCTAGAGTTATCAATGAACCTCCTATTGAGGTGAATCTTGATTTATTGTTATAGATGATTCAAAAGATGAGGAACTAAAAGCAATTTATCATGGTCTTTTATCTTCAATCCTATGCTCTACTTGTGTAACTATTTACAAAATCCTAGAAGAACCAATATTTATCAAATGATATTGTTTAGGGCCTATTTGCCATCTATTTTCCATTTTCTAATCTCTATTCAATCTAGTCTTAGGTTTTATGTTGTGTTCCTTTAATCTCCTGGTAACTTCATAGCTTGAGGATGCTTTAGTGTATATGAAGTCAAATGAACTACGTTCATGTTCATATGTTATAGTCAAAATACCCGTGATCCTTAAATGTTCCTTTACCTTTCCATAGATATCCCATTGCCTATGATCATCTATCTATATGTTGAAAGATAACCTATGATTTGAAGCAATCTCAATATGATCCCACTACCTAAAAATAGTTTTACCAATTGTCATGGAAAAACTATGTAGGAGTCATTTTCTTTTGGTCTTAAAAATTATATCAATCTCATTGAATAATCAATATCCCACCTCTTGTTATTTTAATATGTCAGGTACATGATTTGGTAATTTAAGAGGGTCTATTTGAGTTCCTTCAATTAATTTTAACAATGAAATCAGGATACAACCATATGTCTCCCATTGCCTCAATTAATTTTTTGATTAAAGGGATTGTTCTCATCATAGGACTACCATAAATAGATTGACTTAATGTAGGGTAAACACAGTCACAAATAAACTATATGTGGTCTCTATACTTGTAGATGTGCACTTTGGAATGGTAATGGAATATAGTCTAGGTGCCATTGGGTGAGCATTCTCTTTAATTGGGGATCTTGGTGGTTGCAGACATGGCATATAATAGATAAGACATCATGTAGAATCTAATCCTCTTCTTATTCTTGATTCCATATATTTTTCTGCTTAGATAAATACTAATAATTTCACCTAATAGAGGAACCAACACTTCTTCAATGATGAAGTATATCATAGGGACCCACATTAGTTCAACATAAGTAGTATGTGCACACCAATACAACTTGTTTAGCATTGTCATGACCATCCTAACTCTAGGTCTAAATTGGCTTACAAGGATGTTCTTTGTAGGATCTATAATGACTTGATTACCTACTTCTAACCATTTTTCCAAAATGTCCATCATGTTGTGCTTCTTAGCCCTTGAACTAATGGAGGTTAGGTCTATCTAGGGTCTAAGAAATTTATATTAGGAATCAAATGCAATAGGAAAGATATATGCAATTTTTCTTAATCTATGCTTATAAATTGACATACCCTTGTCAATTTTAGTCTCTTTGAAAATGGGACCAAGAATATTGATACAATGAAGTACCTCTAGTTTAGTAACAACATAGTGTAGTCCCATCATCTAGATTTCTACAATATCATTATATAATCTCTTCTCTAGGAGAATATTTTATTCTTATTTGGTTATAACTCTCTGATTCTCAATTATCTAGATCAACTTTGAGAAATTGATATCCCCTGTGTTCAATGAAGCAGCTACAAATTCCCTATCTTTAAAAACTTGACCTTCTGTGTTTGATGATAGATATGACTCAAAAACTTGTTTTTAAACATGTCCATGTATCACCATTACCATGATCCCAATTGAATAATTCCTTTATAATTGATAATTCAACTCTTATTGGCTCAACATAATGAATCCAAGAATAGTTTAGGGCTTCTCGTATGTTCTAGGGATTTTTAGAGGTTTACATAGAGATTTAATGGTAGAAATAAAGTTATAAATATGAGCTTTGATTACTTAGATTTAATTTGGATCATTCATTTATACCTTTCACATGTTGGGGTCCACAAGATCTTCTAATATGACATGTATTGTCTAGGTGGCATCACATTGTCACACAAATCATTTATTTATAAAATGTGACCATTATCTCCTTAGACACATGTCATTATCTTTTGCTTCCTATAGCTTAATTAAACTCACTCCATCGATCTCCTTAGGAGTCTTTTGGGTTTAAATTTCACCATGACCATCGATTTTTGATATGGGTTTACAGGATTGTGCCACTTGGTAACATTGCATGCTTTCTATGTACCTTATAGATAGTCTACATTGATTGAATCATCTTACACCACATGGTAGTGTCATGTGTAATCTGGGATCTTTGAATCCTTGAATTTTTATGCACCATTGATCTTTATCTACAAGATTGAATGCGTACCATTGATCTTGATCCAAGTGATTAAACTCACACCGTTGATCTTTATCTACTTTTAAACACACACCATTGATCTATTGAATGCATGATCAAACATGAACCATTGATTTGTATGTAGCTTACCTTGATTATGACACTTGTCACTATTGCATTTGATTTTAAGATCTTTGACATGTTGACTTCAAGCTCGTTGTTGATTTTTTTTACAAGATCGAATGTGCTCCATCAATCTGGATCTTGACTTGTTGACTTTGGGGAATCATCTATTCACCATTGATCTTAGATCCATCCATTGAGATTTTGACACTTATCAATCATATGTGTTTTTGTACTTGCAAATAGTGAAAGCAATAATATAAGGGTTTGAGACATATATAAAGACTTAGTATAAACTATAGACCAAGGTTTTAATGAATTAATCAATTTAATTAAAACTTAAAATAAAATTAAACTAAGTCTAAAATGAAATAAATTTATCCATGGAAAAATATGAATCTATTTAATAGAAACTTAGGCTAAAGAACTTAGTCTAAATTTTTTAAACATGATTGAATTTAGATTCAATTAATCGATTAGGGACCAAAGGTTATCATAATATTTTAAGTGGGACCATGCTAGTTAACCAACTAAGGATCATATTAACATTGAAGTATAAAATCTTAAACACTTTTTTATTCTAATAGGAATCCATGGATCTTGTAAGATGGAAACATCTGAGTCAAATGTTAGCAACATTAGGTGAAATCAAATAAAGCTTATGTTAATATGTCAATGTAAACTAGATCAATCATGATATTTAATAATGCACTTTGATTAGGTTGAATGCATTTTCTATAATACAAATTTGTAAAATATGAATAAAGATCATCATTTTTTTAAAAATGGGGGTATGTTGACCTCAACAAATGATGACTTTTGGGATAAACATTGTAAAATATTAAAACTCAAATACTTTTGATTTAAACTAATAAATATCTCAATCATTCTACATGATCAAGTACCACTATTAAGATCAATTTATGATTAAAAAAGTTTTATAAATATAAAATTATATTCAAACATCAAAACTCAGTCATGTGTGTGTGATTTGATTCATTCACTAATTGCCATGATATTCAGAGAACAACTTCCAGATTTCATGACCTTAATCATTAACAAAGACTTATAGCATATTTAGATATTTATTATTAATCATGATTTATAAAAAAGAAAAGATTAATAATTATTTTTCTACCATCTAGGCATCCATAGACCTGACAATGATACCTTTGACTCCACTCTAAGCCTTTTTTCACTACTAATCAGGCGTCCATAGCCCTAGTGGAGGTTACCAGAATCACCTTTTCTTATAAATCTTTTGAATTTTCAATTAGACTCTTGTTTTTTATATTTTTTTAACTATACTTAGCTTTACAACAAAGGTTGGAATCCATAATTAGCTAAGTTTTTAGGATTTTTCTCAAATCTTTGATTTTTAGACAATCATCCTTGGTTATATTTAGTGCTAACATGACTTTGATCTAATAATTCAAACTTTCACTCAATCATATGCAATCCTTATCAAAATCAAACTTAGATTAAAACAAGGTTTAATATTTTTAAAAAACAATTAGTATAGTCATCAATCTTTACCAATTTCTCAAAATCATGACATTAAACTTAGAATTTCCAAAATCAATGATCAACCAATGTTTAAGAGTCATACCCACATTCTTAATTTGAGAAGTTATTTTGAACATTTGGATGGATAAGGGAGATTGAAAACTATCTTAAAAAGACTTATTAAAAACCAGGGAATAAAATAAAAGAAAATAAACACACCAGAAGCAAACAAATATTCACAAACACTATTTACAAACAAGGAACATGAAAAGAAACTAATCTAAGCCTATTTACACTAACTCTAACTAATCTTACAAGTTATTCCATAAAGACTTGAGATGAAATAGTAAAGAAATAGTGCTTGAGGTACTGCCTATTAGTTGGCAGAGTGAACTCTACTCCTTGTAAGTCTTTGAGCTTTAAGATGTCTCATAATGTCTCCATAATTTGATAAGGGCCAATCCACAAAGAGGTGAATTTTCCATGTTTTTTTTGGCTCAGATGTTTTGTCTCCCATAGGAGAATTAGGTATCCCTTCCTGAACACCTTGATCTTTGAATGTTTGTCAACCCATCTTTTGACAGTGTTTTGATATCTACTGAAGTTGGAAAATGCTTCTTCTCTTTCATTTTCCATTTGAATGATGTCAAGCAACTTGGAATTAGTATATTATTGATTTTCTTCCATATAATCTTACATGAACTTGTAGGTTATAAAATTGAGATTAATTGGAAATATTATTTCTTGACCATATACCAATAGAAATGGTGATGTTTTCAAAGCTTGTTTTACTCTAGTCTATCTACCCAAAGAGTATATTTCAGAAATTTATGCCATGTTCTTGGTTGTTAATCTAAAAACTTCTTATGATTTCATCAAATTTTTGTTAGTAGACTCTAAAACTCTATTACCTTGATGATAATGGTTTGATAAAAACTTAAGAACTATATTGTTAACAAAAGCCCACTCAGTCATATCAATAGATATAAATGTTGATCCATTGTCACAAATTAATGATACTGGTGTCTCAAATCTAGTACAAATGTTTTCTTCCAAGAACTTGATTACATCTTTAGTTCTACATTATTTTATTGCTACTACCTCTGTCCATATTATATAATAATAAGTATCAGTGATAACATACTTGTGTCCATCTGAAGAATTATCGTTAATAACCCCCATAAAGTCCAAACCCCATTGAGAAAAAGATTTATTAATTAAATTGGCTTCAATGACACCTTTAGAATTGAAAATCTAACATTGATGACATTATCTAATGTACTTGTTAGCATCTTTGAATATTGTTGGCTAATAATATCTTGCCCTTAGGATATTGTAAGTTGTTGTCTTTCCAAAATGGTGTCCACTCCCAATTTTTTAATGAAAAATACTCAAAATTTCAACTGCTTCTTCTTTTGAAACACATCTCAAGTATATACCTTCATAGTTTTTCTTATAGAGTATCCCATCTTGATCAAGAAATGCACTGCCTTGATCCTTAAAAGTCTTATTTATTCTTTGCTCATACCTATAGGATAAAAACTATTGATCAAAAAATGAATGATTGCATCATACCAATCATTTTATTGGAATTATTGTTGATAAACCTGCATGATATTCACTTTAGCATTAATATTATCAATTAATTAAATCAATCCCTGACATCTCAATAATTTGGCACTTTTCATTTCAAGATCATACTCTTGGAGCATAGACATCCACTTACCTCCTCTCTCAATTCACATTGACTAAGCATAAATTTAGTGGTAGGATCTAGAAATATTACATGCACTTTATTCCTAAGAATATAGTGTCTAAATTTTTTAACTACCTTGACCAAAGCAAATTCTTTTTTATTAACTAGAGAATAGTTTAAATTAATATTCTTAAAGTTTGTGCTCATAAATTCAATTGGATGATCAAATTTATCAAATTTTTGAGTTAAAATAGCTACTATAGTATGTTCAGAAGAAAAAAAATAAAGATAAAAATCTTTTGTAAAATCAGGACTTATCAACACAGATGCTTGTCCTATTGCTTCTTTAATATCTATGAATTTTTTTTCATTTATTCATTTCATATGAACTTTGCATCCTTCTTTAGCATGTCATTAAGTGGTTTTATAATTTTTGAAAAACTAAAAATAATTTCTTTTACAAAATGGATTTTTTCAAAGAAAGACTTTAATTCTCTTCTACTATTAGGGGGTTATATTTTAAATATGACATTAAATCCATCAAGATATATATAAATCTTATATTTAGTTATAACATGTCCTAGTAATTTCCTTTTAGTTACATAAAAAATGATTTTCTTAGGATTGAGAGAAATCTCATACCTTTTACAACTTTCAAATACTTGTAAATGTATTAAGTGATCTCTGTTTTTAGAAAACACAGTTAGATCGTCCATATATACAATGATGTATTTACTTATGAGACCTTGAAAGGCATGGTCCATATCTCTTTGAAAGGTTGCTCCCACATTGATGAGTTTATAATGCATCTTTTTGTAAGCAAATATGCCTACTTTGTTGTGAATATAGTCTTCATTTAATCCTCCTTGTTAAAAAGTAATTGATTATATCCTAAAAACCATCTAGAAAAGACATCATGACAAAACCACTAACAATTTGAATCACTTGGTCAAGGGATAGTAAAGGATAATTATCTTTTTTAGAAGATTTTTTCAAATTTATAAAGTTTATGCATAATTTAATCTCTCCAATTTTATTTATAATTGGTACTTAATTAGCTACCTAGGTAGAATGTCTAATTGGAAAAATTATTTTTGCATCTAATAGCTTATTGACCTCTTTGTAAATCAAAGGATCCAAAACAGAATTGACAGGTCTTTGCTTTTATCCAAAACGTTTACAAGCTTCTTTTAATGAAATGGTGTGGGTAATGAATCTAAGATCAAAGATCCTGAAGTCTTAATAGGACCATGTAATGACATCCTTATACTTGGTCAGCAAGTCTTTAACTTTTCTAGACTATTTATATGTGCATGTTATACCAATGTTTACTAACTGAGGTTGGCATTGAGTTCCTATGTCAACTACATTATAATATTTTCTACTCACTTTGGAAACTTTGATAGTTTTAGCTAGCTTATATTGATCTAATAGTCTTTCCAAGGCAATCATGCCTTTGGGAATCATGCCTTTGGGAATCATGTTGTCATTCAATTGTATAATATTATTATCAACTTTGTCTTCATCAAAAAAATTATCATTGACCTCATCAATAATATGAGACTCAAATACTCCAAAGCTTTTCATGAATTCAATAATTTATTGATCATCACTAAACACTTGAAAATAATTAACACTATCAAGAATGGAGGGACATGCAACCAATTCAATGCTAAGTTTTTTTCAATTTGGAACTTTGGTTTGACATAAGTTTGATTACTATTGAAGCTTGTTCATCAATAGACTAGTTATCTTCTCTAGGGATTGAAACAATGTTAAAATCATCAAAATACTCCAAGTCCCATACTCTAAACTTGTATTTCTTAAGATATGACAATTTGCATTGATATTTACTTTTAACATGATTAACTACTAGTTTAGAATCACCATATACTAGTAGTTATTTTACCATGTGTTTGATATCAAATTGTAATCCTAAGATTAATGCTTCATATTCTACCAAATTATTCGTATAAAAAACTAAATTTTTTAAGAAGCAACATATTATTTTCCAATGGGATTGAATAATAATACTCCTACTCTAGATCTAGACTTGCATCTAGCACCATCAACATATAATTTCCAAAGTCCAGGCATAGCATGAGAGTCTTTATAGTTACATACCTGAGGAGTGTCAAGAGTGTAAACCCCTAAATTAGAATTAACTATATTGATCTTATCATTAACTGCATTGTATTTGGTGATCATGTGCTTCATCTTTAGTTCCCTTTCAATTCAAATTTGATTAGGAACTCCCCTCCATGGTAGCCACATATAAGAGTAGTCAATTGACATGTATCCATTTAAATATTTGGTCCAATCTCTGCTAAGAATCATTTCATAAGCATCTAAAATATATATAACTTAAATATATATGAATTTTTTCACCCTTAGCTCCAAAGTAAGTTGCATATGCACATTCAAAAATTCACCAATCATTTTAACTCTAGATTTGTCTAATTGAATAACTACTCTATTAGACTTAATAAGAGTTAAACCAAGCTTTTCACAAATAATTTTTGGCATGATATTTGTAGAGACACCTGAATCTAACTAACAATTATGTAAGTTTTTACCAAAAACTCTAATTGTTTGTAATAAAGGTGGAACCTCTACTTTGTGCTTATACATCAATACATTGGCATTTATAGCTTTTTATGATTTACTAGGTTTTTTATTAAAGATTATAGCGACAAGTCTCTTTGTTTATTAATTTCAATCAATTCATGTAAAGAGATAATAACTTTAATCTTTTTCATATCCTATACTATATTATATCCACTCTTAGTAGAATAACTAGATGAACCAACATTATTTCTAGAGTTACTTCCCTTTGGAGGCTCTATATTGTTGTCTACTTTAGGATCAGGAGGAGTATCAAAGTTGTTTGGTGGAGTTAAACTAGTCAATGGTTGATTTTATTCTTTATTCTTGAATGGATAAGTCTTTTTCAGATATTTTTGGAAAGAATGAATCTCCTCTGAAGTATCTTCAAGTTCATTCTCATCCTAGAATGGAAAATCAAATATCTCCACCATAAGAGTTGTGTTAGAATATTTAGATGACTTTAAAAGACCAGATATACCTGCAACATTATCTTTGTTAGGCACAACTTCAAATGTATCTAACTCATTTTGAAAAGCTTCAAAAGCATTATAAAATTCTATACAATCTAATTCACCATGTTTTGAAGTATTATGAACTCTACAATGATCATCTAAAGCTACATCATAAATATTTATTTTAGGTATATTTTTATTTGTAGATGACTCATTGCTATTATTGTTATTGTTATTATTATGAAACATATTTGCAGGTCTATCAAACCTCTAATAAGAATAGTTTCTATTGGATCTTTCCCCAGTGTTACCTACTTGTCTTTGTAACTGAAGAAAATTAGTACTTAGTTTTTAAACCATTTTCAATATAGAGTCATTTTAATTCTTAGGTGCCTTTGAATTATGAAATTGAGTACTACTAATAGATGTTGGCACCGAATCTTGTTGATATTATGGATGAGATCCACTTGTAGCATTATTTAATAATTTTAGGTTTTGACCAAGATGAACATGACTCAAAGGTAATTGATTTAAAATTGGAGTTTGATTCAAAGTAGGCATGTTCTGAATACCATTTGAAATAGCATTCAAGGTAAGAAAATTAAGATTAACATTAGGAATAACATATGATAATTAACCTTAGGGTTGCATTTAATCACTTATTTTCATAGCTTCAGCATAGGCTAGGGCCAATGTATTTATGACTCCAATAGATCTTTTCAAGAATATAAAAGTCATTAGATCTAAAACATCCTTATAAATATCTAAAGCTAATGCTTCATCAAGCCTATAGGGAGCTATAGTTATGCTAAAAATATTTTGAAATTTGGCATTACAATATCTAATGATTTAATTTGAATCTCTCTTTACCATAATGAATTATTGATAAAGAACACAAGGATTGATGACCTTTCCAAACTAATCATTGAAATGATTGTTAAAATCATTTCAGGTGGTAATGTAATTTTTAATAAGATTAAAAAAGTAATCATATGCTACATCTCTAAATGTAAAAGGAAATCATCTACAAGCAACATCTTTATGAATAACATTTAATAATCTTAAGGTAGTCGTAAAAGACTTGATATGTTCTTCAATAGTAACCACCAAGATTGAAAGAAGGTAAATATTTTTCAAAATTTCTAGGTAAGTTATGTACTTGACTAGGCACATTGATAGAATATCTAGCCAACCAAGTCATACCTTGATGAGGATCGAATACAGAAACAACACAAACATGTGAAGTAGGTTGAGATTTAGAAGCCTTGCACTTACCTTTATCGACTCTTGCTTTCTTATGAATTTCCAAACAAAGAGGAAGTAGCCTTGTCTCAGACCTTGACCTTATCTTTATTCTTGGTAGTTATGTCTTGTAAACTCTAAATCATGTTCAAAATATGATGTATAAACCTTATCTTTGCAAAGAATAATGATTAGATTTTCACATTAAGCAAATTTTGCATAAATTCATACATATCTTTCAAAGAATAATTATATTTAATTGAATTAACTTAAAGATACCTTCAACCTTGTTAATATGAGTGATATTTACAATTCTAAGTTCAAATAAACCTAAATTTGTAAAGAATCAATCAATTTTTGAACAAAATTGTTATCACTAACCTCAAACATGTCAAATTTATAAAGTTTAAGCTATATTTGAAAGAATTTATCATAAATCTTCAAAGAATAGATATATTTAGCTAAATAAACCTAAAGATTGATGTAAAACCATGAATATTATTTATATTTACATAATTTTGCTAAGATAAACATAATTATACAAATGATCAACTGATCTTTGAATAAAATTCACTAAAACTAACTAAAATACTTCAAATTTACAAATATTTAGTTTAAGGCCCTCCTTCTAGCATCAATTCCCACCTATTAATGCATGACAGTGTATCACGTGGTTTATATAGTGTTTAAAACACTTTTCATTTCTAGATTCAAAAAATCTATTATATGAGTTGTTGGTTTTGATATTCTTGATATTTATGGTAGAGTAATGGCCAAGTTATATAACTATTTTACAAAATAAAATATAAGTGGTTATTGAGAGCAACCGTGATCTTAGAGATTTTGTGAATGATGAAACTAATCTGAACTAAGTCTAATGAATAATGATTAAAACCTAAAGTCTAAACCCTAATCTAACATGAATATTTACAATGAAAAGCTAAACTATAATGATTTGATTAAAAAAAAAGAAGATAGGAAGGGTAGGGTAGAAAGAAGGATATTTATGATCTTCAGTCCAAACATCATGACAAAGATTAAATTTTATGAAAGACATGCAATCAAACTACCATATGATATGAAATTATCAAAAGCATAGATCCTATCATATATCAGGCAGATGTCTAAGGATATTTTAAACAATGTGTTTCATGTAATTTCTCATTTAAATTTTAAAGAAAGAGAAAAAACTCAATACAGGTTGTGGTAGGAATTTTTTTTTTTTATGCGCACATTGAATCATAATATTGTGAGAGCTCCTCTTTGGCTTGAGAGGATGACCTATAGATAAGAAATCACTGAAGTAAACTTCTTTGTTAGACAGATAGTTTGGTGGATTACCTAGTGGAAGCTAGATTCTAGAAGTGAGAACATCCTTAAGGGATGTCAATCCACCTGTTTTAAACAATCAAGTTGATAAAATAAGAGAGAATATACTTGCATCAGTAATAGAAGATTACTAAAATCGAGTACAAGAAAATCTTATTTAGAAAAGAGACTAGAAATGATCTAATTAGTGATAAACTAATTAGTATTAATGCTAATAGGTTAGGGTATGGCTCAAAAAATTAGAAAGGGCCCTGTGAATAGGTAGGGACACAAAAAATGAATTTGGTTGGGTGTAAGAGGGTCAAATTATCTTACTATTTTTTGGTGCCATAGGTGACCATCACTTGTTATGCAACCGTCACTAGTCAAGGGTAACCATCATCGATCAGGTAACCATCGTTGGTTGCCTATTAGTGCATCTATAAGTGAAACTAGGGTTTGGGTTTGCTAATTGACAAGATATAGAAAGTGTATTCTAGAAGATATCTTAAGCTTGGAATGAAAAGCTGGTAAAAGAATACAAAAAAATGAATACTTGTCTTACCATGAATTAGTTAGTGAGTGGTTGATGTGGATTTGCCTATTAGTGGAATATGGATTGATTCTAGTAGCATAATATTAGTTGGGAGATTAGTAGAAGGTCAATGGTAAGTAGGTTCCCTATGTGACAGCTGATAGCACTTGATAATGTGGGTTGACCTGATTGACCTACAAAAAAAGATTTTGGATAAAAAGTGCTCTTGATAACAATTGTAGATGGTTTACCTCCCAATCCTCTCTCTCTTATAGGCACAAGTAAGAGGTGGAAGTGGTTGTCCAAGTTGGACTTGAATAAGGCTTCTAAATATAATTCATCCATGTAAAGGGCTTGCAATCAGATTTAGACTACCATATTTATAAAAGTAAGGTAGTGGTTTTGCATGTAGGTTGCATGCTAAGTCCAAGCTATCCAACTTGATCATCATCAATTAGGGTTACCATCATCATTTGAGGACCTGGGAACAAGATAGGTTAGAATGGGTGAAAATGTGAGTTAAGCTATACATGTGACTAACTTGACTCTAGATTAGGTAAGTAGATTTGGCTAGGTAGGTTTGTCAAAATTATGTGTAGTTGATAGAGGTTTAAGAGAAACCAAAGGTATTGTGATGACTAAGACCATGTGTGTAATTTTTTAGTATCTACATTTTACCTCTTTTTATTATGTAGCTTGCATGAATGAGCAACAAAATAAAAATGAAGATTGGCTCTAAATCTGCTTGCCCCAAGAGTAAGAGGAGGTGTTCCCCCCTCAAACTGGGAGATAATGAGGTAAAACATAAGCGGGTATGGGTTTGATAATAGGTAGATGGTATGTCATGAGGTAGGTGATAAAAATAAGGGTTGAGCATGTGAGATGCAAACTTGCACACAAAATGTGACAAAATGGTGTGATATCCAAGATCATGTAAAATACTAAAATTGCCAACATTGGTAAAAAGTAAGCATCGGTGCTATGGAGAATAAGTTATTAGTGAACTATGTGACCATAAAAAAGCATGGTGATTAAGAACACTCATAAATGCAAGTCTTCAAAGTAGGTTTTATGTTCTTGGTGGGTATCCAAGGTAGGAAGTTCTCCCAAAGAAAACATAAATGGGTCAAGTGTCATGGGTATCTGACGTAGGAAGTGCTCTTGGTGAGACAAAATTGGGTCAGTGTGTGTGAGGTGGCATAAAATACAAAAGGTCAACATGGTAATTTTATCCCTATAGTCAAGGGACTAGACAAAAAAATGTCTCAAACTTGTATGCTAAATAGGCCAAAATAGACCAACAAAGAGGTGATAAGGTTGTGGGGTTAGTAGTCATGGCCGAGCTAACTCCATGTGCATAAGGCACATGGACGCTACCTACATAGTTACATCAATGTAATATCCAACAAAACTTTGGGCCAAATGTATTTCTTCCCATGTGAGAAAGATATGACTGAGTAACTAGGTTGGTTACTAACAAGTGCTAAAAAAGTGATGTGGGGACCTTGACTAGTGATGGTTAGGGGAATGCTCCAAGGGTTGACCGGCATTAGTTAACCTGACCGGTGATGGTCAGGGTAAAACCATAAAAGTCACTAGTGTAAAAGTAAAAAAGTGAGTGTCATTTTCACTCATTTAGACTTTTGTGCTTACAATCTAGTGAATTGTAGTGAATCTTACTTGTAGTGGGCTGAGGGTTGTTGAGGTGGAAGAAATCTAGTGGTGTACTTGTTGAGTGAGGATCAAGAGGATGGATGTAGGTTGAGGATGTGGTGGAGCGATTGGACAAGGCCTGTGGCCATGGTAGCACTCCTAGAACAAGGTAGGGGATGTGATTAAATTACTAGTTAGGGTAGGTTTTAAAATTATTTAGGGATTGTGTTATTTTAGGATTACTATGAAAGCCATAGGTAGGGTGTGTTTGAGAAGAAAATTCAAGAAAATCAAGTTTATGGACATTGTTTTATTTTCAAATGGGGTTGGGGTTGGGTTGTGGGAACATGTATTAGTTTTTTTTTTGTCTTAGAGTTTGTAGATGCTTGGTTTAGGGTTTAGCAGGAGGTATAGGGTTTGAGTCTCTACCATTAGGTCAGAGATAGTTATTGACGATGGTTCAACTTGACCATTGTTAATCAACCCTAAGGGGATAACCATCCTTAAGTGACCAGTGATGGTTAAGGAACCATTGATGATCGAGGTTATGGGCTTAGGCCTTTTGAATGCTAGGAGTTGGAAGGTAGTTTTTACATTATGTTATTTAGATAGAGGGGTAAACACGTGTTTTTGGGGAATGGGTTGGATTGGTAGGTGAGTGTCATGGATTTGCTTAGCTAGGGTAGGTAGGTAGTTGGGCTAGGGGGATGGAGTAAGATAGAAATGGGGTAGGGTAAGGGTAGGTCAAAAGTTGGTATGAGATGGCTCCAGTAGATAGATGTCTGATCATGATGATGATGGCATTGATAGCATTTATCTATCTAACTCAGTTGGGGGGTGGTTTCCTATGGCATTATTATGTGTGTTAGTAAAGATATTATTGGGGAGGACTGTATTTAGTTGGGCCATAGTCTTATTAGTATGGATATATCAAGATCTCTAGGGTTTTAGACACCACAAGGAGTACGAGATTAGTGTCAGTTTTATTTTTCACTACTAAGCCTTTGAGCACATTTGGGTATTGAGACCCCTAGGATTATCGGTAGAGGGTTATCTGCTGATGGATTATATAGTGGGCTTCCTATGATGGAGGAGAGGTAGAGCTATTGTATGGGTAGGTAGAGGAGATAGAGACATTGATTAGTTTTTAGTGGCATTAGATGGCCTGGTAGTTGGGGACATGATATGGAGGCCCTACATCAAGTGGCCACAGTGGGTAGGGTTGGGATATCACACTTTAGGTCTACAGAGTTGGTGGTGGATATATGACTGTAAAGAGGGTGAGGATAAACTTCTCCAATTTAATCATGTGTATAGATAGTTTTAACTTGTTCAAGAGATCCCACTTGATTTCCCTAGGTATAGGAGAGGAGGCTAAATTTATTTTACCTTCACCCCAGCCACAAGAGGTTGTGCCTGATTTTGTGGAGATACTAGTCAGGGATTCTATTGATGATGCAAGCATTGATGATAGTTATGTGACCTAGTACCAGGGTAGGTATGTTGTGATAGACTTTATATGGGGTGACAGGGGTCAACAACCCATGGATGTATATCTAGCCCAAGCACTAGTTTAGGTATAGGGAGATGGATAGGCAGTAACAACACTTGTGATAGCACAAGCCTAGGTTATTATTTTATAGGGATAGGTGGTTGCATTATAGAGATAGGTAGCCACACTACAAGGATATATTTAGGCATTAAAAGGTCAGTGCACCACTGTTATACGTGAGAGAGATCTACTTAGGTAGACAACTATGATAGGTGAAACAACAGTAGGAGGGACATCAAACACCATACCCTGAGTACATTATCTAGATAATATTATAGAGCATATATATTATGAGGTGATGGTATTAGATTAGTTGCCCTAGGCTGAGGTATGTAGAGTACATAGTGAGCTTGGTTGGTGGGCCATCGATAGCTACTCTGGGTCAATGGGATTCTATAGTGGGACAGATAAGGGTCCCAAGGGGACCACCACCAGGTACAAGTGCAAGCATAGATGGGGCCAGTGGTAGTGGTTCAAGATCATGATTATGTTGAGATATATTATTTTGATATCAAACTATGTGTTGATGTAGCGAGATGTATATGTTTTGAGAGATAGCTGACACATTGTGACATGTATCATTTTTTGATGATTCAATGTATGTGATGGATGCTTATGATATTATATATAATGGATGCCTATAGTTTATGTGATGTTCATGTTTGTGATTTATGGTCATGGATGCTCATGGTTATGGTTATTTGATTCAATATTTTAGGCATGTGATGTTCTGATTATGCTTATGGTTATGATATGATATGTTATGGATGGATACATGTTATGGATTTATTTATGGTTATATGGGTGAAATGGGAAATGGTATATGCCCTGATATTTTTCTCAACTTGTTTGGTTTATGCTATTGATGGTGTAATGACATGCTTATGGGTTATGATGTGATTGATGTTTATGGTTTGCTATGATATGTTGACATTGTGTTTGACTCATTGATGAATAGATGTTGCTTATTGATGACATACCTCACGATGTTCATGCTTTTGATGTGATGTTTATTATTCATGTTCATAGTGATAAACTTACATAAAATAATAAAAGATAAGAGAAAGAGCATGATGCCTTTTCATTGGTAAAGACTAACATGAGACCCAAAATTGGATTGGTTTAGTGAAAATAAGCTTTTCAGATGCTTTGCATTAGCAGGCTTAGGTTGATAGATAGGGATATTGATAACATTGTGTCAAGTAAGCTCATAGTCTGATACATATGATATGTGGAGGGAGAATGGGTAAAACTAGAACCATTAGCAAGACTTGTATTCCTTTTCTATACATGTCCAAAGAGGTAGTGTAAAAAAGTCTATGTCTATATATAAAGTGTAGATTAATCGATGCAAAAAGTCTACTAAGGAGAGTTGATTGTGGCTTTCCATGATTACTACTATTATGAAAGCTGATTGAGGCTTTTAAAATTCTCTTGCTCTTACTTTTGCTTTTACTTTTGTTATTTGCTTGAGGGTTAGGGAATTTTATTGATGAGGAAAGCTTCCAAGATATTGCTAGCTTTGACTAATGCTTTACTCAACCATCCTTCAAGAGAGTGGTCTAAGTTTATGTGCTTAGTTCAAATGCTTTTGATAGCTATCCTTCAAAGGAGTAGTCTACCTTACATTTGACAATTTTAGTTTATTTTTAATAGCTATCCTTCAAGGGAGTAATCTATGAATGCTAAGAATGACCCATGATTTGATTTTGTTATTGTATATTGCTTTTTGATTTCATTTGATTTTGTTTGATGCAGACTTGCTCATGCATGCTCATTAGATTACCTTTATGAAGGCAAAACTAAGCTGACATGGAGGTTTAGTAGGTGAAACAAAGGTATAAGTGATAATGACCATAAGAACTGATTTCAAATAGATGGAAAGTACTATAAGAATCATGTCATAGATAGAGTTGTGGTATTCACAGTTCAATATTAGGCTATAATTGTGATGGATAATAATATGATTTACTTTTAGTTGATTTCTCTTAAAAAGACGGAAATGAATGTGGTTGCAAGGGATGAGCTCAAGTTAGACTAATGATGATTGTAATCCCTATCTAACAATAAAATGGATGCAGATGTGAAGTGTTAAGAGGCTCAGGTTATGGTTTGCCATCGAGAGAGGACAAATGAGAAACTCCTAATCCATACTTATGGGTAATGATGTAAGATCCAAGCCAATTGAAAGCAAATTTTCCCCTTTTACTTTTCTCCATATTAGTGACATGTTGGTTTTACTTGAGGACAAGATCTCCAATGTTGAATTCTTAGAGTTTCAAGTGTTTGTTATAGGCTCAATTCACTCTTGATAGAAATGAAGATGGAAAAGAGCGGCTAAACAATGCTCATCAAGTAGTTTGATTTGGGCTAAATGTTCTTGACAGTAATCATCTTCCAAAATGAGAATGTGCAAAGATATACAAAGAGAAGGTATTTGGATTTCAAGAGGCAAGGTAGCCTCAGCTCCAAAGATGATATAAAAGGGTGTAGCACTAGTAGGGGTTTAGATACTAGTATGATATACCTATAGGGTGAAGGGGATGTGCAAGTGTCAATCCTAACCTGAGGCATTGACCATTTTGATAAGCATGTTGTTAAGGGTTTTGTTAGAGGCTTCAACTTGTCCATTTGCTTGTGGGAAATAAGGTGACAAAAAGCTAATCTTAGTACCAAATACATCACAAATGCTTGAACTTGTTTATTTTTGAAGGATTTGTCATTTTCAGTGATGATCTTATGGGGAACACCAAAATGATAGATGATATAGAGGGTGATGAATTCAATAATCTTTTTAGATTTTATTGAGACAAGATGACTAGCCTCCACCCATTTGGTGAAATATTTGGTTATGGTAATGATAGAATGATGTCATTGTGAAGAGTGGGGGTTTATTTCACTAATAAGGTCTAGACCCCATTGTGAGAAGGGCCAAATGTCTATAGAAACACGAAGGCTATTGCTAGGTGTATGATGTAAATTAGAATGTTATTGACATTTGACACACTTTTTCACATAATCATAACAATCTTGGTTAAAGTTAGGCCAGTAATAGCCCAAGTGAAGGATATGCTTGGCCACAACAAGGCCACTAAAGTGACCCCTAAATACCATTGTGTGTCTCTTTGATGGTGTGAGAGGATTTCAAACCATGGAGGAAATAGAATAGGAGGCCATCCAAGCCTTGTTTGTAAAGAATTCCTCCCATAATGGTATAATAAGAGGTGCTTTAAACAAATACTTGATGAGCATTCCTAGAGAGGCCATAGGGAACTATGCCAAGGTGAAGGTAGTCGAAGGTTTGCTGGTACAAAAGATCAAGAAAAATTTCCTTCACACTAAATATGGTTGGCGTGTCTGATTTGGTGTAGGAAGGTTTGGTGAGGTGATGGACAATTACTAATAGTTTTAAGTCTGAGGGTGCTAATGAGATCTGAGAGGCAAGAATAGTCATGGTATCAACAACCTTGTTGGTAGACCAAGGGGTGGTTTGAATATGGTAGTGTTTGAATGAGGCTAAGAGTTATATGATGATTTGTCTATATAGTTGCATCATTTCATTCTTTCATTTGTAAATGTTGTTGACTTGTTTGACCACAAGCTGAGAGTCTCCAAAGATATTAATTATTTTGACTCCTAAGGCTAGGGTAGTTTGGAGACCTATTAGTAGGTCTTCGTACTCAACCACATTATTTGTGCATTTGAAGTCAAGTTTAAAAGATAAAGGAAGTGGTTCACCAATAAGGGGGACAAGAATGATACTGGCTCCCCCGCCACATTGACATTTGGAACCATTGAAAAACATGGTTACTTGATTAGTGAAATCTACTTGAGATAGAATTTTGATTGACTAGTTTGAAAATTATAGAGGGGGAGGTTGATTGTTTTCTAGGGATGCCTTGGCTGGTTAATTGGCAATTACTTTCCTCCTGATTGATTTTTGTTGGAGGAAATCAAGGTCAAACTAAGATAAACGCATTAACCACTTAGCCATAAATTGGTTTTGGTATGGTTTGAAGTGCATGTATTTGAGGGGGTTGGTATTGGTTATGACAAAAAAATTATGGTTAAGAAGGTAGTGGTGAAGTTTGATGGCCACAAAGACCAAGGCCAAACATAATTTCTTGACATGTGTGTATCGAGTCTCATATTTTACATGTGTACAAATAATGTAATACATAGATTTCTCTTTGTGTTGTTCATCTCAATGGGCAAGCATTGCTCCTAAGGAGTGGTCTGTGGTAGAGATATAGAGGTAGAAAGGTTGGTCATCCCTAGGAGGTGTAAGGACAGGTGGAGATAGCAGATACTCTTTGAGTGCATCAAAGGCATTTTGACAATCAACATTCCACTTGAAAGAGATGTCCTTTTTCAAGAGGTGGTGGAAGGGTTGACACTAATTAGAGAGATGGGAGATGAAGCGATGAATGGATTGAAGTTTCCCCTATAAGTTATGGAGTTATTTAAGGTTGGTTGGAGGTTGCATGTCTAGAATGGCATTGATTTTGGTCAGATCAACTTTGATTCCTCAAAGGGAAATGATGAAGACTAGAAGTTTGCCTAAAAAGACCCCAAAAATACATTTCATGGGATTGAGGTAGACCTGATAATGGATAAGTTACTCAATGATAATATTGAGAATGGCTAAATGGTCTTTGCAAAGTTGGGACTTCTCAAAAAGGTCATCCACATAGTCTTCGATGATTGTATGGATAAGGTCATGGAAAATATAGGTCATGGCATGTTGGTAGGTTGTGCTAGCATTTTTAAGACTGAAGGGCATGACTCTATAATATAAATTCCCCCATGGGGTGATAAAGATATTTTTGTGCTAGTCTTTAGGAGTAATCAAAATTTTATTAGAACCCAAAAATCTATCCATGAGTGACAACATCTCATGGCCTGCTATAAGATCAACAATTTGGTCAATACTAGGTAGAGGAAAGTCATCCCTTGGGCAGGTGAGATTGAGGTTATGAAAGTCCACACAACTATGTAGTCCTCTTGTGGCTTTAGTGACAAGCATGATGTTCAAAACCCATTATGGATAATTGATGGGTTGAATAAAGTTGATGGAAAGGAGGTTTTGAAGCTCTTCATTGATAAGGAGAGCTATGCAGGGGTGCACTCGACAAAGTTATTGTTTCATAAGTTTGGCATCACAATTGGTTACAATGTTGTGGGTATTGATGGTTGGGTCAATATCGGGCATGTCAGCATATGACCAGGCGAATGCAATACTATGATCTTGGAGGAAGGTAGAGAAGTCTTGTAGCTCCTTAGAGGTGAGAGTTTGGCCAAGTTTGATGATATGGGGGTTGTATAGAGTGCCTATATCAATGTCTATGGTATATTTATTCAATCTGGTTGAGCTTTTTAGAGGTAAAGATTTATGGATGGAGGAATTTGGTGTACCAAGGTAGGTGAGAGTAGCATCATCATCTTGACACTGAATAGTGTTAATGGTAGGAGAGAGTAGCATCATCATCTTGACACTGAATAGTGTTAATGGTAGGAGAGTCTTCTCCCATGAGTTTAGGATGGGTTAAAGGTATGGATATGGATGCCCCTTCTTTTTGATAAGTTAGGGGGTTGAGGGTAATCATGTTGATAAAAAAATTGGGTGGGATGATGTCCTCTTCCTCACCCACAGATGGAGGGGGTGTCAATGAGGAAGGGGTTCCTTCTTTGACTATGGTAGGGGTAGTTGGTTTAGTTTTCTTATTATTGGGTAAAATAAAGTCAAGGCCATGATTCTCATGGGGATTTTAGGTCTCAATTAAGGTCAATGTGTGTGGGCCATGCTCATATCATCATAAACTGAATCCCTTCTAGGTAAACCTATGAAGGTATAGTTTGGTGAAGTTTGGGTTGTCCAAATAAGAAAAGGTGGAGGTGAATGGTTGAGGTGGGGAGGGAGTGATGCTAGTGTCAAGTGGATTGTCAATTCCCCCATAGATAAAGTGGATTTAATAGTTTAGAGGCCCCAATGGGGTAATGGATCCAATGTTGGGGTCATAACTTAGTTGGTGGTTGATTTTTTTATATTCTTGGCGAGTAAGGAGGGCATCAAGGGTGAGGAGATGGTATTCTCCAAAGGCATTGGAAGGTAGGTTCTAAAGGATCAATGATGGGTATCTAGTTTGTGGGGATATATGAGTTGGTAGAGGCCTCAATGAAAGAGGAAGAAGTAACAACTTTGACTTTTGTGGATGAGGGTTTGATGGTGGTTATTTGTAGTGCTTTGGATGGGGATAGAATAACATCATTAGGTCGGTAGGTCATATTACATGCTACAAAAGGTCTAGGGTCAGCTTGTATGGTAACAACTTGACCTTCATGTTCAAACTTGATGGAATGGTGGAGGGTGGAAGTTACAAAACCCATGGCCCATATCTAAGGTTCTCTAGTAAAACATTATACTAGAACTCACCTTTGACCACATAGAAGAGTTTAGGGAGCGTGTGAGGTCTTAGCTAAATATGAAGGATGATGGTTCCCAAGTCAGTGGTCATAGTGTCTTTAAAATATGTAAGGATAATTAAAGGTTTAGACATGACATTGTTTGACAGATTTAGTTGTTCATAGGCATGAGAAGAGATGATGTTGATACTGGGTCCCCCATCAATCATAACCTATTTCATGCAGGTTTGGTTGATGTGGGATGTAATAAAAAGATGGGAATCTGGGTCTTCAAGGTGGATAGAAGGTATCTTTGAGTCCTTGAAGGTAACAATGATAGAGAGTTGGAGAGCGCCAATGAAGGTCTTTATGGGTTGGGAATCTCTCGGTCTGACTTCAATGGCTATGAGAGGGCCTGACGATGGTGAGGTCAGGTGGAAATGAGATCATATAGGCTCATTTTAATGGGGGTTTGGTGGAGTTGTTTAAATATGACTCTCCTAATAGATTCATATGGGTTAACCTCTAATGTGCCTAAGATAGTAACTTTGGGCTTAGCTATAAGTGTGAAGGTTGGGATCAAGTTTTGTTTAGGGTTGATTGATGGGTATGTCCTTAGAATGGACACTTTGGCCTTCCATTTATCATTTTTTTGTGATCATGTGACTACATTAATGGTATAGATAGAGGGGGAAGGTATTATGGGGAGTTAGGTAGATTTTATGTCACTCTAAGGTGAGAGTGGGGGGTTAGGACTATATTGGTGGTTGGTTGTTGGGTGTAATGGTGGAGGCATGGATAGGAGGTCATCTACCAAGAAATCATCCTCATCATAGATTTGGTGGATAATAGCTTGGAGAGTTTTATAATTCTCTGTGTCATGCCCAGGTGTCTTATGATAAGATCAAATTTGGTAGTCATTGTACCAAGTTGGCTTCAAACCAAAAGGTTTGATGGGAGGTAATTCAAGGCAAGAGGTATGTACTAACCTTTGAAGAATGGTTGTATAGGATTTTTCTAGAGGTAAGGAAGGTTTTGGTTGGTAAGATGGGTGTGTGGGTGGTAATAGGTTAGATGAGAGATGAATTAGGTATGGTGGTTTGGGCATATGGTCTTGGCCTAGGTATGTTGGTAGTTGAGATGGTCAAATTTGGTGGTTTGATTGGTTGTGATCTAGGAAGGACTGACATATCAGCTACTAAATGTGCCAGTGTAATCAACGATAGTGGGTGACATATGTTGAAAGGGGTCTGCCTTTTAACTAAAGTAAAAGGGTGAGGCTCTAAGATAGAGGGGAAGGTAGAGGGAGGTAGAATCTTAGTCATGTGTCCTTTCAATGCTTTCATCCTTTTGGTTGGTATAGGTCGAGATCTAGGTATAGGCTTGGGTGAAGTTAAGTCTACTTTCAAAGATGGGTGAACCAAACTCTAAGTATGGAAGGTACCAAGAGTTTTGAAAGGTTTGGTTGGTGAGGTGGTTGATTTTTTGGTTGACTAAGAAGTTAAGGGGTTGTTGGAGGTTCAGATTGATTTAAGAGGTAGTGGAGAGATGATGGATTGGTTGGTTAGAGGCATGCTAGATGGTTTAGGTTTGTTGATGGAGGGAAGCCCTAACTATTACCAAAAAGTGGCTCGATCCATGTTTGATTTTAAGGCAAATTCTAATGTCTACACTAATGTGGAAAAAGGTTTATGTACTATTCTTGATTCGTGGGTAGTGGATGCAACAAATAGAATTGTAGGTTGGGTAGGATGCTTGGCAAGTTGGTTGATATCTTGAGGTGAGAGAAGCAAGGTTGAGATAAATGGCTTATCCATAGGAAGCGTGGGTAGGAATGCTCATCCTTTAGGGACAATATCCATAGGAGAAGTGATTTGCTAGGTAGTTGGTAGAGGTGGTGAATTAAGAATGTTTATTTGCCCATATTTATTATTTGAGGTAGTATGTGATGATTCCAAAACTTATATGAGGGTAGCTAGGGAGAAATGAACTTCTTTGGTTTGGCTATCCAAAGGAGGGTAAGGTGACTCCACAACCTCGGTAAGTGAAGTGGGGGATGAATGGGTAGATTAGTTGATTAGGTCCTCATGGGTAGGTGTATTTCAAACCATGTTGACCATGTGGGCATTATGAGAGCACTCGGCCTATGTGTCCTCCACTTTGATAGGGGCATTTTTGGCAAAAAGTTTCCTAAAGATGCCAAGAGCTTAGTTTTGAGGGGAATTGGGATTATCCAACATGAGTTCCCCTTTATCGATAAGACTCTGAACAATATTTTGGAAAGTATTACATTGGCTGACATCATGTCCAATTACTCAATGAAAAGCATAGAGATCATTCTAATTGTACTAATCAGGTGATGGATGAGAAAAATCCAATTACTAGAGAGGTTTGATAGGTGGAACTTATATAAGGTTAGATTTTAGTAGCTTCTCCAAAACTGAGGTGTAAGATTCTCCAAGTGGAGTGAATTATTTTTGGTTGTTTTGATTTGGGTTCCTTGCATTTTGATTGGAGGTAATGGGAGAGTTCTTTTTATTGATATTGGATGGAAAGGCAGTTTTAAGGATGATGACATTCACGGTTTGCCAGGTTTTGGTTTCAGTATTGGCTTGGTTGCTTTGTTTGGAGGAAGAGGTTTCATTGGTCTTGAAGGTACAGTTACTGTTTTGTAACTTTAATTTACCCTTATCTATGGTCTAGTTTTCCAACTTAT
Source organism: Torreya grandis (assembly GCA_037957365.1). NCBI lineage: Eukaryota > Viridiplantae > Streptophyta > Pinopsida > Cupressales > Taxaceae > Torreya > Torreya grandis. Next base: position 842,339 of record JARHVA010004240.1, on the reverse strand, counting down.
GTGCCATGGTAAAATTATCATCAAAGGTTTTGAAGCTCTAGATGTGTAGTGTAGAAGATATATGTTTGGTGCAAGCTTGAGTGAAAAGTTCTATAAGTTCAAGCTAAGGTAGGGAAAATGAAAGCTAATTAATCAAGCTTTTCTAATGAGTGACAAAATTGACAATGGACTCATCATTGAATTGCCTGATAGAATAGTGGTTTTTGATAGAGACCTTCTTGGAAACATTAATGTAAAAGTGATCCAAGAAGACTTGTACTAGTTGGGTAAAAGAGAAGATGGAATGCTTGGTAAGTGCACTATACCAGTCAAGTGTTGGATTGGATAAAGACATAGAGAAGGTTTAGAGGAGGAGGGCATCATCATAAGCAATCATATAGCATGCATGCCTAAAATCCCTAAGGTACTACTAGGGGTCCTCCTTGCTTTTAAATTTGGTAAATTTTGGAAGCTCCTATCAAGAGGGGTAAGGTCTGATAGGAACATAAGGATGAATAGGTTCGTTACAAATCTAATCATATGATAGGATGTTATGAGATCTTGAAATGGATGACTTAATTATGGTCATCTTGTCCATGAACATTTTCATTAGGTCGGTTTGAGGTGGTGTACCAAAAGGATTGTAAGGTTGATATTTTGGTTGGGGTTGAGCAACATATTGGTAATTGTTTGGTGGTTGAGAGGCTTTCACATATTGGAATGTGGATGCTAGAGGTTGGGTAGGGTAGGTGGATGATGGTGATTAGGTAGTGGGTATATATCCTTGTGGGTTAGGGATGTATCCTAGATTGGGTACAATAGGTAACTATTGAGAAGTCCCTATGGATTGGGTATGGGTGGTAGTTGGGTTGGTCATAAGAGGGGAGGTAGTGACCTTTGTGCTAATGGGTGGTGAGTTAGAAGGGATAAATACCCCCAATCTTGGTAAAGGGGTATTAATCGATGGGTTAGGTTTGATATAGGGAAGGTTGGTAATGTTAGTGGTAGGTTTTCTAGCTATAAGTGGGATATGGTGGGTAAATGGTTGGGTTGTCCCCAAGGTAGAGGAGTCATTAGTAAGAGCGGAAGGTGTAAGGGTAATGGCTAGTTAGATAGGTTAGTTCTCAGCCATTGAGTTAAAGGGTTTAGTAGATGAAGATGCCTGGGTGGTCAAAGGTTGGGTGGTGATCATGGAAACAGTGATACCCTTCATAAGATGGGATGGCATGTCATAAGGAGGATCCTAAGGTGGATTTGAGAATGGGACATGGTGAGGGGAAGTGTTAGGGTAGTGTTGAAGGGCCACTAGATTATTGTCTAAGAAGGTGGTAAAATCCATGTCTCCTTGAGGAAATACGTAAGGGAAAGTAGGGCTTCCAAATAGATGAGGTGAATCTTCTACCTCAGAGATATACTCCATAGATGAGGAGGTAGAAGAAGTTGATTTAAGTGATGGGTTTTGTTATGTTAGGTCTCTTTGTTGCTAACGAGTGAGAACCATACAATAAAAAGGGGAGAGAAAACAAGAACAATATCACTACTCAAACAAGAAGAAAATAAGAAAATGATCAAGGCAATCAAGACACACACTAGAAAATAAGTTAAGCCTAGAGGTTATTTTTAATCTCGCTTTTGGATTATGCCTTAGTTTATGATAATGTGTGATAGAGGTTGGCTTGTAGATCAGGTACTATAAAATTAGTCTATGGTTGGTTTCAAGTTGTTTAGGTGCCCAAAATAATCTATATTGGAATCAATATGTGGTTTGGTATTGGGGCCTACCTCCTTACTCCATAGTCCTACAATGATAAGGGTGTTGGGTGTTTAACCAATATATATTGATATCTAGAGTTTATACTCAACCAGAGAGCTGGTTTGGTACTCTTCTTGGTAATGAACTCCAAGTAGGATTGCTAAGATTGGGTAAGGTGGCCGTTAGGTGATGAAATCCCAGTCAGGCCTTAGCTCAAATTGTTTTGATGTTTATTTGATGAAAGTGGTTTGGCTAGTGTGTGCAATAAAAGTGGTGTTACGATAAGATTACTATGATTTAATTTAAAGTGAATTAATTTTAAAAGAAAGTAATGGATGTAATTGATTTTAAGCAAAAAATAAATTTTTGTTTCAATTATGAGCATAGATAGAGAGAGAAACATACAAATGCAAAGAAAATATGAGTAAGGACTCTAGGTCCCACCGGGCCTACTAGAATATTTCATGCAAATTTTCACTTAAGTTCTAAAGAAAGAGAGAAGAGAAACTCAATTTAGGTTGTGGTAGGAATACCTATTTGTTTATACACAAATTTAAATTAGAAGATTGTGAGAGATCCTCTTTGGCTTGGGAGGATGACCTACAGATAAGAAAGCATTGAAGCAAACTTGTTTATTAGACAGATAGTTGGTTGGATTGTCTAGTGAGAGATTTCTTAAGGGATATCAATCTACTTGTTTTAAACAATCAAGTTGATAAAACTAGAGAGAAGATGCTTGCATCAATAATATAAGATTATTGAAATTGAGTACAAGAAAAACTTGTTTAGAAAAGAGACTAGAAATGATCTAATTAGTGATAAACTGATTAGTACTAGTGTTCATGGGTCAGGGTATGGATCAAAAAAATAGAAAGGAGCCTATGAACAGGTAGGGACACAAAAAAGTGAATTTGGTTGGGTGTAAGAGGGTCAAAAAATCTTTCTAGATTTTGGTACCACAGGTGACCATCATTAGTCATGCAACCATCACCAGTCAAAGGTAACAATCATCGATCAAGTAACCATTTCCAGTTGCCTATAAATGAATCTCTAGGAGTGAAATTGGGGTTTGGGTTTGTTAATTGATGGGATCTAAAAAGTGTATTTTGGGAGATAGCTTAAGCTTGGAACAAAAACCTGGTAAAAGAGTACAAGAAAATGAATACTTGTCTTAAGATAAATTAGTTGGTAGGTGGTTGATGTGGATTTGCCTATTGGTAGAATTTGGGTTGATTCCAGTAGTGTAACAATACTTGGGAGCTTAACAAAGGGTCGATGGCAAGTAGGATCCCTATGTAATGGTTGATAACACTTGATAATGCAAGTTGACCTTCAAAAAGAGATTCTAGATATAAAGAGCTCTTGATAAAAATTGCAGATGGTTTGACCTCCTAGGCCTCTCCCTCTTATTGGCACAAGCAAGAGGTGGAAGTGGTTGTCCAAATTGGTCTTGAAGAAGACTTATAAATATAAGTCATCTATGCAAAGGGATTTCAAATAGATTTAGACTATCGTATTTATAAAATCAAGGTAGTGATTTTGCATGTAGGTTGCATACTGAGTCCATGCTATCCAACTTGATTGTCATCAGTTAGTGTGATCATCTTTGGTCACCTTGATCATCATTAGTCAAGGACCTAGGAACAAGATAGGTTAAAATGGGTGAAAAGTTGAGTTAATCTAGACAAGTGACTAACTTGACTCTGGATTAGGTAAGTATATTAGGCTAGGTAGGTTTGTCAAACTTATAGGTGTAGTCATCAGAGGTTCAAGAGAAACCAAAGGTATTACGATGACTAGGATAATGTGTGTAATTTTCTAGTGTATACAAAATGCAAATAAGAACTCAAATTCACTTAAAGGATTTACTTCCATAAGAAAATTGCATTAACACATATTCAAGAAAATAAATGGAAATGAAATGAATCTAAAATATTTCAATCAACCTAGCATAAGCTCAAACTGACAACTCTGCATTGACATATACACATCTATAATTCATAAAAGTAATTAAAATCTAAACATAAAACTAGATACTTGAAGAATCAGCCATGATAATAGTCATACAAACAAATATGAGATGGTCTTTGCAAAAATACCTTGCTTACATTACTTGATCCAAAATTTACACAAAAGTTTTTGCTCTAAAACCTTCTGCCTCCTTTTTTAAATGATAAAACCCCTTTTATAGAAGACTTATGAGGTATATCAGTTAATTATTATCAAATGATAATTATCTAAGTGTCAAGGACAATTGTCCTTCTACAACATTCCATACTCAATGACACTTTACAAGTGGACTAACCAATAAGTCATGTGTGTTACAAATTGCACATGCTTTTACAAAATAGAATATTCTTTCAAAATGATTTTACATAATTTTTTACACAAAAGAATATACCAAGTAAACTTAATTGATTTTAGGATGCTCCTCTAGTTACCACCTTTTTCTTTTGCTCTAGGATATTCATAGATTTATCATGTTATTCACCAATTAACTTGAGGTTGATAATTGGCTCCATGAACAATTCCTCTTCTTGCCCTGCCAAATTTTTGAAGTCTTTATCAGTTCTATCCAAGGCTTCCTTAATGCTTCTAGTATTGCCAATTTTTTTTTGTTGACAAAATCATATCTAAGATACATTGGTTATCTACCCTTATAGTGACATGGATTTTATTCTTTACCTCCTAGATGAATTGAGTAGCCCTAAGTTTGAACTCTTCATCAGTTATCATTATATTAGGACTAAGGATGGTTGGATCCTTGATCAAACCTCCTAATATGTGCACCATTATATTTTCTAATTGTTTGAAGTCATTATAAATATCTTCCATGTATTTTAACCATTTACTTATATCCTTTATATTCTCAATTAAGATAATCATAGCCATATTCAAATGTGCTAGGCTAATTGTTTTAAACTCAGGATTCTAACTTTCTATCAATATCTTGATCAATTATTTCACCTTCTCATCTAAATCTTTTCGTTGATTGACTTACTTCATAGCCATGGAATGATATTTTTTACCACATCCAACTTAGATCTTACAATTTTCAAGGAATTGAATGTATCATATATAATTGCTTCAAACTTATTGACAATATCTCTTGGAACTGATAGAATAGACTTCTCTTCCAAGTTCTTTTTCTCCTACTTTATCCCTTTGATGGCATCTTGTAGAATTTCTACTTGATATTGATCTAGTTCAATAACATCTTCTTAAAATTTAGGGGATTCCCTTGGTCTTTATCCTTTCTTATGAGTTAAATGAGTCAAAGGTTCCACCTTTTGATGCACAACCTCTTCACCACCTTCCATGACCAGTGTCTCAATAACCCTTTGTAAACCTATAGTATCTAGATCAAATCTTACTCCAATTGAAGATTGGGCCATATGTGAGACTAGGACATTTACTTGTGATTAGACTGTTTACTAACTTGGAGTATCCAATCTCTTTGCTTCTTCTTATTGCAAGGTAATGATCCATAGATTCAACTCTCGTTTCATAGGTATGGATGTAGTCTTCACCATAGCCCATGGATGATAGGTGGGTAGATTTTCTAACCTTGGTTCATAAATGAACCATTTAGGAATAGGTGGTCCATATATGATGTTCTCTTCACTAAATAGATTAACATTCTCCAAATGTGATGTAATGGTCACTTTAGGCTTCTTAGCTTTTGAGACAATGGCAGTCTCAGATTTCCTCTTGGGAGGAACTATGACTATCAATTCCAATGCTTTCTCCTTTCCATTTTCCTCATTGGCTTCCTCAACTTTTACCTCTTCTACTTTTGAATCTATCTCATATATCATAGATAACATCCTCAATGCATCTTTAATAGATTCATGAGGATTTATAGTTATCATATGAACCTCATATTGAGGTGAAATGTGCTTTGCTATTATAGATGATTCAGGAGTTTAGGACCTAGAAGTAATTTCTCTTGGTATTTTCTCTTTGGGCCTATGCTTTGGTTGTGTATATATTAGTGGAATCCTAGAAGAACTAATATCTATCAAATGATATTGTCTAGGTCCTAGCTACCATCTATCTTTCATTTTTTGGTCCCTATTCAATCTGAACTTAGGTTTTATGTTGTGTTTTTGTAATCTCTTAGAAACTTCATAGATTAAGGATGATATAGTGTATATGAATTCAAAAGAACTAGGTTCATGTTCATATGTTACAATCAAAATAACCTTGATCCTCAAATTTTCCTTTACCTTTCCATATGGATCCCATTGCCTATGATCATCAATCTATAGGTTGAAAGACAACCTATGCTTTAAATCAACCTTAATAGGATCCCACTGCCTAAAAATAGTTTTACCAATTATCATGGAAAACTGTGTAGGAGTCTTTTTCTTTTGGTCTTACAAATTCCATAAATCCCATTAAATAATTGATATGCCACCTCTTATTCTACTAATTTTTTAGGTACATGAATTGGTAATTTAAGAGGGGTCATTTGAGTTCCTTCAATTCTTACATTAGTACAACTAGGATACAACCATATGTCTCACATTTCCTCAAATGATTTATTGATTAAATGGGTTGTTCTCATCATAGGAATACCATCAATAGCTTGACTCAATGCAGGGTAAACATAGTCATAAATAAATTGGATGTGGTCTTTATAATTATAGATGTGTAAATTAGAACAGTACTGGGATATAGTCTAGGTGCCATTGGGTGACCATTTTATTTGATTGGAGATCTTGGTGGTTGCACACAGAGCATATAATATATAAAACATCATGTAAAATTCAATCCTCTTTTAATTATTGATTCCATATTTTTTTTTGCTTAGGGAAATACTAATAATTTTACTTAATGGAGGAACCAACACTTCTTTAATGATGAAGTATACCATAGGGACCCACATTGGTTCAACATAATCAGTATGTACACACCCATAAAACTTGTTTAACAATGTCATGACCATCCTAACTCTAGGTCTAAATTGGCTTATAGCGATGTTCTTTGCAGGATCTATAATGAATTGATTACCTACTTCTAACCATTTTGCCAAAATGTCCATCATGTTGTGCTTCTTAGCCCATGAACTAATGGAGGTTAGGTCTCTTTGGGGTTTAGGAAATTTGTAGTAGGACTCAAATAAAACAAGAGAGATATATAAAAATTAATTTAAGCTATGCTCATGAATTAACATACCCTTGTTAATTCTAGTCTCTTTGAAAATTGGACCAAGGACATCAATATAATGAAGTACTTTTAATTTAGAAACAACATAGTGTAGTCCCATCATTTGGATTGTTACAATATCATCATATGATCTCTTCACCAAGAGGATCTTCTCTTCTTCTTTGGTTATAAATCCTTGGTTCTCAATTGTCTAGAATAACTTTTAGAAATTATTATCCACTATGTTCAATGAAGTAGCTACAAAGTTTGTGTCTTTGAAAACTCAGCCTTCTATGTCTGATGATAGGTATAGCTCAATCGCTTGCTTTGAAACATGTCCATACGTCACCATTACTATGAAACCAATTGAATTATCCATTTACAATTGATAATTCAACTCTTTTTAGCTCAACATAGTGAATCCATGACAATTTAGGGCTTCCCATATGTTCTAGGTGTTTTTGGAGGTTTACACAGAGCTTTAATTATGATAAGCAAGTTTTAAATATGAGATTTGATGACTTTGATTGAATTTGGATCATACATTTATACATTTTGCATGTTTGGGTCCATAAGATCTTCTAATATGATGTGTATTGTCTAGATGGTATCATCTTGTCATGCAACTCATTTATTCTTAAAATATTACCTTTGTGTCCTTAGACACATGTCATCATCTCATATTTCCTGAAGCTTGATTAAACTTGCTCCTTCGATCTCCTTATGAGTCTAATGGGTTTGAATTTTATCATGACCATCAATTTTTGAACTAGGTTCATGAGATTATGCCACTTGACAACATCATAGGCTTTCTATGTACTTTGTAGATAGTCTTCATCACTTGAATGCTCTTACACCATGTGGCAGTGTCATGTGCAATTTGGGATCTTTGACTCCTTGACTTGCTACACACCATTGATATTTATTCACAAGATTGAACATGTACCATTGATATTGATATAAGTGATTAAACTCACATCATTTATCTTTATCTACTCTTGAACATGCACCATTGATTTGCTAAATGAACGATCAAATGCATACCATTAATTTGTATGTAGCTCACTGTGATTATGACCCTTATCACTATTGCATTCAATTTTAGGATCTTTGACATGTTGACTCTAATCTTGTCATTAATTTGGTTTTGTAAGATCAAACATGCTCCATTGATCTAGATCTTGACTTTTTGACTTTGAGGAATCATCTGTTCCCCATTAAGATTAGATTTGTCCTCTGAGATTTTGACACTTATCAATTCCACATGTTTTTTTACCTAAAAATAGTAAAAGCAATAAAATAAGGGTTAGGGACATATATAAAGACTTAGTATAAATTATAGACCAAGGTTTTAATGAATTAATACATTCAATTAAAACTTTGGATAAAATTAAACTAGGTCTAAAATGAAATAAATTGACCCATAGAAAAATATGAATCTATTTAATAGAAACTTAGTATTTAGACTAAGGTTTTTAAACTAGATTAAATTTAGATTCACTTAATTTATTAGGGAACAAAGGTTAACATAATATTTTGAATGGGACCATGCTAGTTAACCAACTAAGGGTCAAATTAATGTTAAAGGATAATACCTTCAACACTTGTTCATTCCAATGGGAATCCATGGATCCTATAAGATGGAAACATTTGAGTCAAATGGTATCAACATTAGGTGAAATCAAATAAATATTATGCTAACTTGCCAATGTAAACTAGATCAATCATGATATTCAATCTTGCACTTTGATCAAGTTAAATTCCTATTTATAACAAAAATTTGTATAATATGAACAAGGGTTCTCATTTTTTAGAAATGGGGGTGTGTTGACCTCAAAAACACTCACACTGACATTCGTATTAGATTCACTTGTACTTGCACTAGTACTTAAGTGCTAAGAACTACATCGGGCTTGATCCCTCCTCGAAGTATTATTATGTAGGTAAATCTCATCATAATAAGGTGTTGAGGATGTCTAACCTACCCAATTAACACCACAAGTTTACTACTTATACCAATTAAATACCCTAATCACATGGAGGTCTAGGGTTTGCATATAAAATTAGTCAAAATAGGTCATAAATAGCAAAGCAATGTTTGTCCACACAATAATAGGGTTAGTATATTCAGACACAGGTGCTCTCAAAATCTCAAAATAGTTCTTGCCTAAAATACACTAGCACCATAAGTAGACAATAGTGTCAAAATGCTACTATCTAGGGTAGGGTGTTATTATCCAAGAGGGTTTTTGACACTTGGATCTTACTTGCAACACTCAAACCAACTCCTTTTCTAGTCTTTAGCCTCTAGATCATTTGTCTTAGTCAATTTACAACTAATTATTCATTTGTCTCTATTGATATTATTATAAATATTAATTTAACTCAGTTCTTTCACAAATCAATGGCTATATTTATTGCATATTTTATACCCTAATTTACTTACTCAGACCCTCTATCAATCTAGGGATTACAATCCATAAACCCAAAAAAATTAATTCATTTTGTGAACCCCACTTACTTTAAATAGTGCAAAAACCCTAACCCTAGACTACCTTTAAGATTTATGTTTCCAGCCTTCTAAAACTCAAACTCAGATTTTAGATCCTTATATTTTCTAATTTTTATTTTTATCTAATCATGATAATAATTCCAAAAGATGTTTATCACTTTATAATGTAAAGTTTTCTTGTTGTATTTTCATGTTTATTTCCTTTCATTTGAAATCAATTCAAATAAAATATGCATACATATTTACCTGATGTATTATATCAATTTCAATATAGTTTATTAGACTTATTCCATATATTTAATATCTTAACAACCATGTTTCAAGTTTCAATGTCATATCTTATGCACAATAAAGAATTTTATTATCCTCCTCATCTCAATGAAGGTGATAGAAACAATACAAAATTGATTAGCAAAGCATAACTCAAAACAAAAAAAGGTTCATAAAGCATAATTAGAGAAAGAAATACTACAACAAGAACATGTAAAGAAAGTAAAAGATACAAATATATATTTCAACAATGAGGTCTCACTTTCAAAATAGTATAGGTTTGTTCAAAAATATTTACAATAGTTTGATTATCATGGTCAAAGTTTGGGCAAGCATGCTCAAGACATCACTATTCCTATTCTAGTAAGTGATAATGTTGTTCAACAAGGTTTGGAATTTAAGGAACATACTAATAAAAATCATTCAAAGATATAATTTATCAAGGAAAAAGGTCAAAATAAAAAATTTCATATTATAAAAAGAATAACCAAATCATTTGTAAAGTCAAAATCATGCTAAGCCAACAAGCATTCTCAAAAGAAGCTTTCTAGCAAAAGAGCCTCCAAATCAAGATATGCCTACACTAGATACTATTTTAAAGGGCATAATCATATAAAATATTTCAAAGCATAATTCAAAAAGGTAAATTCCATAGTATGAGGCAATTCCCTATGATCATGTAGATACAACAAAATTCAACACTAGCATTCCATTGGTTCAAATCAAGATGATAATGATGCGTGGAAAAATCTAGGTTATTATGATTACCAAGATACCAATAATTAACCATACTCAAATTCACACAATAGTTCAATTCAACTACAATATATCAATCACACTGCACGAGAGGTCACCATTCCTATTTTTGGCATAGGATCCATTGAGGGTGGTTCTCTCACCAGACTCAATAGTTATTAGTATTTTTACTTACTTATACATAGCTTTCATTTCCCTAGATTACTTGTACATAGTCTATTTTTCATATTGCTTGTACATATATTATACTCAAAAAATACAAAAAAAAATATAACATTCTAAAAATATTCAAATATTTTCAAGAACATAAAAAATTATTTTGTTTTCATATTCATGTTTACATTCTTATACTTGACATGTACTACATATGTTATATATGTTATTGTAGTTAGTTTTATCATACATACACGTTTCACTTGTTCTTTTTGAGTGTTCATAGATCATTACAAGACTCAGGTCCTCCACACAAATACATATTTGCTATGATTTTCCTACTGGAGGTACATATATAGGTTCCTCATTTCACACATTCACCAATTTGGAGGCATCCTATACACAGTTCCAATTTTCAGCTTACATCTTTCTATACTCTATATCACATATTTAACATTGTTTATATCTTGATATTGATCATCCTACACTACATATATTTTTTTCCAACTACTACTACTCTAGACTCAGTTTCTGTACATCTTTGCTCTTATACAAATCTATACCACATATTCATGCATAATTTAATTTCTAGCATTACTCGTTTAGACTTGAATTTATCTCTATTCTTTTACATCTGCTTGAAGGTATTTGCATAGGCCATTATTCTATGGCTCTATGCGACTTCCTTTCATTTTATGTATGCTTTGGACATGTTCCCATCTCCTTGTGTGTACCTTATTTCTTGTGTATGCATATATTTGAACATGTACTTCCATGTGGATTTACACCAACTTGATTTCTCATTATGTATGTGGACATTTGAACATGTCCTTATATGTATCACTTTTTAGGTTTAGTGACATGTGCCTATGCCCCTTGTATTGTGGTCCCTTGGCCTAATTTGCATGCCTAGTGTGTGTTGTATGTATGATTTCATATATACATCATGGCCATGGCACTTGTCTCTTGTTTGTTAAACACTATAGTTTTAGATTCCATGAGGGACCTCAATATCCACCTTTTTTACTTGGGTGTTATGATGGACATCATTCCCCATCCCCCTACGTTTTTACTCAATTTATTACTCAAATTCATTGTTCATACACATGTTTAGTGTACACACACACACACACACACACATATGTATGTATGTATATGTATATATAGCCTTGTGAATGTTATATCTAACATACATCGTACATTACCAAATTATGCTCAGCTTATCTTACATTCTGATATCATGTATATATATTATAGTGGTTTGTTACATAGATATCATATATGGTCAGGCTAACACATATCATGCAAAAAAATTTATTTTGAGAACATTTCTTGTATATGTTCAAAAACCTCACTCAAAAGAGGAGGTTCATAGAGGTTTATCATAGAGACTAGGCCATCCTAATGCATTCAAATTTTAGTTTCTAGCATGTATGCACATAATATAGAGCTCAATTTTAGGAAAAGACAATGGCAAATAGTCAAACAGAGATCATAGTGAGTTTGGTAAAAAAACAACACAGTAGAACACTAGTGCCAAAAGTGGGCACTACCACCATAACGCTACTATCCAAGGTGTGGTTATATTGTCTAGTAGCCCTAAAAGCATAAAAATCTAGATTTTATAGAAAGACACAATAATTACAATCTAGGTTTGCACAGATTTAGTTACATATTATTAGTCTTTGCTTAGTTTTAAAAAAAATCGCACCAATTTGATCAAATTTAGGGGAATCATGTGTGGAATGAGAACTCCCATTTTAGTTTTGTATACTTAAACATATATTATTACAAATCAATCTAGAATCCATATGGTCATATATTAGAATTGGGGGCATGTGCATAACACATTATTTTCATATGCTCACTTATGCAGTAATTGATCAAATGGAATGGCAAACTCCATGTCATTATATTTATTGTATACACCAGACACTATGTTTGAATTAATACACTAAATTGATGCCTTACTCCATCTACAGTGGTTGACATTATCATGTAGTCTCTGAGCTACATACTCAAGTGCCTAATAGGCCCCTAGAATGATTTTCATTCTAGATTTTTTGAGTGGCCATAGAGCTATTATATATAATTTTAGTTACAACCATACAAATTTATTTACATTATGAAATTCAATTATAAATGTATCTACTACACATGGGTAAGCAATGATAGAGTCATAGTCTACTTGAGTTCTTGAACCCCCTACACAAGAGGGTCGGAGAAGCCATTAGTCCAATCTAAGCTATTCACAGGTCATGATCAACCAAGTAGGGGTAGGAAATGACGAATTCAATTCCATATTTAGTTCTTGATCCACCCACACATAAGTATTGAATAAGCCATCAACTTATTCCAAGTTATTCACTAATTGATCACTATCTACATGCACACACATATGATGTCAGTAGGTTTATGCATTGGTTCACGTACTCAATGAGGTGTCTTTGTTCCTTTCTTCTCTTTTATTTATTTACTTAATGTTTTATTTGCTTTTGATATCTCTTAAAGACTGATCTATGAATGTTTCATTTGTAAGACATGCAATGGAACACACTTTACATACTCAAATCTAAATTCATAGAATTTGCCTCATAGGTAAGTTTAGGTATATTTATTTTTCTTTTATCTTATTCATTTCAATTTTATTCATTTATAAAATAAATGGGGGTCAAATTTAATCATCTAAAAATGTCACTCAAGTGTCAAGAGTGTTAATTGAGACCACCCATTCTTAGCTTACCCCTAGACCTATCTTAGGTCCTATTTAGACACTTATCCAACTTTTATATGGGCCACACACATCCTTAAACATCTCAAAATTAGTTCCAGACACTTTCTTAGGCATCAAATCCCCTAGTGCCTCAAGTTTTTTCACTTGGACTCTAGCATCATAAGTAGACACTAATACCACAATGTTATTTTTTAATTTGGGTGTTATTGTCCTTTTCCCTCTTTTTAGATCGAATAGGCATCTTTTAAATTCCTAAGATACCTAGGGTCATCCTATACCTATTTCATATCACACACAAAAACCATATTAGTATATATACATGACTTTTAGCTCTTTATCTACTAGATGGAAATGAGATGCAAATACACATAAATAAGCTTAGAATAAGTTATACACAATCAATGTTATTAATATTTATTCTTCCGTACTTCTACATACAATAATTTATAACCTTACTAAGCTAAGAATACATAGATTCCAATCTCAAGCCTCACTCAAGACACTCACATTGACATTCATACTAGCTTTACTTGCACTTTCACTAGCACTTAAGTGGAAATAACTACATCAGGTTTGATCTCTCCTCAGAGTATTAGTATGTAAGAAACTCTCATCATGGTGAGGTGTTGAGGATGTCCATACTACCCAACTAACACCACATATTTACTACTTATGTTAATCAAATTCTCTAATCACATGAAAGCCTAAGGTTTACATACAAAATTAATCATAATAGGTCACAAAAAATGAATTAAAGTTTGTCCACATAGGAATAGGGCTAACATACCTATACATAGATACTCCCAAAATCTCAAAATAATTCCTACATAGAGGACACTACTGCCATAAGTGGACACTAGTGCCACAATGTTACTATCCAAGGTAGGGCACTATTATCTAGGAAAGTTTTTGACACCTATAATCCTACTTGAAACACTCAAACCAGATCGTATACCATTCTTTAACCTCTATATCTTCTATCTCAATCAATTTTTAACTAAGTATTCATTTATATCCTTCATTAATATTATTAAAAATATCAATTTAGCTCATTTCTTTCACAAATTAGTGATTGTATTTATTGCATATTTTATACCATGATTTACTATACTTAGATCATTTAACAACCTAGGGATTACACTCCATAAACATAAAAATTTAATTCAACTAGCCATCCTATATTCCTATGGTATTGTCCAATATAATTAAGTTTATTTCATACCTATCTTTCCCTACACTATATCGAATACAATTTTAATTAATGTATATTTTAATTATATTGTATCAGCATGAGAAATATAGTTCTATATCAATTGACATCTTTTAGACTGGATCAACTTGGTCGATACCATCAACTTAGAATTTAGAGTTAGTTTTGGGTATTTTATATATATATATATATATATATATATATATATAGGGTTCATATTATCATTATCAAAGATATAACACATTCATCTTCTCTTCTTGCATTCATGTGTATACTCTTAAGTGGAGAAAGGAATTATAAGTTGAGGTCTTATCCATGGAGGTCTAGTCTTACTAAAAGGTATTTGAAGTTCAATAGCAGGATTTGTGTTGACGAGGTGTCCTAGTATTTGCAGTCCTTGACTAAGGACATTTAGGTCTTCTTATTTCTATATGAGGTCTTCAACCTACAACATCTCTTTAAAAGTGCCACTTGAGCAAAAGGGGGAGATTAATGCATTGAAAATTCCACCCAAAGCTAAATATCTCTATCCCTATTCTCTTTCATTTATTTAGTTATTAGATAGACTTTCTTTGTTCATTGTTATAGTGGATGTATATTTTTTATCCTTTATTATGATCCTCCTTATACCAAAAACATTGGTATAGCTATAGGGTTTCTTAGGATTTCCATTATCATCTTAGGTTATATATACCACCCATTGGTTGACCATTGAACCACCTACCTTCTTATCAGTTTAGTATTTTTAACTATTTTGGATCTATCTTACCCTTGTTCATCAATTCCTTGCATGTGGTATCCTTATTATATCTGTGATATACTATTTTGTTACCATTTTTACATCTTGAGGCCTAGTGAGAGTCATACCCCAAATATTAGGCATAGGCTTTGGAACCCTATCCTCTTTACATTTGACTTTGGATTACCCTTTAATGTGTCCATGATTATTCTAAGTCCTTACTTGATGTTACAAGTATATGTATACTCTATTATCGTAACCTTGTTTGTATCCTAGTTTATTGAGAGAGAAAAATTTGTTATAGGTCTTACTAGCATGTGCATAAAAACTATGCCCTATATATATATTTGCAAAACCTTGTTATAAGAATGTTAAATGTATAGAAAATTGTCACCCCAAATTCATAGATACACATTGTTATACATTCATAGAATATGAACAAGTGTGTAGTTGACAGCTTCTATTTATCCATCTATCTAGGGGATGAAATGTTTTAGATTGGTCCAAACTATGTATCCATCATGTCCCACAAATATTACCAATAGGGTCATGGGTTAGAATGGATGTTGGCAATCCAAAATAAATCAAAACGTGGCTGAATAAAGAATAAGTAATTTCCTACATGTTGATTTTCTTATTATAAACAAGGTGTTTTTCATTCCACACTCCTCTATTCATTAAATGCCCATGAGATTGGACATTCCATAAAAGGTAAGGTGGAAAAAATTATGACTTTTTATCCTCTATTTTAGGACTAATTTAGGATCAAAATAGGGCATGGATGCAAGTATTTGACTTCACAAATGGAGTCTATGTGAATAGTCTCCAAGAGATGCACTATCACCATCTAAAGTTTAATATAAAGTGCATACACATAGGTATAATTATCAAAGATGATTTTGAGAGTTGAGTATCAATATATTTATATCTAAAAACAAGGGGAAAGAGTAGCTCAATTTTAAATAACAAACAAAAAAAAAGGGAAGGGTAAGCCAAAAAAGGGAGCCTCTAGATCTAGAATTAACTCAATGCAATGATCATTGAACCAAGTGACTCTGTCATAGTTATAGCACTATAGACTGAGTTTCATTAAAGTTAAACCTCTAAAAATATATGATGGAAAGAGTTTGAGGGAATCTAGAGTATGCCTTCAATATGATCCCTCACTAAAGGTAAGTACTAGGAGTTTATATTAAAGTACACATAAACACCATATGGTAATTTGTATATCAACACATAAATTAATAGTACTACAAAAGAGAAATGAGATAAATCACATAGTGGTTATAATAGCTAAGCACATCATAACCATATCATACATAAATTATCAAAATATTAATCCAATTATCCTAGCATTGACAATCATTCAAAAAATGGATATGGAAGAGAATTGAGACATATAATAAATGCTTTGCAAGAAATAAGAACTGTATTCATTAAAATAAATAATTGTTGTTAAAATAATTGATCTAAGCTGAATTTATATTCTAGAGAGATGAAGGAAAAAGTAGGTACAACCCTTGTTATAATTAATAACACTTTTGAGCAATTTTAGTTAACCTTTATATTATAATATGATATTTCCTTATATAGATAAAGATGGGACTCACCTCCAAATAGCACAAATATCCCATCCTAGGCCATGATGGCCACTCATTATATTTACAATTTTAATTCAAAATTCAAAAAAAAAATCCCTAAAAACTTGTAAAAGATTTGTAGGGACCATCTAATTGATGCACAAAGGTGACTAAGAAGGTCTAGCTCCTAATTTATTTGATCTGGCATCCCTAGCCTCTAACATGATTAACACAAGGTCAAAATCCTTGTCCAACTTAGCAAGGTTCATTAGGGGCTCCCTAAAGATTACCTCAGCTTGAGTCATCAGTCTTCAGTAGACTTATAAGGGTACTTCCATTGACACCTAGACTTCGAAGACCTAGTTGATGCTCATTGTGAATTATGTTGATAAATATAGCACCACCTAAACCCCTTCTTAGTTTGCTCTGGTGACCTTCTCCCTCATGACCTGGTCAAATTTACCTAGGTGGAATCTGAATTCCCTTTGGTCTAACAAGGTGCCATCTGGGTGGAATAGCATAGAGATATTGACCTCCTTAAAGTAGGTCAATATTTTATTCTTGCCCTCTTTTAAGGGTATAGCTATAGTTCAAGCAATGGCCTACCAATCTTCCATAATAGATATCATGTTCCAAACATACATTTGATATAACCCCAAGTATGAGGTTGGCATAAATTTTAACTCATAGGAACATGTCCTTGTTAATCACCACTTGTAACTTTCTACACTTTCTATCAATCTCTGTAATCCTCTCCATCTAGGCCTAGGTCTATTATATAAGTATGTTGGTCTCATCTAGAGTCTCTAATAATTCCCCAATGAATAAAAAGTGTAGTAAGGGGACATACTTAACCTATCCAATCAACCTAGTGGGAAAAGTGCTCTTCACTTGGGCTTATAAGTTTTAAGCCTAGCTTTACATGTCCTCAATGAAATTTTTGGACATGTCATGAGTTACCTAGTGAATAGAGAGTGGGTACTCAACCATCTTTTCTTCCCCCGTAGAATTCATCACTTTAGTGAGGGATAACAAATCTTGATGAGTCTACAAAACCACTAGGTCACCCTCTTGGATGAACCTTTGCATTAATGTTCTCTTCATACTCCTAAAATCTTGGTCAAATCTCTAATATACATCTGGGTTGCCCTTGGAAGTCATATCTAGTGCCTATGAGCTTTGGAACATTCCTCAGGTTGTGGGAGGTATAGAACGGGTGGATAAAATGGTGAAGTGTGGAGGATGAAGTAGGAGAGGAGATGGAGGAAGTGGATGTTGTGAACAAGGAAAACATTAGATGAGGATGGGCCATGGGAGAAAAAAGAAGAAGGAAGAAGGGTTAGGACCATGGGGACATCTGTGTCGACCACTATTCTAGGGTCAAATTCTTTTAAGGGGGAATTGTACCTAAGAAAGGGTCATTGAACAAAAGGGAAGAGATGGGTTGGTTGAAGGCCAATCCCATGGCACCCTTGATAATGAAGAAAGGGGATAAGGAGCAAGCCATTAAGGTATTAAAAATAAGATCAAAGGAAATCTTGAGACTTGCAGAGGAGGCCGGACTAGAGCAAAAGACTGAGTTAGAGTTGAAGTGTGAGTATCCTTTTACTTCTTATTTGACCTCTTACTAGGGTTAGCTCTAGATGCTACAGTAAAAAGGACTAGTAGGAATAAAAGGAACCACAAAGGTTGATGGTGAAGGAATTAGAGATGCTTAGGAAGGCATTAAGATGATTGGAGTAGGCATTGAGAGGGTTCTTATTGCTAGTGGAATGCTCATGGTAGTTGTATCCATGTTCATTGATAAAGACACACCCAAAGAAGGCACTATAGGATTTTGGGTTATGAAATGGATGGAGTGGAGGGGAAAAAATAGGTAAATATGTAATAGCTCGAGAGGAATAAGGCTAAAGGTACTTGGGAAAATGATGGAGGGGGTGAAATGGGGAAAGAGGAGACATCACTTTGGGGGCTTGTGGGATAGGAAAAGATCTAGTGGGTTCCAAGATCGGGAGTTGGAACCATAAACCCTAAACCTTCTTCCCTTTCTTCTTTTTCTTTTATATGATCTAGGATAATACCTCCTATTCATCAGTGACATTTAGGTGGACATCATCATCATCCTCTACTTGATGACCATAGTTTATATTGAGGTGGGATGAATACCAGATCAAGTGATCTCTAATTATCCCCTTAAGGTACTAGTGTGGAACCTTTTCTCTTGTTAGGGAAAATGAGTCCCACTTGGTCATCATCTTCTAGATTGAAGGGAAGGCCTTGTAGATATGGTGCCTAATTATGATTAAAATTGGTTGGCATGCCTTCTATTGACATTGTATATAAAACCCAAAGATTCCCTTCACTAGCTGATAGAAAATCTCCTACTCTACTAGATGGTTTGGGATGAAATACAATAGGTGGAGGGGATATTTTAGGTAACCCATAATATATATCAAGGTATCCTCTCTATAAAGCCAATAGTCCTTGATGATGATTATGTAATCCATGATCGCTTATGATAGTTGATACATTAGGGCCTCATTGATCACTTGGTAGACCACCAGGTAGAAATACGTGCATATGTCCTAGATGTGGTTCTAGAATTAGTGGCCATATAACTTATAGAAGACCACATGGACTGACAAGCCCTTGGGAACCCACATAATAAAATCCAAAGGATTTAAAGAGAGTGTCCCATAGACTACATCCATAAGGTAGCTCATCATGTAAAAATTATTCCCAGCTCGAGCATTTGTGATGACATTGACCAACTTAAATTTGATCAATCCTCCCATATATAGAAGTTCAAAGTGTGTGAGGGTCATATGGAGGAGGGGCACCCATAGTCCATTGATGTGCAAGTATTATTGGGCCTTAAATAATTAGTTCAGTAGGATCATGCCTATCTAGACTTCCTCTTAGAAGGTGTAAACCATGTACATATTAATATCCCACTTGTTAACCCATTTAGAATCTAGGTCCTCAACCTAGTCATGGAAGACATCATATATTTGGTAAGTCCCCATCCAAGATATCACTACTATTTTATCATAAGAGAAGGTGTAATTTGAGAGGGAGTAGTATGCCTTATAAGAATTCTTAGAGATATCGACAATCTAGTGTTGAGAGTTAGGCAATACACCTAGTCATAGACCCCATCATACACATAGATGGAGTTATTAAGGTAGGATGATAAATAATTTAGCGTAGGGGAATACCTATGGCTTGACAATGATTTGTGAAGTTCACACTTCTTTTAGGATTAAATGACATCCTCAAACTCTACTTATTGGTTTCTGTCAAATCTTGAATCCTTGGGGACTTGCTCAACCACTTTGAATAAGTCATTATAATGATTGAATTTGGTCAAACCAGTTGAGAAGGTGGTATCCTGGTACTCAATTTTGGCCTTTAGGTTTGAAGAGGATGTAGCCATTTTATTAGGATGGAGGGGTAATAGGTAACTTCTAAGCATTAGAGGCACAAGATATAATACTTTTTTATCCATGGCTTTCAAAGGATCAACGAGGATTCCAAGTTTGTCTAAGTGTAAATAAATTTCTTAGGTAACCATGCTAACACACATTCTTTTTTAGTCTACCAACCTCTAACCATTCCCAGTCTACCCTAATGGAGCTATGAACAACTCAACAACATCTACCAATCTAAAACTTTCTAACAACTATAATACCTAAATAAGTATAATATATCACTTATAAATATACTAACTAAATTTGTATAATACACAAGAATAAATCTATAGTGTTATTTGTATATTACATACATGGAAATAAAAAACCAAGCATGAACCACAATACCTTTTAGTCTGGTTGATAGTAGCTTGTATTGGATTGAGGTTACTTGTGAGTTTTTTGCCCTAATTCGTAGTATTTGGTACCAATAATTTATTTGGTTACGCTTGGGTTTTTTAAGATTTTTTTTTTTTTTTCCCTTCCTAGAAATGTGTTTTCTAGGAGGCTTAATTTAATCCATCATGCCACATACATTCTAAAATTGTTGGGTGTATTACCCTATCATGGATGTCACTTTTCATAAGCTAGAATTCATAAAGGATTTTTTTACTACTAGGTTTAATTATTGTTTGAATTTAATAAGTGTACTTATGTAATGGGTGTGTGTCTGGCTTAAGCCTACCCATTATTTAATATGTAGATCATCTAAGGAATTTTATATTTAAAGACTTTAACAACTTATATAAGGTCATTTTATCAGTTCTAAAAATGTTAATACTAGCATTGATATGTAACTTATGAATTGTGGTTAAGTGGAATATGCATTAAACTAAGAGGCAATGAAACATAAGCTATGAAATGATTCTTAAAATCTGCCCAATACCTCCAATAACATGTCATAAATAAGGAATTTTTATTATGATACAAAAGTGCCTATGATAAGTGAGGTGGATTATTAATTTTAGCAGCCACTACATGATAATAATACTTGAGATACCTCTTCACACAACTCATTATTTTAATAATACTTCTTGTTCCTACATTTCCCCCTAAGTACTAATTAGGTGTATATGGAATTACATATTTCCTTATAATTATTCCTTTGTAAACTATGCACAAGGTCAGCTTAACTAGTGATTATGTGATGTGCTCGAGAATCTATTTGATAATTAGTTACAAAAGGAGAAGTGGTGTGTGTGTGTGTGTGTGTGTGTGTGTGTGTGTGTGTGTGTGTGTGTGTGTGTGTGTGTGTGTGTGTGTGTGTGTGTGTGTGTGTGTGTGTGTGTGTGTGTGTGTGTGTGTGTGTGTGTGTGTGTGTGTTCATATAAGATAATAATATTGATGACTAAAAAAGACCAAAGTTGTGTGTGTGTGTGTGTGTGTGTGTGTGTGTGTGTGTTCATATAAGATAATAATATTCATGACTAAAAAAGACCAAAGTAGTATTTAAAGTAACCTCAAAATAGTTAGGAATTATATCATTACTTTATAAAGTATTGTATCTAGTTAAATTAATAGTAGGTATTATCGTTATTTATCCTACTAAGTAATGGTTCATGATTATATGGTGCAGTAGTATGCTTTATTTTTAAGGTATAATATTATTTGCATAGCTTCTAGGTAAACTATGATACTTGTACATAGGGTTATTGTTGTACAATATGTCTATACATAGAAAAACATAGATGATGGTTATGTAAATTTATGACTTATGATTATGTATCATATAACTATATTGATGACCATTAATAGTTTCTACATGATGATATAATATTTTAATTATAGTTATCAACACAACTTATATTGCTTAATATCTAGGCTTGAGAATCATAAATGTTACAGTACATTTTTTATATGATTGTTCATGATTCCAATGTTATTTTTAAACCAATGCTAAGAATGTTAGTATAGTTTATGCTAGCATAAGAATTATCCCTTAAAATTTAATTTGGATTCATTATTCGGTTCCAATGATTTCTTAGTTATTGATAAACCTTATCATGGTTAATGTATGTTGAGGTATGGAAATGATGCATAGGTTGTTGGTAGGCTTTACTTTGTGATCTAAATTTTTTGGGCCTTCTCTTAGATGGGAATAATGATATATATTTCTAGTCTTAGCAAATGTGTGTTTTTTATTAGTCATATTGTTGTAAGGATTATAGAGTTCTCATCTTGTTGACGTTGATTTTAAACCCTATCAGTAATGACATATCATAAAAGAGACTCGTCATAAGTACTTGTGGAAAACTACATCTGATCCTAATTTTGAGGAGAAAATATTTAGGTTACCATGTTGAATTGGGGTATCAGGTCTAGTTTTTATGAAAGATTAGGGTTTTGGTCTTTCCAACCCTTGAGCTATTCTAAAACTATTTTATGAATATCATTAATTTGAATTTTAAGCAAGGAATTTATTTATGAAAACTATTGTGAAGGATCCTTAATTCTTAAATTTTTAATTGATCTATTAGAAAAAGGTTGGTTTTTATCCTATGTGTTGATTCTAGTAACATAACACCTCTATATTATAATGTTCAATATATAATTTGGGCCAAAGGTTGCCTAACCACTTAATCTGATTTAGGCTAATGGAGGCCTCATATGTTGATTGAGTAAGTGGGTAGGCATGGTTGCTTAATGACCATGTGACGCTTTATGAATTATTATTCATATCATATAGACTTGTGTTTTGTCTCGATTCAGTATGAATATCATGCCATGAAGTTGGCTAGATGATTGAAATTTTTAAGTAGTGCAATGTGTGCATTGTTCATTTTTAAAAAATTATCAATTTTTGTTGTGTTTCAGTCATAGAAAATTTTGGGGATGAAAATTATGCTACAATCATTAATTATCAACTAGGGGATGTATATTTTCAATGTTTTTACACTAGTCACTCTTGAAAGTTGGGGTCCTAGGCATTGCATATAGAAAAGATACTTGCAGAAGGGAAATGATAGGAAAGTAAATCACACTTGCAAGAAAGGAATTTGCATGAAGGAAATATGAACTATTTTAGAAATGAAATAAGAATACTTATTTTGGAAGCTTATCACACTTGATGAATTGAAAATACAAAATGGAATATATTTATATAATAATCCAATCATGAAATCAAACAACACAAACCACAACTATTCAACAGAAAATAAGATATCCACACACAAAAAATATAGAATTAAACTAAGCTAATGAATGAAAAAAAGTCTACCAAATTTGTACGAATGGGCACTACCTTGTTTATACTAGAGCTCAAATTCCCTAATCTACTAAGGCCAAGTTAATTCAAACTAATTTTATTTCATAACAATTATACTATGGCAAATTTACAAAAGTAAAACAACACTAAATTCTCAATTCAAAACTATATCTATATATTCTCACTATTAATTTTAACTCTTCTGACTTTTCTCACCACCTACAGCTCTACTCTTTATATAGGGAATGCGGGTGGCTTATTTTTAAATTAAAATAATCTAATAGTTACAACCATAATATATGGTTGTCCTAAAAATATAATAAGTTGCAACAATGAAATAAATAAAACAAAGGAATAAGGGAAAATACAATATGTATTTGAATTTGTTTATTCATCCCTAGATTCATGAGATTAGGTTTTCCCCCTTAAATCATGGGATATATTTAACTCTAGTTGTCATAGTCAACATGCTTACATAGCTAGTTGTTGTATGTGTTTTTTTATACAGTGGTTGTGGGTGCTCACAATCAATGGCTGCTGGTGGAATAGTTAATGGCTATAGGCCATCAACAAATGCATATATCCTTCTTATAGTTTTAGGTGTCTAAGATATTCTTATTTCACTATTAGTAAATCCAAGTGATAAAAACATTAAATCATACTATTTTATATATAAATCATTAAATTTATATCACAACAATAATCATATACAACATGGATTAAAAAAATTCATAAAGGCAAGGGTGAGGATACAAAAATGGCCAAAATAGAAGGGTTTTATGGTAATACTATGTAATATGAGTGTTATTTGTTGGCCTCATCATATCCCCAACTTAATTTATTTCACATCCTCATGCAAACATACTAATAGTCCAAAAACTCATTCAAACTACCCTCTATTATTAGCTCATGCATGTTGGATTTTCATTATCTAAATCTAAGATTATTCAAGGTTCTTCCTTTTTATTTAAATGATAATGAGTCCCCTTAATTTTCTTCCACAAGAAACATGACTTTTCCTTGCAATGGGTTAGGTTGCCTTTGAAATACCAACTTCCTTGATGGTTCCTTGTGAGGTAGAGGTTCTTTCTTTTTATGTTTTTATTCATTAGGTTCTGAAAACTCATCATGTGAAGGACTGTAAGTGTAGAAACAAATTCTTCCCATGATAATCCAATTTTATTATCACATAATACTTTTTAAACTATCAAATTTATCAATCAATGATGAGTCAGTGCCTGTGTTTTTCCTCTTTTAAATTTTGTGGTCATTTATCTTAAGAGATGTACAAAGAGGTTAGGCATGTTGATATGAATATTATGTCTCAAATGGTTAAATAATTTAAAATGAAAAGTGTTATTAAGTGAACACCTAAAATCACAAGTTATATACCTTGTAATGAAGATGCTACTTCATCCCATGGTGAAGGCAGTGATCATCGGTCAATTCCTTGAGCAGTGACTTTGAGTACCTCCCATGCTTGGCAAAATGTGTTTCTTTCTTATACCACATCATCCCTATAATAAGATATATTTTATCCTATTGTTAAAAGGTCTATAACCTCTATAAGCAATTATTTTAACAAAACAATATTTAGTCCCTTCATCATGGCAATATTACCATGAGGGGTCTAAGCAAATTCCTACACTATACTTACATCGATTCCTACAAAATTTTCAAAGAAAGATTACCAACCAACATTTCTAAAAAAAATTAAAGTTTCTATATTTTTCATCAATACTGTATGATAAAAAATCTCATGTTTTATTATGTTTCCTTTGATGATAATCCACACACTCTTACCTTTTTCCTATAACATCTACACTTGGTTTATAGAATGTACTTATATTAAACCAACTAGAATATTACAATACTTATATGTTTCTTGCTAAATATGTGTGATTTTTTATCCTGAGAAATAAATATCATTTATTGACCACCCCTCCTCCAACTCAGGTTTGACACTTATCCTCAAGTGGAGTGAGGTAGTGCAAAATGAGGGTTTTTGGGAGTGTAACTTAGTGTTAAAGATATTAATCACACATGATGTGGATTATAACAGATAAAACATGGGAAATGGAATGGATAAGCGATAAATGTAGAAGGTTATAATAAGGAATGCAAGATAGATGGAGGGTGATGTGAAAGGATAAAATAGGGAAGTCAAATTCTAGAAAAGAGGACTTATGGAGTTGACTTGTAGTAGTTGGGATTGGTCTAGAGGAGCATACAAATTGATATAGTTGCATAATTAAATGTTGAGATAAAAATAAATGACTATTTAAATAAAAAGTATAATTACCTAAATTTATAGAGTTTTTACCAAAAACATGATGTTGAGAAGATGTTGGTAGCAGATGCATTAAAGTGGCATCATGAAGTTCTTCAAGTAGCATGACCAAGTGAAACCTTCAATCATAAAGCATCCTGAATGAAAATAACATGTGGGATAGCTGAAAACTAAAGAGAGGGTTGTCGAAGTTTGTAAAATAAAAACCTGTGAAGTTTGACATTACCCTTGTTATTTATTTTGGGATGTTAATTTAAATGGACATAAAGTAACAATATCCCAATGATGTAAAAACCAACTCTTAATGACTATGAAGAAAAAATAGGCATGTTGGATGTCATTGAAATTGAAAAAGAGAAAACACATAAGCAAGGTGAACATGCCAAGGCAATAATAACTAGTATAAAATTGATGGTAGAGGATGTAAGGTTAAACTATAATAGTGGATTGAAAAATGAACTTAGGTAGTAGTGGCTACAGGTGAAGACTAGGAACCTACAACCATTAGGCCAAGAGAACACAAGACCACATAAGCAAGATGAGAACATGGATTTTCAACCTTAGAATAGGTGGGATCAAAATGTAATAGGGTAAGTATCAAAAATGAATAGCATGGATATTAAAACTCCTCAAAATAGTAATCATTAGTTTTACAATGGGGATGATGTTGTTGGAAGAACCTAGTCTTAGAGCCTTTGTAATAAAAATGCAAAGACAATAGAGGTTGTAGGTGTAAGAAAAAATTAGAAATGACTATATAATGAAAAGACATGACATACTCCTATTGCTTGATGATTTTTTTATTTTTTCCCTTGATTATCCAATAAGTTGGCTTTTCAATGAAGTCGCTTTATTTAGTACTTAGTTCGTTAGTAAGTTGGTTTTCCAACAAAGACTGTCAACAATTCCCGACTGTTTTCATTTTTTATTTTTATTTATTTATTATTTTTTAATTTTTGAGACATGATAATATTATGAAAGGTTACTGAGAGGTTATACCATAACCTTTACAGCCTCTAAATCAACCCAAGACTTTGAGTAATTACATAATTTTATCCATAATGATGTATTTAGAGAGGATGTCTATTGACAAGGACATAAATCATGGTAAAATTAACAACACATAACTTCCATGTCTTATTTTCCAATGTCTATTCCACTCTTGATCCAACTAGTCTAGTGTTTGCTTTGTTTTCTTTGTGCATATAAATATGAAGCAATATTCAGTGTTTCAATATAGATCTCATTATTGAGTGAACCCATCATGGCATTGTATTATTAGTTTTTGAGTGACCTATGACCTCTAGGTGATGTGAGGTTGCTTGAAACAATCCATCAAAGCATGTGGGTTTCCCTAGACATGAACATATATCACAATAGTGGGTGTATTTTATTGTAAATAGAAATATTGAAAAGAGTTTCCAATAACCAAGTTGTTAGTAATCTAAGAGATTTTATATAAAGCATAAACAAGTGTTCATCATGTACCTAAAGACTTTATATATCATATGTTTAGTTGAAAAAAATAAAAATGATCTATTTCAAGTTCTTTCTAGGATGGTTATATTAAATTCATAAAGTAAAAACTATATTCTAGTGAAACTATTAGGATTTAGTATGTGTATTAGATACCAGATCAAGATGCAAAAAAATATGAAATCTACTAATAAAAAATAAAATGATTAATAACATATATAATCTCAAAGAATGCATTGAAATTTACCATATAATTAATCTTGGTGCCAAAAATATGTTTGATAATGTTGTGTATGGCAAGGTTAACTATCCATCCATTCAATCAAGAACAACCCTTAATGGAAAGAATTCAGTCAATTTGGTCCTTGAAGAATATGTATGGGAATGTCCTAGAAAAACTTAATAATCTTTCATAACATCCATCATCTTAAACAAAATCAACATTATTAGAAACCAAAGAATAGTGCTCAAATTTTGGTAATATCTAACATTAAATACAAGCATGCTCAAAGAAAATTCTAACATCCTTTTATTTTTTATGTGTGGAAAGGTTTCTGATCATATGTACCTCAAGTGTATCTATTTACAATCTTGTTGATGATGTTCAATTATTATTTTTATTGAGGCTTCAACTAGATGTTGATGCAAAAAGATTAAGAAAGTGGGCAACAATATTGGTTAATGCAATAATGCACTAAAGTTTTGTTAAAATTTTTCCAAAGACATCATTATTGTGGAGAGAAGTGATGAAAGTAATAACATCCTTGATAAGATATGAATATCATGTAGTTGGAATGACCTATCTAAGAGGATAATCAATATGTTTGGAGAAAATGATACGCATGGATTGACTTATTGTGTAATTTTTTTGTCTATATATAGACATGAATATGTCTATGTGTAATGCTCATAAGTATATACTTTGGTCAATAATGGGAATACCTTGAATATGATATTGGTCATTTTCCTCTATGTTTATCCAAAATGTGTGTTTTGTTTTCAAAAGGGCTAGGAGGGTGGGTACAACAATTAAATTATGAATGTTGTTTCTATTTTTAAATGACCATGTTAGCCATTCTATTGTACCCAACATACACCCATTATTTTTTTAGAATAGGGACCCATTATATTTCTAAAAATGTCTAGACCTATCTTGAAATTCTTCTAAAGTGAGAGCTTTATGTATTGCACTAACTTCATTATTCGGTAAATGTATGAATATGTTTTATGTATTCAAACTAACCTACTAATGTTCTTTATAAGTTGTGTATGTACAGGTCTCAGTTCATTTAGTTTTTTATGAATTTCTTCAAAACTTTACGAGATTAGGTCTTCGAAATGTTTGTTTAGAATCCTATCTTTGGTAGTTTCCAACACTTTGCACCTATATAAATAAGCCTTATCATGAAGTGAATCTTCAAAGTTTTTGTTCACAGGTTTTGTTTGGGATAATTGTTCAAAGTTTTTATTTATATATTGGGCCATCATAACTTTATCTGCCATATACTAGAGTCTTCTCTAATTTGCTCTTCAGGACCTAGGTTTTCAAAAGTGTTGCACTTTGACATCCTGGTCTTTAATAATTTATTCAGTGAAACTCTTTGACATCCTAGTCTTAAAAGAATTTAATTGATGAAACTCTTCATCAAAATAACTTGGAAATAAATTGGTCTTTGGAAAAATTATTTGGAAATTTTGTTTGGTGAAAGTGTTCAAAGAAAAGGTTTAGGACTTTTGTTCAAAATTTTGGATTTTAGCATTTTGGTCTTCAGTGAAAGTGTTCAAAAGATTTGGTCTTCAATGAAATTATTCAAAACTTTTTTTTGGCTCATTTTGGCCTTTGGAAAAAGTGTTCATAACTTTTGTTCAAGAGATATGATCACCTTTCAAACACTATTTTAACATAATATCCTGACTATAGACTACTGAGAGCCCTCATGGCATGGTAAACCAAAGTGAATGACGTGACAAAATGACACTTGGAAAAAATGCAATGATGTGGCACTTTTATTAAGCATCAACAGTGCCTACATGGCATACTTACCAAATGAAGTGGTAAAGTTTGAATTGAACAAACAAAGCAAAAGTTATAGACATTAGACATTAAGGGTGCATGAGCTAGAATTGAATGCCAAAGATATATAAATTAATTATGAACAAATCATGTGCTCATTATCCCTAAGATAAGTTCAAACTCATTTTTATCTCTACCAACAAACCATAACTACCAACATTTCAATCGAATAGATCATATAGAAGAGTGAGCTGCTAAATTAAAAATTAGAGCATTGTCAACATAGTCAATTATCAATGTCATCCTCATCCAATACATCCTAAGGAATCCTTCCCCCATATATATTCTGTATTAAGGATATGATAGAGTACAAGGACATCATATTCAACCTCAAAATATTAAATAATGACTACAACAATTATTTAGCATTGTGGGAGGTGATTCACTAAGTTGATGCACAAAATCACTAGGATAACTTGACTCTAGCCCATTGACAATTCACTACATACCTCCTCCCCTTCAAGTGCCAAGGACTTCACTTTTTAATAGTAAAGTTAGACGTCATGTCATGCATAGACCTCCTACACAACTTGTTCTTCACTAGGAAGGTGACTGGAGGCGCATTCTTACACCATTTGGAACATAAGATTTTTTTAACATGCATATCATGGGATGCATTCAAAAGGTATTTATCTCTCCCCATCATAGATGCTATATTTGAAACAAGATGAAAATAAGTTGAATTTCCTTATTAATTATACAACTAATAAGGCATATGGCCACCTTAATGTGATGGCACCATTAGAGGCTATAAATGCCCTCAAATTGGTAATCATTAAGACACAAAAAGCTATAGAGTGGATTATAACAACCAAGGTAATAATGCCTAAATATGCAAAGCATGAAAGCCTCATTTTATAGATTTTGGAGGAATTAAAGCTCTCATAGGAAAGGGACTCCATGGGAAGGAATATAATCAAAGCCAATTTTGATCATATTCTTCAACACGCTTCAACTAGCTTTAAAAAAAATTACAAGGAATGACATTAGAAGAAATAGAATCTGAGTTGAATTTTTCAAGGAAAAAGGTCACAGAGGTAGAAAATTCAAGATTAACTTCAGAAATACTAAAGTTGAACATGCATGACTTATGGAACAAGTCAACAAGGTGTATAGACCTCCACTACTGAACATGGATATTAACAGGTACCAGTATAATATTGGCGACAAGTACTTTCAAGTGTTGGAAGCTGGGAAGAAAGTCAACACCTCAAATTCTAGTTCAGTTCAAGCTACCACTTCAATGCCTCCAACAACAAGCAATGCCATGAAATCACCTAACAAACCTTAGTTGAAGGCTAATTTTGTATGTAGTGATATAGATAGGACTAATGTACTTATAGTTTACTTATACTTAGTACATAAATGTAAAAGTCTCATGAACCATTTGTAAGCATGCACATATTACATTGCACTTAACAAGCTAACTTATTTTGACGTATTTATAGTTAATTATAAGCATGCACACATGAAATTTTGATACTTAAAATATAACTAAGGTTATAATTGCATAATATAACTATGAGTTTACATGGGCTTAGAAGATGAGGTGACCCCTCTCCAAGCCTATATATTCATATAATCATGCATTCCAAAATGTCATAATTCTTAGCAATACAAGAAGAAATAAGTTTGATTGTCATACAACTATGTCATTATTCTTTCCTTCCATCTCTATGTAATTGAGGTTTTGTTTCATTGGTTGTATTAATTCAGTAATTTGAAGTGTAAAAAAGCTATGGATAGTTCTAGTTGTTATCATTGGTGTATGTTAATATATATGTTTAAAAGCTATTGAAAAGTTAGTAGATATCATTGATTTTAAGCAATTGGTTAACTATGTTAATATTTTGAAGTGTTTAGGAGTGTTTTCTCTATGGTATAGTCTTTTAGGTGTGTGCCACAACTGCCCTAGACACCTTTTTGGTCTAAGTTATAATCTCCTTACTAAGAGTGTGCAATAGCAAGTCTAAATGAAGCAACATTCAATTGAGACCATTAAGTTTTCTATATCATTTCCCCAAACTACCTAACTGTGTTTTCCTGTGAGTGTGCAACAATTACAAATAGTAATCATTAGTCCTAAAAACATTTGTTCACAAAGGAACCAACCTAGGAAGTGACCCCTTAAGACCATATAACCTTCCTTTTTGCTCTACCCTTACCTCCTTTTAAATTTTATTTGATTGAGACCTACCCACTCTAGAATAGATTCCACCCATCCATCCAACTCACCTAGATTTTTATTTCTTTACTAGGATTCATTTCATTATAAGAAGATCTAGTTAACAACCTGCATGCTTAGCCTATTATTCCACCATAATTTTCTTTAACCCATACCTACAACTCATTCCCTAGAGTGGATTATATCTCCATCGAGATCCTAAAATGTTAGAGGCTACCTCGTTAAATCTAGAAATATGCACAAGACCCACAATAACACATTATAGAGCTTATGTATGCATTTAGTTATGAAAACTAAATATTAATTTTAGTTTTGGCATTACTTTATCTAAATCTACAATAACTTTTACAAAATAGTCTGTAAAAATCTATAGAAATGGCTACAGGTGGCTACCACAGTGGTTGCACGTGAGCTATGCTTATAAAATTAAATCAAATATTAGTGGGTGTCTCACCTAAATAGGGGTTGAGTGGTAGCCTCATGTAATACTATAGGTGCTCCAATGAATCCATTACAAATATGGACACATATGTTCTTTAACCTATTTACAAAATCACATTTTTACTAAGGTTATTCCTTTGGATGATTAAAGCATTTATGAGAAAGGAATTTTAATGATACAACCTTATGAAATAGATGTGGGTCAAGGATTGGCTCTTTTATTGGTAATGGAATGTTTTATTTATCATGGGTGGTGTAGGTGGTCTACTACAATCCTTTAATTAATATAGAATTTTTTTGAGTTTATTCAGTATGTGGGGTGTGTTATCATTCAATTATTAAAAACTAGTTAAGCCAGTATGTTATTAATGTTATGTGCAAGTTGAGCAAAAATAGGTGATTGAAAAAATCAACCATCAACTCTTAGTTGACACAACTAAGCTAGTATATTATGAGGCCCCATAAGTTGATTGATTGATAATGTTCCTTCAACCTTAAAGTTGAGCAAAACTAGGTGATTGAATAAAATCAACCATCAACTCTTAGCTGATGTAACTGTGTCAGTAGATTTTGAGGGCCCACAGGTTAATTGATAGATAATGTTCCTTTAGACTAAATTTTGGGTTGGGTTTTAGATCAATAAACATATGATGGTTATTGTTGAAACCTAATGCTTTTTATGGTTATTATTACTGGGGTGGTGGCTGCCATGACTAACATTGACACCATGGCCAATAGAAATGCTAAGATGAAGGTGGAATGGATTTCAAAACATAAGGTGTATTATAATAAGTAACATCATAACCAAAAAAATGAAAATTAAATACCGATGGGTTACTAGGCATACCTCATTTTTATTGTATCAGTGGCTAAAGTTCCATTTGAGTTGTAAATAAGACTTGTTCACTTTTGTCCATAACTTATATATTTTTCTTTATGTTATCCTCATGTGGCCAAAAATCTTTGAATCTAATCTCAGCTTAAGATTGACAGTATTCAAGGAAAAATTATTCACTATTTCCTCTACCCATTATTTTTGAAAAATATGCTCTCCCTCTCTGAAATCCTAAATTTTCTTCTCATGCTCAACTATTAGAATAACATCCATTAGTGATATCAGTACTATTGATAGAAGAACATCTAATCTATATTTCATAGGTGTAATAATCTTTAAAATATTAATTTTTATCAGTGTGGTTCCCCAACCACTTTTTGTTTGCTTTTGAAATTAGAATCAAGGGGTTGGGGGTGGCAACCCCTAGTAGGGTCGAGGGATGAAGCCCCCATAGGGTCTGGGGGTAGCGCATTCTATCTATGGAATTTGTGGTTTTTTTATTTCTATGTGAAATGGTTTCAATTTAATTTTTATCACAACCAAGTGTAAGTCTAATTGTTGCAGGTCATTCTATAGAAAAAAATGCTTCAAATGGTTATTCCTCTTCAATAAGAGGTGCAAAAAATTCTATAGGAGCAATAGCTTCAAGAAATATTTCCTCACCTTAAAGTGCAATATGAACTACTATAGGTTTATCATTTTTTAAAATAGGCACAAAGGTAATTAATTCAAGTTGTTTATACTTAACAATGAACACAAGGAAAATTGGTGTAGGTTATTTTTTTTTCATTAATAGGTGCAAAGGAAATTGTTGCAAAATATTTTTATCCAATGGGTGCAAGATTTTTTGTTCTTACAAGCAGGTATTATTCAACAAGTGAATGCATTCCAATTCAAGTACTCTTTCTTTGTCAACAAGTACATAAATGCTTGCATATATAGGCGTCTTTGTAATAGCATCCCCATTAATGTGTCTTGCATCCACTTTTTAGGTGATAATTAGTGCCTATAACATGTTATTTTTCTCCTATATATCCTTAACCATGGCCTTGGGGGACCCCAACTCTTACTATACAAAAACCAATTTATTCTTCATCCACCCTATATCAACACTCACATCTAGTTCTTCCTCAAAACATATCTCAACCATTTCTTCACCTGCATAGGGTTAGTCTTTTTGGGGATTTTTTTTTTCCTAATACTTGTTATATCATGTAGAGATAAAATAAAGGTATGAGTTTCCTAAGTTTATCCATATAATGAAAGATGAGAATGGAATAATTTCTTGTGTAGAAAATAAATTTATTGTAGAAAAGCATAAAACTTAATCTAGGAAATTAAAAAAAAGTAATCTAAGAAAGCAAGAAATTTAATCTAGGAAAGTGAGAAATCTAACCCAACATTTCAAATATCTTAATTCTTGACACCTCCTAGTGAATGGTGCCAAAATGATGGGTAAAATAAAACCACCAATTAAAAATGATGGAGTGGTGTATACAACCCAACATATGTATTCCATAGGGAAAACCACTAAGTTTATTGATTATGTTACAATCATTAATTATCAACCAGTGGAAATAGTATTTCAAGGTGTTACCATCATATCTATGGCACTAGTCACTCTTAAAATTTGGGGTCCTATGTGTTGCATATAGGAAACACATTTACGAATGGAAAATTACAAAAAATTAAATCACACTTACAAGAAAATAAATTGCATGAAGGAAATATGAATTGTTTTAGAATGTAAATAAGAATGTCTATTTTGGAAGTTTCCCACACTTGATAAATTTATTATATGTAATGGAAGATGTTTATACAAGAATCCAATCATGAAATCAAATAACATACACCATAACTATTTAACAGAAAATAATATACACATAAACAATGCAAAATTAAACTAACCTAACAGATGAGAAATCAATCTTTTAGATCCATGCAAGTGGGTTATGTCTCATTTAGACTAGATCTTGACTTCCTCCTTTGCTAAGGCTGAGTTATTTCAAACTAAAATTATTTCATAACAATTTCACTATGGCAAATTTATATAAGTACAACAACAACAAATGTTCATTTCAAAACTATATCTATATCATCTCACTATTAATTCTAATTCCTAAATTTTCTCACTGCCTACAGCTCTACTCCTTATATAGGAGAGGTACATGGTTTATTTGGAAATTACAATAATCCAGTAGCTACAACCATAAATTATGATTATCCCCAAAATATAATAAGTTGCAACAACAAAAATTAAGTTACAACAATGAAATAAATAGAATAGAGGAATAAGGGATAATATAATATGATAGTTGAATTTGTTTATTCATCTCTATTTTCACAAGAATAGGTATTCCCCCTTAAATCATGGGATATCTTCAACTCTAGTTATTATGGTCAACATGTTTACACATCCAGTTACTATAGGTAATTTTTGAAGTAGTGAATGTGAGTGCTCATAGTCAATGGTTGTAGGTGGAACAGTCAATGGTTATAAGCCATAAGTAAATGCATAGATCATTCTTATAGTTGTGTCTCAGATATTTTAATTTTCACTATTAGTAAATCCATGTGTGTTTGATCTATTTTAATTGAATGAACTCCAACTAATTGATATTAAACTATTAAAATAGAAATTCAGGAATATACAGATCTAATATTAATATATATTATGCTACTAGATTTTATAGAATTAATAATTTGTTAAGAATATTAAAATGGTCTACAAATATCCAACCCTACCTAAAACAAATATTTTACTGACTATGATTGAAAAGTGCTTGACAGTACCTGTGTATTGTGTTGTGATTGAATGTACTAATTAAATATGTGTTTGGACAAGTTCTCAAGAGGAGGGCAAGGCTACACTATGGCCTTATTTGGTGATTATGGTCACATATATGTTAATTGTGTGTATGATTTACTGATCTAGGTCCATGTGACAATCTACGAGGTTTTTTTGATTAGTTTTATGTGCTGACATGCTATGTGTAAGACCTAAAAAAGATAAAACACTTGTTCCTACACAATAAACACAATAAAGACAGAATAAAAAAGGAGGGAATAGAGTTAGTGTAATAGCCAAGCTATTCTTAGAAAACCCCAAGTAATTTGAGTGTTGCCTACATAGCCCTAATGGGCCTCAAGCCGATGTAGTTCTCCCTCCTAAGGTGATTATGTGATCTATGATTGTGAAACTTTAAGAATATAGTTATAATATTGATTAAAATACTTGAAAAGGGATTCCCTTAACTTGAAATAAACAATATTTAGATTTAGCCTATGACTATTAAAATTTAGCATAATTAGAATTGGAAGAAATAATGATCTTTTACTCAGTGTGTAGTGATTTGAAATCAACTTACTTTGGGAATTCAAGTGAATGCCTTGATGTGATTTTATAGGGGAATCTTTGAAGTACTTTCTCTAACTGACTTTAAAAGATGCATAAAAGAGCCATTGTGAAATGTCTCTAACTATTACAGTGTGGGGGACATGGTTGTACTAGTGTATAAGATAGTAGTGAAGCCCTATCTGATCTAGCATAGATTTGTCCCAGAAGACCAAAGATTATAGTGACAAGTTTGAAAGGAGCTTGTAGATCGAATAGGGATAAAATTATCTAAAAAAAGTATGTATGATATTTTTAGTGTTTTCAAGACAATATAGGCTCTCTTATTAATTTTGATTTAGTGAAATGGTGAATAGACCAAACAGGGTAAGGATGTCAAGAATAAACATTGTCAAATACTTAATGATTAATTTTATGTGTCTAAATTTGCCTCCAATTTATTATAGTGATGCAAAAAAGTGAAATTACTAGAGTAAAGTAGATGCAAAACCTAAGTGTGTATACACATTTTGTCTTTTGATATGGATCTTGATTATGTGAGATGCCTTAGTAGTAAACCTGCAAGAGTGTCCAATCTAATTGCACTGTAAATTTGGAATGGATAATTTCTTGCCCCTTTGTTCAAGCATTTTGAGAAATTTTGAAGTTGTGGTGAATTGAGAGTGATCGAGTCTCTATTTTAAAATCATTGAATGCTCTTGAGTTGGAAAGATTGTATGCTCCAACTCTCATTTGACTATGTAGAGTACTCTATAAAATATTTGAAGGGGTGGAACCACCAACTTTGGATCGCTACAAATAAAAATTGCAACCATAGATTTTGAGTGTCACTATAATATAACATGGCCCATTTACAATAAGAATATGAATCACATTGTTGTAGAAAAATCCAGATTCTATTTGAAACTTTACAAATTTGAAACTTTGAAATTTTAAAACTTGAGAAATTTTGAAATCACCATATAATAACTTGAACATGAATTAATATCATGCCCTATATGTTGTACCAAATTGATATTGAATGTCATTTTAATTTTTCAACTATGGAAAACCTATAACAGTTTTGAAACTTGCCATTTGTTATTGTAGGAATGAGTGTGCATGCATGGCACATGTCCCCATAATCTAAAATGTTTAAATCATGCTATAATTTTTAAAATTGTATAGTGCCATAAATCTAAAATTTTCTCATAAGGACTTGAATTCTCAAGATAGTCTCATTATGATGCCCCCCTTTTGAGATGAGGGACATAGCCTGCAAGTTATTTAGCTCAAAAGAAGAGTTATGTAATATGTCAAATATGTAATCATGTAGTATAAATTCAAATTTTGAATATAAAATTGAATTTTCATATAAAAATTGTGTTAGATTGATATATCATTTAATCACATAAGCATCATGTGCATGATATGTATCTTGGCAACAAAGTAAGAGTATAGAGTATAAATTATGCATGTTGTGAATATAAATTATGCATGATGTGAATAATAGAACTATAGTAACAACATCATAAAAATTATATATAATGTCACACATAAGGCTCAAAGGTCAATACAAGGGACATGTGAATGTCGTATAAACATACAAGGTCAAGGGCCACATAAAAATGGCATAATAATGTCATACAAGTAAGAATTTTCCCACAAGGCCAAAAGCCACACATAATGATCAAACAATTTGTAACCTATCATGCAATAAAATAAGATAAAGTTAACATAAAATAAATAAGACTAATCTAAATCACTATATGTATCAATGCCATTGTTAACAAATAACATAGTTCATGTAACACATGTATAGTATAAGTGAGTAGCAAATCATTTGTATGATATATAGCTCAACATGGTAGAAAGGTTGTGGATAAATATAAATTATTTAATTATACATGGAGAACAACTATATGCCTCCAACTTAGCAAAGTTGATGGGTAATAAGGTGAGCCCGACATCAAAACCATATAAAATAATGTCATGTATCACACTCAAATACCTCATGAAAAATAGTATGTATTGAAAAACTAAAATATGTTATCTATTTAACATAGAATAAATAACCTATGGAAAGAAGTAAGCTAACAACAATTGAAAATGCTTCTTAGGTCTTAATTTTGAATTTTTGAAAATGTTTTGATGTTTTTTATTTTTTCATGTTTGATTTTTTAATTTTTTTGAAATATTAGAATTTGAAAATTGCTTAAGAAGTAAGGCTACAAAAATAGATAACTATGGAGAGATTCGAACAATCCTCAACAAGGTGTAAAATCATAGGATGATAAGAAGGAAGGCAAGTCATGTGCCCTCAATAGATGCATAAATGAGTCATAAAAATGTAGAACAAATGATTAATAGAGAAGAATGTATATGCTCCTCGATGGCAAATAGATAAATGTGATTATGTAAGTACAATGAAATCCATAGAATGGTAAATATGCAAAAAAATATAATGAGCGTTGAAAGCATTTGTAAGGTAGTTGCTTTTGATTGTTTGAATTGGTTTCAAAATCAAGATGGTAAGTGTCCAAAGTGAAACATAAATCCAAGGGCTAGAATAATGCTTGGATAATGGATTAAAAAATTAGAAATGAAGTAAAAAACAAATAAGTTATGTACATTAGAAAGTATAACTAATCAAGATACTCAGCCCAACTATTATATTAGGAAGAAGTAGGAAGTTCTATCCAACCAAAAATCTCATCAAGAGGATGCACATATATATACCCAACTACATTATATGAAGGAATGACTTCTTGTGAAGAGGAAGAGCCAATCGTATATGCCTCTGAATCTGAATTATGATCATATGTTGTAATATACCCTTATGAATCACTACTCATATGCCCATGTAAACATGTATCATCATATGCCATAGGAGAAGATATAACAACCTATATTTGTGATGAAGATTTCTAAATACCCTATTTTGCCTTAGGAGATGAATGTATCTTTTTATGTACCACTTTATACTTATAAAAATGTACCATGTTATTTAAAAGTAACTAAATATGCTCATGTGAAATTATATCATGCTCATAAGGATAGGGAGAAATTGATTTTGTAATATGCTCATGCACACTAATAGATGAATAAATTATAATGTGTTTTGTGATACGTAAATCATGCTATTGAATAGTTTTGTAGAGTATTTCATTACCATG
Source organism: Torreya grandis (assembly GCA_037957365.1). NCBI lineage: Eukaryota > Viridiplantae > Streptophyta > Pinopsida > Cupressales > Taxaceae > Torreya > Torreya grandis. The sequence continues at coordinate 803,016 of JARHVA010004240.1, read as the reverse complement.
TTGCTCAATGATTGTCATAAGAAACTATTCTATATGATAATTAAACATGATTAGTTCCAAATGATATTCATATTAGATTCATGGAATTTTGGCCACTTGATTGTGATGAATATATTTAAGACATTTATGCACTTAGAAGGTATTGCTCTAATCTTTTGTATCCATGGGCATCCTAATAGAATATCAAGGACCATTTTTCTTGGTAAGACTAATAATTAAGTGGTAAATAAAAGATATACCACTTCTAAAGGTAGTACTATATGCCCAAGAGTATCTTGTGTATGGCCATCAAATTCTTTGACAACTTTAGCAGTATCTTATAAATCTTATTTTGTATAACCAAGAGAGTAGAGAACTGTTATGGTACATACATTTTCACTCAATTCATTATTTAACACAACATTATGGATGGTTTGCTTTTCAATATGTGCTTTAATGAAGAGTGTATGTCTATTGGAATCATCATCAAAATTTTCACTATCAACAAATACAATCATACGACGTGGTACTTGTTTGTTTGTAACTATAGTAATGATGCTATCAAATGAATGTCCATATGTAGAAGGAGAAGGATGAGCATTATATGTATAATGTATTTTAGAATTATCTTCGTTATTTGCTTCATGATTTGAAAAAATGAGCTTTATACATTTTGAGCTTTGTGCTGTCATTTTCTAGTGGCTTGACCTCTTCAGTAGGTGTGTCAACATCAATAATTATCTCATCAATAAGATCATGAATCTTATGCCTGAGACTGAAACATCTATTTGTAGAATACCCAATGCATCTATGATAGTCATGATATGCATTGCAATAAAAAAATTTAAATTATATCCTGGGCATGTCCACTTCCATTTGTGGAAGAAGAGTGATGAGATTGCCTTCAAGGAGATTTTGCAACAATACATGAGGAGGTGAAGTTAAACTTGAAAATTGCCTCCTTGGTGAAACTTGTAAATGAATTTTTTGTGTTGGTTATAAGATATCACTGGCTATGAGATAGCATTAGGTTTATTTTCATAATCTATCTTGGTTTAAAACTTGAAATGTGAAGTAAAAGGAGCATTTGAAGTATACTTAAGTTTGTTCAAAGTAATCAAGTTGACCTCACACTCTTTGACTGTATGGAATAATTCATTGAAAGATTTGAACTTATCAAACATATTTAACTCTTGAAGTGGAGATAATAAAATTTGATTAAAGATATGTTGGATCTTATTATCACCTATTTGATTTGTAATTTATGCTAGCATTGTCTTGTATCTTAAGACATATTCATTGGTTGTTTCATTAAACCCTTGTAATTTGAGAATATGGTGTGTTTTCACAAATTTTGATAGAAAAATGTGTTAAAAACTAATTTTACAAAGGGTTGAAATATTTCAATGATTGAAGAGGAAGATCATACAACCATCTAAGAGTATATTATTTAATACTTCTTGGACAACTCTTTGTCAATTTATCTTTATCTACATAATATAGACATGTTGCATAGAATGCATGCAAATGTTGTTCAGGATCACTTTTGCCTTCATATCAAAGAAGCTTAGGAGCCACAAATCCAAATATTAATGGATAAGATAAAATTTTAGGTTCCAAAGGGTTATGAAACAAGGAAAATGAGTCCATATAAGAACTAGCATGAGAAATGATTTTCTTAATTTGAGATAGATTATATTGTAAGGCAAGAATGGTATGCTCAAGAATAGAATTTGTATAGGTAATTAGAGGAGTGTAAGTAACATGAGTAGGCATAGGCATGGATATATTTTGGAGACCAAGTGGTGTTCCTAAACCAAAGGATGATGTTATAGGTGTATAAAAAGGAATGAATGCAATGGTATAAGTAGTAACATTGGAAAAGCTAGCTTGGGAACCTTTTTTTTTATTTGTCTCTAAAAACATATAAGAGTGAGTCAATATTTTCTATATGCTCACAAAAATATTCCATTAATTTTACATCATTAGTCTCAATACATTATTCTTGAAGATTCGGTTATGAAATGAGAGCCATAATACACCCTTTAAGGCAATGAGGGATAACCACTAGAAGATCCTTTGAAGTTGAAAAAATGATATAATTTATAACATATGCTTCCTCTTTTTCCAAGGTCATTTCAAATTGGGTATTATAATAATAGGTATGAGAAATAAGAAATATCTTAGAATATGGCTTGACTTGACCTAGTCCATGAGAGGTGGACATGGATTTATACCAAAAGCATGTTCACCAATCATTATTATAAATAGTAATAGGATAGATAATTCCTTAAGCAGTTTGCCTAATCCCTATCCCACAGTATACATATAATTATGTAAGTATTTAAATCCAAAACCATAGTGATTTAAATTTAGTGATAAGTCAATTGAATGTGATATGCTCTCTCATATAGCATTGTAATTATTTAAAATAGGAATGCCATGAGTTTGAACATTATTATAATTATACCATGTATATATGTAATGAATAACATCTTGAAAAGTAAGAGAAGATTTTATAATAAATTTCATAATTATATGTAACATGTGAAAACAACATTTATTCATCGATTCTATTATAACTTTAATACAATATGAATCAAATAATGATAATGATTATGAATACAATAAAAGTAAAAATCAAGGTATAGTGGTGATCTAGGAAAGGGTTTGAATGATTATGTGGGCTCTCAAATATATGTTTTCATTCATTGATTAGTCTTGGCCCAATGTTTTAGATCACTAACCATAGAGTTATAACCATGTATGTATCCCACTAACCTCATTTTGAAGGGTATGATGAGAGTAACTTCCCTGGGTGATACGCTCCTTATCGGGGCACTACAAATCACAATTAAAAGTGGCTTCATATGGTATAAACAAGAGAACTTAAGTGTTTTTTGATATACTTTGAGGTACATGGAAACTAAATTTTGTGTTTAGCGTTGTAAAACTATTATGCGTATTTGGGTAAACCCCTCACACCACAATGTCTATAAACAAAACAACGTGTATCCCTTCACGATAGTCACTAAATAGATTGAAAACTACTAGAACATTATTTCTAAAAAAATAAAAGTAAATAAAAAAAAGTGAAATATTTTCATGTATAGAGATCAACAAACTTCAATTCAAGGTCAAAAGAAAGAGCTTCAGTGTCAGATTTATCCAAGGTGACAAGACAAACTTCTTCAATATTGGATTAAATCCAAGGATGAAAAAGCTGAATCTTTTTGTGTTAGATTTTCATCCAAAGACAAAGGATATTTTCTTTTCATGTCATGAATTTACAAAAAAATGATGAAATCTTAGGATAAAAATCAAGAAAATAGTAAGCAATGTTAAAAATAAAATGCAGGTTCAACATAATGTTTGATCTATTTTAATTGAATTAATTTTAACTAATAGACATTAAACTAGTGAATTGGAAATGCTAGAATAAATAGATTTGAAATTAATATACAATATGCTACAAAAATTGTCAGAATTTAAATTTCACTAAAAAAGAATAAAGTGGCCTACAGATATGCAAACCTCCCTAAAATAAATATTTTATTGATTGTGCAAACTGATTGTGACTAAAACTACTTGACATGACCTATGCATTAAGTCATGACTGAATGCAATAATTAATTTTGTACTAGGATAAATATGTAAGAGGAGGATAGGGTCATATTATGGTTTTGTCTAATGATTATGGCCATGTCCTTCTTTATTCTTGATTTCTTGGTCTAGATTTGTGTGACAAACTATAAGGGTTTTCTAATTGCTCATGTGTGTTCATATGCCATGTGGAAGAATTAAAAAATATAAAACCCTTATTCTTGCACAATAAAACAATAAAGATCAAATGAAAAAGGGTTAATAGGGTTAGGGAAATAGTTGAGTTATCCTAAAAAAATCCATGTAATATGAGTTTTACCTACATATCCCAAATGGGCCTTAGGTCGAGGTAGTTCTCCCTCTTAGGATGATTGTGTGATATGTGATTGTGTAACTATATAAATATAGCTATAAGATTGATTAAAATTATTTAAAATGGATGCCCTTGACCTACAATAAACAATATTAAAACTTGGCCTATGATTGTTAAAATGCAACAGAATTAGAATTGGAATAAATAATCTCTTTTGATCAATGTGTAGTGATTTGAAATCTATTTACTAAGGGAATTCACGTGAATCCCTTTGTGTGATTTTATAAGGAAATATTTAGATTATTTTCACTAACCAGCTTTACAAGATGTGTGGGAGATCCATTATGAAGTATCTCAATTATAAAAAGTAACCATTAGAGTGTAGGGGACGTGGGTGCACTAGTGGACAAAGTGACGTCTGACCTAGCATAGACTTGTCCCAAAGACTATTGTAGGGACAAGTTTGGAAATAAATTGTAGATTGAATAGGGATAAAATTAGTTAAAATAGTTATGTATTTATGATAGTTATAGTTTTTTAAGTTAATAGAGGCTCTCTTATAGATTGTGAGTTGGCAAAATGATGAATAGATTAAGTAGAGTAAGGATGTCAAGAATAAACATTCTCAAACACTTAATGATTAATTTTATGTGTCTAAAGCATGATAAAAATATTAAATTATATTATTTTATATATAAATCATTAACTTTATATCATAATAATAATCATATGCAACCAAGATAGAAATATGGATAAAGACGTGGGTGAGGCTTATAACAATGGCGAAAATAGAAGGGGTTTATGGTAATAGTATGCAATATGAGTTCCATTTATTGGCCTCATCAAAATATATGTAACATGTAATCTAGCTTTTGATACTTAGAAATTGGCAACTTTGGTTAGGTTCTTTAGGTGCTTCAAACTTGGATAAGACTTGCTACTTGTGATTGATTCATAAATTAGGAAGAATATGGTAATGCCTTTGAATTTATAAGTGTCAACATATGCTTGATAGATGTTTACTAGATCTCTTAATAGGATTACATATATTTTGTATTTATAATAGACTCTTTAAATATTTTCTCATAGTACTAATATGTTATACAGATGGGCCAACCCATGGGAATGATTTGGATTTTAAATGTGACCATTGCTTGGCACATGATGAAATCATCAGACTCAGGGGGGACTATTATATGGTATGTTCCAAGTCTATCATGATTATGTAGGATACATGAACATTGATATAATGATTTATAGATGTCTAAGCAGGATAAATAACTAGTTTGGCATAGACTGTGAGAATTCATGTAGGTGACTGATAGAAACATGGGAAGGTAAGCCCTGTATAAGGCATGTAGATGTGAGAGAATGGAAAATAAGAGTCATATACATGTACACACAAGACATGTAGGTTGAAGGTAGGTCAAAGCTAACTTTTCCAAGTATCTAATACCATATTTTAGCATTTAAAGATCACAAAAATATGAAATAAAAATAAAACTAACACTAGAAGTCTTCAAAGACTTATCCAAGAAATTTAATGTCCAAAACATCAACTACTTTATTAATTATACTATCAAGCTCTTCCTCTAAATTAATCTCCTGAATAAAAGGTTTTCTTAAATCTCCAACTTTAAATTTAGGATGGTGCCCATCTTCTGAGGGCTACCTTGTCATTCCATCCACATTTCTCATATCCCATAACTTAGTCCTAATATTATCATGGCCATATCCATATGATTAATGTTATTTTTGCAATTATCAAATTCATAATTTGAATTGATTTTTATCATATGATTTATTTTGTGAATCTGAAGAAAATATCACACTTGCCTCTAATAGATATTGCAATGGCAATTCATTAAAATCAACATCCCTAGAACTAGAAAATTAAATAAAAAAGGCTTGGAAGCTCATACCTTAAATCCTTCTGTAGTAAAATTCAAGTTTTTATTATCCAACCTGACATGTAAGATGGGTATATTTTTAATTTGTTTCATTAACTATGGAACAAGAATCAAATCCATCCAAGCATGAAATTAATATGCTAAAATCCTTCAAATTTGTTTCCATTATCTTCTTCTTCAATGCCCACTACCTTCCTAAATTTTCCTCATTAGTTTTCATCAAATTTTCCATATCCAAAAGTTCCTTCTCCTCATCATCCTCATTGCAAGGTGCATCCTCATTTGGGCTAGGGTCATATGTTTTAAAATCCTTCTAGGGACATTATTTTTCTCTCTTAGTTCAATAAATCTAGCACCACATTTGGTAGATGCTTGAACTAGGCCACTCCTCCTCTTTCCCCTTTTTCAAATGTTAATTCTAGATACATGTCTTATATTATAGATCTCAATCCTTTTCCACTAATAATTATAAAATCAGATACAAGATCCATGTTCTAGCTTATTTTTGTGTTCTTCATAGAACATTATATCGAAACTGATAAAGGTGGAAGTTGGGAGCTTCCCAATAGAACTAAAATCTAATCACTAACCATTATATGTAAAGATTGGTATGTAAGGAGACTGTTAGCAAAGATATCAACTCTGGGATGATCAGAAGAAGATAATTTTACAAGGCAATATGATCCTCATTACCACTGATAATTGAGAAAAAAAATAGAATAAGTCTTGAAACAAAACTTTAGGAAGTAAAAAATAATGACATATCCTGTATAATTAGGGGACTAATAAGTGGCAACACATTGATTACTATAATTCAAAAAGTATTTAGACCTGAGATAGGTAGTAAAATTATCTTTCTAGAAAACCCATGGTATGATGAAGATCACAAGGTAGTGAAGATAATATCAAAAAAATTGGGAATGAATAAGAAAATAAAAAGGCTTGTGAAAAATTAATGAGGTTTAAAAAGGAAGAGTATACATAGAGGAGGAGGAAATAATTGATTTATAATAATCCTATAGGCATTTGGAAAGAATTATAGTAAAATAAAACACATGTAGAGAATAATAATACAAAGTCCTAGTGATATTTGGAAAGAATTATAGTAAAATAGAACACATATACAGAACAACACTACAAAGTCAGAGTGGTTTAAATATGCAAAATTAATTTGTGATCGAGACCAAGATAAAGACACCACCTTCATAATCAATACAATGGATAAACTCTTATCGATGTGGGACATTAAGAAAGGGATTAAGAAGCTAGCAAGAGGTAAAACACATGACATTGATGGGTTACATGTAAAAAATTTAAATTAGGGTTTGAAAGATTTCACACCACACATCAAAACCATATTCAATGGGGTCATTCAGAATGGTTTTCTGGTAGATTGGATGACCAATGTCATCATTCCTATCTTAAAAAGTGGACATAAAAACTCATCAAACTATTGTACTATAATGATTAATACTCATTTTGGGAAATTATTTTGGAGCATGATAAAGCGAAAATCAACCATTAGGTAGAAAAAGAAGGGAAAAGGGAAAAAGGACAAGTGTGTTTACAATTGATCACTACACTATTAGGCACTTGATTGAAAAAGTATGGGATAAATAAGAGGAATGATTTTTTTGCCACTTGGTTAATTTGAAGAAAGCATGTGACATGGTGCCCAAAATAAAATTTTGGAGTGTGATGGAGGAGTTAGAAATTTTGGATAAGTATAGAGTAATAATCCACAAGGTTTATGATCAAGTTTGAGCCAAAATTATAAAAGGTTAAAGATTGTCAAAAATATAAAGAATTGAGTCCCAAATCCCAAGTTGGAAGCAAAAAGAACTAAAACACCTTGAGACTTCAAGAGAGTCTACTTGATTCAAAATTCCAAGTTTTAGGACTCCTAATCCTATGAAAGAGAATATGCTTGTGAAAAATCCCTTCATTCTTCCTCAAGCTCCTCAATCAAGGAAGTTTCCAAGTTTCTCATCTGCCCCTCTTATACCAATCCAAAATTAAGAAAGGGAGAAGGTTGTAGAAGCCAAACCAAGAAAGATTTCAAGTTTATTGATCCCCTAATATAATCCTCAAGTTGAAGTCATCCATGAATATCAAGGCATATTAGAATGTGAGAGGTTGATTATTAAGTGGAAAGAGAAGAATGAAGCATTTGTAACACAAGTTTATTTCCCTCCTTTTAAAGAATTATTGAATGAAACTATGATTCCCAAATATCAAAGTCTTTGTAATACCTTTTCAATCTCAAAACCCATTCAAGAGAAGCCCATAATGACCTATATTATAATGCCACCAAATGGAACCTCTTGCCCTCCCACCATCTCCCTTTTTGAAGGAGGACTTGTGCATAGAGGGAAAAAGAAGAAAATTTGGGTGAAGAAAAGAATTTGTCAAGAAAGGATGGTCAAGAGTTGTGTTGGTCAAATTAAATTAAATTTGGAATAGAATAAGACCATTTTGTATCCCTTGAGAATCAAAATCAAATTGAAACTGAAAGTGAGACTCAATAATTCTATATGAAGATGTTCAATATAACATGGCAGCAACTAGTGGATAATTGGCAGCAATGATTTCACAAGGTAACAACCCTAAACGTGAGATAAATAAAGATATAAAATAATATGTAGTGATTATTATTAACCTCAATAAGATACAAGTGAATATCATGAAGGTTTTGATGAATAATGACAGTAGTACCTTGATTTGATTCAAGACACTAAGAATATTTGTAGGCCTACATCTCCTTGTGAATACATTGATAAAGTGGTTGCCAAGTTTAGAAAGAATGTTAAAGAATATTTTAATCAAATTATATCTCAATTTTACCCTAATGAATCTAAAGAGAAGTATTTGGATCTCATTAAAGAACTTGATTAATTTAGAACACTTTGATAATCAAGATGGTATATCTAAAGATGTCATAGAAAGTTAAGAACATCATTCTAGTGAGCTATTAGAGGTTAAAGTTGCAACTATTAATATGAATTAAAATGTGGTTACATTGAAAATATTTTTAAATTTTGAACATAAATATGAAGTGAACATTGAACAATAATAAGAGTTTGTTTATTTTGGAGATATGTTTTCTTCAGTTGATTTACTTGGAGACAAGCCAAATAGATTGACAAGCAAAAAAAGAGTTGATCCAACCAGAATGACACTCAAATAATAGCTTGTTCATCATAATTTAAAAACACATGGAGAGGACCTAAGATATTTTTTATTTGATCCAAGTGGATTTTGAATTTTGTACATATTAGTTTTAGATTATCACTTTCTTCTAAGTGTTTCAGTTGGTAGTTGTTATAGTTTTCAATTCCCTGAGTGATTATGCACAAGTTTTGTAGTTTATTGAGAGAATTTTAAGTTTAATATTTGGTTATATTATCATGACTTAATTTTCCTATGGTCAAGGCTACTATTCTTGAGTGTTCGGCAGGAAATCATCCCAACAGGGTCGCCAAGAATATTGACAAATTTTGCCACCATTGGTCAAGGTTGCTTATGTGCAGGTTTTAAATAAGACTCCATTAATGTATTAAAAAATTATTAGGTTATAAAAAACATCATATAACCTTCATAAAACTAAAACCATACTCAGAAATAACTCATACAGGTTTAATTTTTGACATAAATTTCTTCTATTCCTCTAACTAGTTAGTTGCAAGCTAGTAAAGGCAATTTTCAAATGTTTGTTTCACAAAGGAAAATAAGAGATGGTTAAAATGGTCTTAGGGTAAGATATGGGCCTATATTCCCTCAATATTCCATGTATTTTTTAGGTTACATGGTCTTAAATTTATAAACAATTGTTAAAAAGAAAAGGTGCTATAAAACCCTTTTTAAACCCCAATAGCTCAATTTTGAGTGATGCAATTGCATTTATGAGTTTTTGTTTGCAAAAAAAGTGGTGTGAGATATTATTTTATACAAATAAATTTTTTACACCTTAATAAATCAAAATTTCAAGGAAAATAATGGATATAGGTAAAATTAAACATTACAGGGTTTCAAGCATGCAAGAGAGACAATCAGAAAAGACATTTTTTAAGAAGTTTAAGTGATTGTTTGAGAGTATAAAATGGTTTCAATGCTCATAAAGTTTCTTAGAGGTAATAATTAAAAAATAATGAGGTATTTAGGCCTCATAAAACTTAATAAAATGGCAAAACTCAAACATATAGACATTTAGAAATGAGATTGTGCAAGCTAAGAAACACCAAAAAGTGCATATTTTGAATTTTACTAAATTAAATATCTTGAAATTTTACATAGAAGTTTTTTTATGTCTTTTAATGTTTCAAAGTTTTTTAATATGCTTACTCTACTTGAAGAGAGATAAAATGTCAAAAAAATAAGTCTGATCATGAAGAAAATCAAAAAATTTCACTATTTTGCTCACAAATAGAATTGGAAATGAGCGTTTCAGATCCTTCCAATGGAAAAAAATGATTTTATATCATGTATAATTTCTTTATAGGTATTAATACGTGCTCATACTAAAGAAAAACATCTCTAGGTCACCCTACAGGCAGCGAGCATACACTTTTTTGTGAATTTTTATTTGGGAGTTTGGTGAAGAGTTTTAAATATTTTTTAAAAATTCTAGGTATTACCCATTTATACCTATCCAATTAGCATAGGAGGAGTCTCTGGCCAGGCTTGTAACTCATTTTAGACCCCTAAATCCAAATCAAGGGTTTTTTATGCAAGAAAGCACAAAAAATGGCATTTTTAGAATATAAGTGGAATTTGGATATAAAATTTTGTTTTAATGTATGTGACACCATTTTTATGATGTTATAATCATATTTAAAATCTTTATATTTTAAAATAATTCAAATTCAGCAAGTTTTAGGTTCTCACCATGCATTCAAGAAGCTTGCCAAAACCATAGAAGATAGATATGTCTACAAGAACCAGTATGGAGAGTTGTGATTGTCATCATCAAATGCATAATCAACAAGAATATTTTATGAATAATTAAATAACTTCAACATGAAATAATATTTGTCTCTCATAATGCACCTCATTTGAGCTAAATTTATAAAAGGTCAAACAAACAAGAAAAAGAAACATGCATGCAAGATGCAAGTCAAGAATCTCAAGTCAAACTCCAAGTTACAAGTCAAGATAAGTCAATTCAAAATACAAGATGCAATAAAGGTAACTAAATTAAAAATTCAAGATTAATGGAAGATCAAAAGTAGTTAACTTAAGATCAAAAGATTTCAATGCAAGATCGAGAGGAGTTGATTGAAGATCTCTTCAAGATTGAAGACCGTTAATGCATACATTAATCTTTGACTATTCAACAATTCAACCAAGATTATCTCTCTAAATTATACACCATATTCCAAGGATATTAAATCAAACTCATGTATTTACTATGTAGTAATTTGGAAGATTGGGTTTGAGTTGAAGGTTGAGTTGGAGTTCAGTTAAAAGAAGAGTAAACTATGAGTTAGCATGTTGGCTCATCCAATTTAGGGTTGTTTTGTCTCCTCTCTCTCTTCTTTCTTTATATATGTATATTCATTTTTGAATGAATATAATTATATTATAATTTTCTTTTACATAAAATCTACTAAAATTTGCACTACATCACCTTTTAAGTAATAAAGAATTGAATTTTATTTTATTTTTAAATTGTTCATGAAGTGTGTGCTTAATATTCATTGATGTAACTTAATGAATGATTGATTTTCCTATGATTATGTTTAAAATTTTAGTCTTTATGCAGTAAATGATAATTTTTTCAGGTCATATAGAGTGTCTAAGTTTGATTTCTACCTAATCTATAAGTGAATTCAACTATTATTCAACACTTCTAAGCTAGTGCAAGTGTTTATCAAGACCTCTGTGTCAAATACTGATGCAAGAGAATGAGGTGAATGTGTGTAATTTTTTTATCTTCCAAAGTGTGTCAAGTATTTGCATAGTTAACTTTCACATTGGTGCATCACCCCATTTTTTAGTTTTAATTTCTATTTTCAGCTTTAACATTGCTCTTTCTACCCTTTTTCTAGTCAAGAAATCACTAAATTAGAGAGTTTAGAGAGAATTGGGTGAGTGTACCAAAGGGAAACAACCTTTATCTGAAGATTCTCTCCAATATAAATTCAACCACAACTTAGATAGTTTATATTGTATCAATAGAACTGAGAACAGGCACACATTCTCGTAAAGGTGCACTTTTGAGTGTTAACAGTAACATTGTAAGGCTATGAAACTAAGATTAGGATAAATATAGATAAATCTTTAAAGTTAATATATCTAAGCAGATAGATATATATAGAGAGAGAGAGAGAGAAATTGGAAGGCCCATGCCCCCAACTTTAGAGCAAAAGTGAGCTGCCACTTAGCATTTGAGATTAGTTCAACCATGCAATCTAATGATACTTATAACCCAGTGAGGCTAGATTATCAAGTCCAACCTAAAAACTTGGCAAGATTGAGTGATTCAATCACCTCAACCATACTAAAAAGAGATCCAAGTACTGTAGTATATTGTCTCACTAAAGTCCATAAAAGTTTGTATGGTATCAATATGTGCAATAATTTTAGAATCTAAAATTGATTTAGATTTTACAATATTAGGCACATGTTTCATAGCATATACATCTTAGATATGTCTCATGTTAAAACTGTGTATAAAAATGGTACCATGTATAAAATTGTACCACAACTTTGAATTTGAATCATATAATTATGTGTTTTGTCCAATTTAAATAATTGTGTAAGTGTACAAAACATACTTCTGAAACATGCCTCCACTTTATATATAGAAATATAAAACTTATATAAGTACTAATGTGCAATACATGTTTCCAAAACATGCCCCCACTGTAAATCGGAGAAGTTGAATACTGAGTAGGTGTAGAGAATGTACTTCCAAAACATGTCACCATTGAATCTATGAATTGATATAAGTACATACTGAATGAATGTGGAGAACATGTTTTCAAAGAATACACCCACTAAATTTGTTAATTGATATAAATACCATATTGAATAAATGTGGAAAACATGCTTCCAAAAAGGCTCCCTATGAATCTGAAAATTGTGAATGTGTGGAAGTCATGTCCATATGACATGCCCCCACTAAATCTACAAATTGTTATAAATAGTTAATATTGAATGAATGTGTAGAACATGCTTCTAAAACATGCCCCCATTATAATTTTGAAACTATGAATTCATGGAAGCCATGTCCATATGGCATGCCCCCACTGAATCTGAAAACTATGTAAAGTGTGGAGAACAAGCTTCCCAAACATGCCCCCACTAAGATCCCCCCCTTTTGAGGTGAGGGAAAAATAGTGCCTGAAATTAATCTCACCTTAAAAGGGTAAGACAACTGTAAAATATGTGAATGTAACCATGGAGCATATAAAAGGAAATATGTCTAAGTAAATGTATCATTAAAGAGCATAGAACCAATGTGAACACATGTAGGCCTCAGATGCATGATAAATATCATGGTAATGTCTAGATAATAACAATAAAGCCTCAATAAGTAACCAATCACACAAAAAAGAGTACTCAAAAGAAAGTCAAAAATTAATGGTCCAAAGAGATTGCAAACAAGGGGCATTTTCAAATGTCGCAAATGAACATGACTTGGTCAAATGTATACAAAGCAAGGAATGACATATTCAAATGTCCATACAATAAAAAATGTCATATTCAAATGTCTAATAACAATAAATGACATATTCAAATGTCTAAGAAAGTAAATAAAGGTACAAGGGCTGCATATAATGGAACATATTCAAATGCTCAAAAATCAAGACAATAGTAAGGCTAAACACTTAAGGAAGTATATAAAGGAAAATCATAAACAACCAACATAAACATGTCATGGTGGCCCATGGATAAAATGTGTTAGCAAAAAAATTCAAGTGCATATCATATCAAGTACCATGTGTATGATATAAGCATAGACAAGGCATGTATAAGTAACACGATGTAGAGTGATCATCGAATCATATAACCTATGTGTGTCAAGATCATAAAATATAGATGCCCTCAATGTCTTGGTGACACAAGTAAAGGGAAATCCCAACACCCATAAGTGTATCATGTATATGTGTATGCCTGTATATGTGTATGTAGGTGTAAATGATATACTAGCCCTCAACATGGAACTAACACATAAATCCCAAGGAGCCAATAGAACATGGAAATGCCAAAAATATTTTTTGATTTTTGCATTTTTTTATTATTTTTTGTGTAATTTTTAAGAGATAGGATCATCCTATGATCTCATTTGAAGGATGATCATAGGTATATCCCCACTTAGAACCTGATGTAGTAAATCAGGGGTACTGCCAAGGAGAATGTATAGGTGAAATATCTATCACTATAAAATTTTTTGATGCTTGACATATGTATAATTGGACTATGAGGTCACGAAGTACCTGTTGGCCATTTTTGCCCACATATAAAGCTCTTTCATGGATTGATGAAGCAATTGATCAAAGGCATAGAAATGGATCCAACATTTGCAAATAGAGAGGATCTAAGCAAGGTTTTCTAAGGATCCAGCAGCAGTGTTCAAGGATAAGCCTGCAAGCTAGAAGATAAGTGAAAATTATTTTATTCAAATAAGTCTTTACTTGTTCATTCTTTTAGACTTTGCAGGGACTGAGAGTTTCTTTTCTTTCAGGACCTTTTTTGGCTAAGTGTTGAATTCTTTCGGATAAGTTGTCTGAGATAAGGTTTTCGAAGGGATATTTATATCAGAAAAAATGTTTGAAGCAAAAGACATAGACCTTTTCTTTCAAGAAAATTGTCCAAGACAATTTCCCTAAAGGGTAACTCTTCAATAAAATGGTCCTTTTCAAAACTCTCAAAGGAATTCTACAACAAAGTTCCCCAAACATTTTCCCTGAAAGGTTATTTTCTTAAGAAATGGTCCAGTTAAAAGTTCTGAAGGAATTGGTCTTTTCAATAGTTTTGAACGTTTCTTTCCCTTCATGAAAAGGCTTTTCAAGGTTTCTAAAAGACCATTTCAAGAAAGTTGAAGGGTTCCTTACAAAAAATTTGAAGGGACTTTTCCAAAATTTTGAAGGGTTCTTTCCTTTCGGAAAAGGTTCCTCACAAAATTTTGAAAGGTTTATTGCAAAAACCCGAAGGGCACTTCTCAAAAAAAGGGGTCATTTTCAAGAAGGTTGAAGCATAATTTCCTTTCAAAAAGGGGATTTCAAGTGAAAAATAGGGCACTTTATAGGAAATATGAAGGTCCATTTTTGAAGAAAATTGTTCAAGGCCAAATAAAAGGAATGAAATCTTTTGGGAGAATTATCCATGAAAATTATTCCCAAAGAAAAGCCCATAAAAATTCCTTCGAATGAAAAGCCTGAAGAAAAGTCAAAGAAATTCTTTCAAGAAAAAAAGTCTGAATAAATTCTTTTGAAGAAATGGCCGAAAACAAAATCCCAAAAAAATAATTATTGAAATAAAGAAAATTCTGAAGGGAATGGCCCGAAAGGTTCATTCTTTCAGGAGAATTATACGTGAGCAAAAAGCCCAAAAGAATAATCGCTGAAAACAAAAGTTTAAAGGAATTGATGATGGGCCCACAAACATCAAGTTTGAGCCCTTACAAGTAGTTGTTATCTTTGGTCAAATTTTCAAAAGGTTCATCAAGATTGTTGTGAGCTTGACACTTGTCAAGATCTAGTAAGGAGATCAATGCATGAGAAAAGGCTAGGTTTTCAAAAGGATCCTAGTGGGATTTTAACAGCCAATCAACAAAAAAAATGAGGTTTTCTCCTTTAAACTTTGATGATGTGGTCTATAGCTCACATACAGAACATGCAAAGTGACCCAAGCTCAATTAGATGCATTCAGGTGGAGCATGACCATGCAAGAATAGAAGATCTATAGTTCAAGACTGTAGTAAGGAGCATGCCAAGTTTTAAATGCAAGGATCAAATCATTCACACATGGTAGGGACGTGCAGCTACCTTCAACATGTCTCTATCATTTCTTAAGGAAGGGACTTGAATGCATGAGGGGTTTAAGGAGATTTGTGGTGTTTTAGATAGATGATCTCATGATCAAAGTAGTATGATTTCAATGTTGAGGAGCTCAAGAATAATAAGTAGAGATCCACAGTTATTGATAACTTCTCTCAGTTATTAACTCTAACATGCAAGTCCCTCTTCTCTCTTGTCTTTTATTCTATATGTATAAGCTTTCAAGCCATTGTAAATATCAGTTTTTCCATGTTTGGAGAACATCTATATTTTGCCTCTTTTGATGAATAAGACATAGTTCATATCTCCTCAAAAGCTTGTGTTTTAGTTTTTTTTCATGGTTTATGGGGAGATGAAAGTGATAGCTAAGGCTTCCTCTCATCTTATCCTTTCCATTATACTTATTTTTAGGTGTTAAGCTCATCCTTGCAAGTTGAATAGTGTGCTTTATCATCTTGTTTATATGGCAAGTGCAAGCTCTCTCTAGTGTCTTTGATAGACGTATTGAAAAATTACCTTAGATCATGTTGAAGTCTCAAGCCCCTATGCGAAATAATGATGCTCAGAGGCTACCATTTGAGTAGTGTAATTAGATTCACATCCTTGTTCATCTTCTTAGTGCATGTCAAGCAGATGAAGGTCATATTTTTGGTGTACCACCATCATAGATAGGATTTCCTTTCAAGTTTCTTTCTTAACTTTTCCCTCTTCCATTTTCCTTAGTAATTTGTAGCATAGACTAGAGATCCTAAGAGATACACCAAAGGGAGGTAGCCCTTAAAATCTAGAAATTTAATCCATTGATTAGGTCACCTAAAGCCTAGGATTATTTCCATGTTTTAGTAGACTGTGAAGGCCTAAAACTACCTTCATAAGGGTGTGAGTCTAATTGACAATAGTTTTTAGTACGCCCGATGGGACTACATTATTCATTAAGTGAAGATTTTTGGTGTTCTCTTCATCTAATTAGCCTTTGGAGGCATGTGTACAAACACCAATGGTGACTCTAAGCATTCATCAACTGGTATGAGTAGCCCAAGTGTTGAATCATCATTATTTGGTATGTATAATCAACCATCTTGTGATCAACATGTTTATTCTCTACCTCAGCATCACACTTATCAAGCTAATAAGTTTTATGTGTTCCCCCCAAGTGGCCCTCAAATAACCTATCAACCCTATTATGGCCTTTGCTCCCGTCCCACTCCTACGTATGACCAAGATCAGTCTCCTTTGCATTCAAATTAGTTTGCTAATTCCCCTTGTCAAGACTATGTTTATCCTGTTACATCCTTATTATGATTTAAGAAAGCATTATCATATTATATTGAGTTGATGAGGGAGATTGGTAGGGGTTTAGAGCTTTCTTTAGTCATCCCTATTCATGTTCTATAAGAGGCAAGGAGTTCACTTCAGTTGGTCAAGAATAGGTGGTCATTTTGTGAGGACAAACAATGGGCAATTTGTGAGAGGGACAATAAGGTGTGGTTGAGAAGCATAGTCCAAAATTCAAAAAGTGTGTTGATATCTTAAGAAGATCAGTAGACTCAGTCCAATCAGTCCTATGTGTCCTCTCCCCTCTAAGAGCCTCAATCTTAGCCTCTAAAGATTTCAAATCAACCCCCTAGTCAACCTTATCAAGGTCCATCCTTGTCAAGAATCAGAGAAGAAATACTAGACCAAGGGAGAACAATCATGAAAATTAATAAGGAGGTTAGACTTAGATAGGAATTCCCTATTCATGCCATGGAAGGGATAAGGAGCTTCTTGCACAATTTTTGGAGTGTGTGGGCATCCATTGAAGAAGGTGACTATCCACACATTGAGAAACAAGAGATGAAGGAATGGATACTCTCAATGGAGGATATGTTGACTCATTGGGAGGATGAGTATGTCAAAATCAAACCAAGTAGTTTGTCCTCTCCTACCCCTATGCCCATTCCCACTCAAGATTTTGAAACCATCCCACCATAGATCTTATCCTACACCTTTGACCCTGATTATGTCATGTCCACTCTTATGAAACCACCCTTTCCTATAATAATTCAAAAGGAAGAAAAGGTGGTTGTTCCCTACACATTTCCATTATGGAAATCGGTTTAGAAAGGCATAGAAAAGAAGAAAGAGGCGTCAGTTGTGGTGGTCTAGGAACCAATTCAAGAGAAGGAGGACTTAATGGATGAATAGAATGAAAAAAAGGTGTTATCTCAACTCAATGAGTTTACCCTACAAGGTTTACGAGATTCTTTCTCCCTCCCTCAAGACCCACCAAAGAGACCACTCAAAGTACCTAGTTGGAAAGACACTCTCTCAAGTTGCAAGCAAGGTGAACTTTTTCACCCTTCCACCATCTCCCTCTTGGAGAAGGAACCTATTTTACAAAGGATAGAGGAAGATTTTTTAGTCTCAACTGAGTCTTGAGAAGATGAGGTAAGTGAGTATGAGGAAGAAATTTTGATAGGTAGCCAACTTCATTAAAAAAATGAAAAATAAGGTTTGGACCAGCGTTCTTGGCATGGCTTTGACACTAATGAACAAGATCCTGAAGGGGATAATCCTCAAGCTGAATATAGGGAAGACCTTAAATGGACTATTGATTATCTATTCTACATAGATGAAAAAAAAATCAAAACTAGGTACTAGAGGTTAGTCCACTTCAAAATGAGGTGTCAATTGAAGATAACCCTAATATGTTGGAACTAGAGGAAGACAAGTGTGATGTTTTGGACCTTGATTGGTCAAATCAACCCTCATTTATAGTTGAAAAACAAGATTAAATCTTGAGTGATATTGATGAAGGATACATCTCAAGTTCTTAATTGATACAATTTGAGAAATGTACCAGTGAAGAGCTTGAAGAGTTGTGGCAGTAGTTTAATGCCATAACCAAAAAGTTTGAGGAGGCTAAAAGACATGTTCTTTTATAAAACTATGAGCATGCTTCTCTAAGCATGATCAATCCTAATTTTCACAAGAAAAAGGTGGAATAATATGGTCTTTTTGAGCCACCAAGAGAACAAAATGCAGTTGTTCCCAATAACCTAGACGAAGTCTTCATGCAAGGCTTTCTCAAGAGTGATGAGCAACATCAATCAAGTCTTGATCCAATAAAGGAAGTTATCTACATTGGAGACATGTTTGTCCTGCTTCATCCATTGGGGATCAAGCTAAAAGAGTCAGCAATTAGGCATCCTAGTCCACCCAGTATGAGCTCACAAAAGCAAGGTGCCTCTCATCCTTGTCCATTACAAATCAATGATGCTAAAAGTTCCCCATTTAACCCAGGAATAAGGTAATTTTAAGTTGTAGAATTGTATTTATTAGGGTAGATTTTATGTGTTTCCCTTCCCTGAGTGCCTTGTGCACATCTTTTCAATTATGTGTTTCCCTTCCCTAAGTACCTTGGGAATAGTGTTTGTTTTGTTCATGTTGTCCTTGTTCCTTCAAGAGTAAGTTTCAAAAAGGGTTAGCCTTGTATCTAGTTTTAGACTAGCTCAGTTGTAGAGGCTAATGACTCCATGCCCAACGGAATAGACAAGGTAAGTGGTATGGGTTCTCAAGCATAATATGCATGCTTCCCTGAGAGTCACCAAATATGTTGGCCATTTTGGCCCACATATAAAGCTCTTACATGGTTTGATGAAGCAATGGATTAAAGGCGTAGAAATGGAACCAACATTTACAAATAGAGAGGATCTAAGCAAGGTTTTCTAAGGATCTAGTAGCAATGTTCAAGGATAAGCCTGCATGCCAGAAGCTAAGTGCAAAAACTTTTATTCAACGAAGTCTTTACTTGTTCATTCTTTCAAACTTTGTGGGACTAAGTGTTTTTTTAATTTTGGGACCTTTTTTGGCTAAGTGTTGAATTCTTTCAGATAAGTTGTTTGAGACAAGGTTTTCAAAGAGATATTTCTTTCAGACAAAATGTATGAAGAAAAATATAAAGACATTTTCTTTCAAGAAAATTGTCTGGGACAATTTCCCCAAAGGGTAACTCTTCAATAAAATGGTCCTTTTCAAAATTCTTGAAGGAATTCTACAACAAAGTGCCCCAAACATTTTCCTCGAAAGGTTCTTTTCTTGATAAATGGTCGAGTTAAAAGTTTTGAAGGAATTGGTCTTTTCAAAAGTTTTGAAGGTTTCTTTCCCTTCAGGAAAAGGCTTTTCAAGGTTTTCAAAAGACCATTTCAAGAAAGCCGAAGGGTTCTTTGTAAAAATTTCAAAGGGACTTTTCCAAAATTTTGAAGGGTTCTTTCCTTTTGAAAAAGGTTCTTTAAAAAATTCCAAAAGGTTCATTGTAAAAACCCAAAGGGCACTTCTCAGAAAAAGGGGTCATTTTCAAAAGGCTAAAGGGTACTTTCCTTTCAGAAAGGGGATCTCAAGTCAAAAACAAGGCACTTTACAAGAAATTCGAAGGTCCATTTTTGAAGAAAATTGTTCAAGGCCAAAGAAAAGGAATGAATTCATTTAGGAGAATTGTCTATGGAAATTATTTTGAAAGAAAAGCCCAAAAAAAATTCCTCTAAATGAAAAGCCTGAAGAAAAATCAAAGAAATTCTTTCAAGCAAAAAAGTTCAAATAAATTCTTCCAAAGAAATGGCAAAAAATAAAAAGCTCGAAAGAATAATTGTCAAAACAAAGAAAAGTCTGAAGGGAATGGCCCAAAAGGTTAATTCTTTCAAGAGAATTGTCCACGAGCAAAAACCCCAAAAGAATAATGGTCAAAAACAAAACTCTAAAGGAATTGATGATGGGCTCATAAATGTCAAGTTTGAGCCCCTACAATTAGTCATTGCCTTTGGTCAAATTTTCAAAAGGTTCATCAAGATTGTCGTGAGTTTGACACTAATCAAGATCTAGCAAGGAGATCAACAAATGAGAAAAGGCCAGGTTTTCAAAAGGATCCTAGTGGGATTTTGATAGCCAATCAGTAGAAAGGACAAGGATTTATCCTTTCAATTTTGATGATGTGGTCTATAGCTCACATATAAAACATGCAAAGTGACCCAAGTTTGATTAGATGCATCCAAGTGGAGCACAAACATGCAGGAATAGAAGATCTATAGTCCAAGACTACAGTAAGAAGCACACCAAGTTTTAAATGTAAGGATCAAATCATTCACACCTAGCAGGGACATGCAACTACCTTTGACATAGATCTGTCAGTTCTTAAATAAGGGACTTGAATGCATGAGGGGCTCGAGGAGATTTTCGGTTTTTTGGATGGCTGATCTCATGATCAAAGTAGTTACATGATTTCAATGTTGAGGAGCTCAATAACAAGGAGAGATCCATAGTTATTGGTAACTTTTTATCTTAGTTCCTGACTCTAACACATAATTTCCTCTTCTCTCTTATCTTTTATTCTATATATAAAAGCTTTTGAGCCATTATAAATATTGTTTTTTCTATGTTTAAAGAACATATGTATTTTGCCTCTTTTTATGAATAAGACAGAGTTCATATCTCCTCAAAAGCTTGTGTTTTAGTGTATTTTCATGGTCTTTTAGGAGATGAAAGTGATAGATAAGGCTTCCTCTCATCTTATCCTTTCCATTATAGCTATTTGTAGGTGTTAAGCTCGTCCTCGTAGGTCACATAGTGTGATTTATCATCTTGTTTGTGTGGCAAGTGTAAGCTCTTTCTAGTGTCTTTGACAAACCTATTTAACAATTGTCTTAGATCATACTCAAGTCTCAAGCCCCTATGTGAAATACTAATGCTCAGAGGCTACCATTTGAGTAGTGTAATTAGATTCACATCCTTGTTCATCTTCTCAGTGCATGTCAAGTAGATAAAGGTCATATTTTTGGTGTATCACCATCATAGATAGGATTTCCCTTCAAGTTTCTTTCTTACATTTTCCCTCTTCCCTTTTCCTCAGCAATTTGTGGTATAGACTAGGGATCCTAAGCGATACACCAAAGGGATCTAGCCCTTAGAATCTAGAGATTCAATCTAGTTATTAGGTCACCTATAGCTTAGGATTATTTCCATGTTTCAGTAGACTATGAAGGCCTAAAACTAGCTTCACAAGTGTGCGAGTCTAATTGATAATAGTACCAATAAAATGATTAGGGGTTATTGGAACCCATCTCTATGTACTTTGTGGTTTCCTTGGAATACCAATAGTAGGAACATGTTTAGGTGCTCTAGATGTATGAATATGGTGCATAGAAGATGAGGATTATGTGGATTACCATTTTGCAGTGGACTAGCCTTAACAAGGTTGATAATTATTTGCCTAGGTATGAATTTCTCTTATTCAAGATGATGCTTATATGGAATACTAAAATTTGTAATTACTCAATTGGCATGAATGTAATTAACACACCCATGCACTGTATAAGGTACTACTTGAAGAGTATGTATCTAAGGTCATCCCAACAACATGTCAAAGATACCTATATAAGGTATAATTGAGAAATTAGTAACCACACATGCATGACTAACCTATAAAGGTAGATCAATATCACTAAGAACCTTTTGGTAAGTCCCATTGAATGTTCTAATTGATCTAGTAGAGGGGTGAAAATGATGATGAGTATAACCCTAATGCGTAAGTAATGTCATGGTATAAATATTTTCTCTTGCACAATTATAAATCATAACACTGTGTATGGTTGATTATCAAGGTATGGCTAAATGAATAGAGAATGAAGATCAGAGTTATCATCCTTAATTTTACTGTCATTAAATGAAATGGTAGGTTTCTAAACCATAATATGTATATGTTGCATGGAAATACCAATAACCCCATTTGGTGGGTGTCCATAATATGATGGAGGAGGATGTGCATTATATGCTATTTAGACTTATGGTTCCTTCTTAGAATGGTCTTGCAAATAATTGTTAAATATTTTTTGCTTATGGTGTTCACAAGGTTGTGAACTTGATTCTTTCAGAGGATCATAAAATGTAATCTATTGGTCATCGATGAGGTCCTAGATCTTATGATTTAAGGTAAATCATTTGTTCATAGAATGCCCATGGCATTCGTGATAGTCACAATAAGCATTTGCATCATGTCATTTAGGTAGAGGTCTATTTACTTCAACCTTTATAGGAAGATGGAGTGATATAAGATGACACTCTAGTAACCATGGGAGTAATGAAGTAGGAGATTAGGTGAATGTGTAAATTATCTCCTTAGTGTATTAGATAGGACAAGTCAATTAGCTTGTTATGCGATTGTATTAAATGCGGTGGTTGTTTCATTTTTAGGCTTAGGAATTTCTACCTTATAACTTGGTTTAATTGTAATTTTTTTACTAGATGTAGATGTAGTTGGTGTGTTTTTTACATACTTGACCTTAATTAATGACATAAGTTTCATTTCAAGGTCTCGTACAACATGGAATAAGTCATCAAAATATTAAAAAAATTTGAAAATAATGGACTCATGTAAAGGAGCAAGCAAACTTTGCTTAAACATATCTTGCAACTCTTTGTCTACCATAGGATTGGTCATTTTGGCTAGCATTATCTTATATTTCAAGACATATTCATCAATAGGTTTATTGGTTCCTTATTTGATCTTTGCAATTTGAGCATAGGAAACTTTTTTAGTAATGCTAATAGAAAAGTGTGCCAAAAACTGATCTTCAAAAGGTTTGAATGCTTTCACGAATTGAAGTGGTAAGTCATAAACCCACCTTAAAGCATAGTTATTGAAGATCCTTGTAAATAATTTGGTCAAAAGTTTATCATTGGAATCATAATCGAGGCATGTTGCATAGAAAGTTTGAAGATGTTGTTCAGGATCACCCTTACCATCATAAAATGTGAACTTAGGTGCAATAATTCCAATTGGTAAAGGGTCCAAAGATATTTCAAGTGTAAGAGGGTTATGCAACACATCTTGCAAATCTATGGCATGTGAAGACTTTGAAGCTTTTTGTTCCATGTTTGTAACCTTGTCCTCCAAGGTATTTATGACCTGAAGGAGTAATTGAACTGTAGGCCTAGTGGGATTTAGATTAATAATTTGAGTAGTCACTAAAAGGGATGGAAACATGTTTTGAGTAGTAATAGGAATTAAAACTAGTATTTATGTTGAAACAATAGTTAAGTTCATAATAGATGTATAAATAGTAGTTTTAGGTAACAAAGATTGAAACACATAATATGTGCTCCCATTAGATGTAGGTGGATTGATAAGTGTGGGTTGAGTTATATTACCTATTGACTATTTTGACCAAAAGTCAAAATAGGTCAACCCCCTATAGTAAAAAAATTGTATGGGGGTCTATTAGGACGTAATAGGGTGTGTTATTATTCTATTTGATGTCATTTAATGTGATATTAACCTTGGTCCTAGTCAAATCTAGTCTTAAGTCATTTCATGTCACGATAAGGTAATATTTGAGCCATTAATGAAGTTTGTATGGTTTTTCTTGATAAATAAGTGTTCTAAATTATTCCTCAACATCCAATATGTCAGATTCCTATAAGTCATGTTAGTACTAATTGAAAAACTTACAGGTATTAAGTTAGATCAAGAAAAACTTTGAGGCATGATAGTACACTTAGTCCACTTCCATTTCATGGTAGAAGTTCAAAGAATTGTTTCCCGTGCTTTATGAACCAATGTTAAGAAGTTGATTGTTCCTTTCTGCATGCTAATCCCCATATAGATTTCTCCTTATCTGAGATGGTTCATATAAACCAATGGATGAAATTGATTCTATAATATGTATTCATCCTTATCTCATGGTTTTTATCTTTTATTGCATGTGTGGAGGTGAGTTGATGAGCCAAACATCTCAAGTTATAAGTTGAGTACACTAATGGAGTTACAGGAATGTTCATCAACTATAGAGTTTTTATTTTCCTATAATGGATTAAAGAAAAATTATGTTGATGTTTCATGATTCTCATAATTCATGACAATCACCCTCTCCTTCCAATATTAGACTCAAAGGCTAACATCAGTGAAGTTGCAGTCAAGCAAATAACACAGTCAGCTCACTGCATATATTCACCTACAGTTAGCTAAATGAGGTGTATGAAGGTTTTGAGAACATTCATAGAGATGTAATGATGAGTTTTAAGAGGTTTATCACACTCTTGAAACATGATCAATCAATCTAATATTTCCAAATGACATATGATTGACTGTGAAAACTAGTTCTTCTATATGCACAGTCCTGCAGCTTGATGGACACCTACAAGTGCTCCATAGGAGACTAAACACATTGAAATGAAGCATTTGAACTGGTTTTAACTCTTTCAAGGTTGAAATGATTCATTTTAAGACTTTGATAAAGTTTAGAACTGATTGGAGAACCATACACTATGCATATTGTTCATATCTCTATTCACTGCCCTGTATCTTGCATATGTACCTACAAGTGGCTCTCACAGAGGCCTGAAGGTGTTACATGGAGAAGTTTGAGAATGTTAAATACCTTAATAGAGGTTTAAAGTGGAGTAATTTCATATAAATCAATGGTGAATCCATATATTGGTAGGCATATTTGAGGAATCAGGTTCATATGTGGAGAAGGACTTTCAGGGATCCATCACATTAAAAACTCTAAAACAAGGCCTTATCCATTCTTTGTGCTATCATAAAATGCGGTGGCATAAAATTTAGATATATTTGAATGATACTATCTTGTATAAAAGTCATAAGATTAAATCCTTTACCAAATAGAGTGAGTGTTTGGTCCCAATAAGTGATGTAGATGAAGCCTCCATTCTATACATTATTTCACTACAGGTTTTCAGTGTTTATTACAGTGCTTTAAATTTCAAATGACTTTACAGTCTAAGGTGGTAGTATAAGAGCATTTCCTTCTACTAAGTGTCCTTGTTTATGTGAGAATGACACTATTGGATCAAAAGACATTGAAATAGGTTGAGATACAGGGTCCTAACCTGTACCATCATCTACAAGTGTACCCTTTCTCCCAAGAATGGTCACCTACATTTTGACTGTAGGGACCTATAGATGGAATCATGTAAACATGAACATTTTCAAGTTGGAGATGCCTCCAAAGACCTCAAGGATATCCTATAATATGTAACATAAGTTTCAAATGTTTTAAATCATCTATAGGACCTCTTTTGCTCCAAAAATGGTCAACTACAATTGAATGTAGTATGACAGTACTCTAAAGCATATTTGTCTTGATGTTGGATTAACATGTGCATGATGAGGACAAGTTCAACTATGTTGGACTAACCTTGATTATTTTGAGGAGGTTTTAAATCATGATATACAAAGTCTAATAGAAGTGATTCACCTACATGCATGCTTTTTCTGAGTGAGAACATAGTCATAATTGACTGCAAACTAGGCATGTCAAAGTAGAAGGTATATATTGAAGAACTAACAGATATTGGGAGTGTTAGACATGTTTGAAAGGATCCTCAAAGTAGTGATATACATTCCACCTCATGCTCATCACAATGTAAATAAGTCAAGATCCATCTTCAAATTACACCTATAATCTATGTACAAGAACCCTAGACACAATGAGTTCTACATAGTTTGCCTTGGGTTTCATGATGTTTGAAGGGGATACTAATGTGATCCAACCCTGAAATTTTGTACAAAGGATCCCCATAACTTTCTGAATCCTCTTATACCTTTTTTTTACCTGAGACAATAAGGTAAGTGCCCTCTATTTTGTCATACATAGAGGGTATTCCTAGGGAGATAAACCCTGTAGATTTAGTAAGTAATGATGATAAAGTGAGTTGGGAAGTGTTGAAACCTTGAAAGGGGGTGTATGGATCTATTTTGGACATGGAAAAGCATACAAAAGGTCTCATATTCATGACCAACCACTCAGAGGTGGTTGTGAGAAACCAAGTACAGACTAAGCCTACTAGGCCTAAACTAGGCTTAGAGACCTAAAAGGGTATGATTCCATTTCTAACACTAGATGAGCCTTACATTGCATTGAATAACTTTAATTTGGATATATTAAGTGTGTTAGATCCATTAATTTTAATAGACCCACCATAGTTTAGTCAAACATGACCCTTTTCACCTCAAGCTTGCACAAAATGCAAGGAAGAGCTTGAGAGGCTAAGTTTGGAAGCTCATATTTGTATGAATGTTTAGCATGGGATTTAGAGGAATTAGGATATTTTGGAGAGGGTCCTAAAATTTCCTATTATGGAATTTGTTCACAAGTTCAATGTCAAACTTTTATGAACAATCCTCAAGGGGTAAAACTACTCAAAACCCTCTAAAACCTTGCTAATGACCCAATGGAGAAAACAAAGAGGGAAATGAATCCAGATGAGCTGGTATGACTTGGAAGATTATTATAACTTATAAAGGAATCCACTAGGCTTATTCCCATGAAGTTGGTTTCTACCCTATTTGTATGGATAGGGTACAAAAGTAGTTTTGTTGACAATTTTTGATGTTTTACAAGTAAAATAGAGTTTCAAAGGATGTGAATCAATTTGGGAGATAGAGTGTGACCTAATATAACTCATCATGTACATTTATTTATTTAGAAAAGTTCACAAGTATCTCTACTATC
The DNA here is from genome assembly GCA_037957365.1 of Torreya grandis. Lineage (NCBI taxonomy): Eukaryota > Viridiplantae > Streptophyta > Pinopsida > Cupressales > Taxaceae > Torreya > Torreya grandis. The sequence goes on along the minus strand of JARHVA010004240.1, from coordinate 775,700 downwards.
TCCTTTACTTCAAATAGTCCAAACTGGCATAGTGAATTAAGAGTGATCACCAAGTGAGAAAGTGATAATTTCAATTGGGAGGAATTTTAAGGTCTACCTAATGAATTGGGATGCAAAGAGACTATTAAAAAGTGTCACATCACCCCTTTAATGGATCAAATTAAGCATCATCTAACCATTTTGGTGACAAGTGTAGGGACAAACCTAGAGAGCTAGTGATTATGACTGCAGACTGTGAGAACACCTGCCTAGAAGAATATAAATGATTAGGCACACATACAATACATGTTGGATCCCATTTATAACCCCTCTTCATAGTGAAATTATGTCATTTATTCTTAGTCTGTTATGGAGTGCTCAAAAAAGGCCAAATGATGAAGGCAATTTCCAAATAGGCAGTTGAAGAGTCTTACACCAGATTTGAGGATTTTTCATGCTTGGAGAAACATTTGTCCAAAGAGACCTTGCATGGTCTATTTCATAATCCATTCTCATATTAAAATAACTCCTCTCATCTTGACACCTATTCTTATGATTCTTGAGCTTCATTCTTCTCTCTCCTTTCTCACATTCTATAAGTACTAGTCATTTTGGCTCTTGTTTCCTAATTCCACACCATGTATGGCAAAGCCCTATTGGTTTGATGTTGTAATTTGACTTTTAATAATAAAATAAATTTTATTTTGAGTCCACAAACATATTTTTTAAGTGTTCAAAGTGATGAATGGTGAGATTTAGTGATAAGCTTATATCCTTATTTCTCTTTATCCTTTCATGTATAGTGCAAGAATTTCTCATTATAATAGGTCATATGGAGTGTAACTAGTGTGTTTGGATCCCTTAAAGTTTTTAAGTGCCCTTAGATTATGTAATCCAAACTCTGGTTTACCTACCTTGAGTTGTCTCATGCATATCACCTCTATATTGAAATATTGTGTTAGAACATCTTAGGACTTTGAAGATAATATTGTAGGTCTTATTTATTAGTGAAATAAGTATGATGACCTTGTGAAAATACTTATGGTGTATCACCCCCTTATATTAGTTTCCTTTCATGCATATTTCTACCCATTTTTCCACAAGCAATTCGTTAGATTAGGTGATAAGCACCTCAAGATCAATTCAGGGAGGTAGCCCTTAAACCTAGAGGTCTACTTCTACTATAGGTAACCCACATACCTATAATTATTCCAATGTTTCCCAAATATTAGAGTAAGATTGAACAACCTCCTATAGGGTGAAATATTTTATGACAACATTACCTTCTAAGTATTCACCATTACTAGGTGAGGCAGCCTTGGTTTTGTGTTATTCACTCATTTCATCTCTTATAACATACAAAAATGCATCTATTAAGCCCTTGTTATTGTTGAGATGAGTAATCAATGTTTACTTATCTTCCACTTGGAATTGGGTTTTTTCACTAACATTTTCCATTGCTTAACAAATAAAAAGTTTAAAATTTACAATAAATAACAACAATCAGAAAAAATAGAAAACCTTATGTGATCTAGGGTTTGATTTTCAAAAATCAGGTTCACCAAATGTTTAACCCTAATTTGGATATGGATCCTACTTGGGTATAGAGGGTTAAGCATATATAAATGATAGTGCACATAGGTGAATATTATATCTACAATAAACTGATTAATGTGTTAAACTTAGATGTACCATATGTTAAATTTATTAAACTAAGATAAGTTATGAATGGAAAGTACCAATATGTTAGATAGTTAGATATAGAAATGACATAAAATAGATTAATTAGTTGAATCTGATGTTAATGTAGATTTCGATCTGGTATAGGTAATAAATAGGTGTGAAGACAGTTCTAGAATAGTTTTCATATTCTAGATCTAGTGTCTCTAGCTCTCTAGATAGTTGTGTTGGCACGGGACAATTTTGTCGAGACTAGTGTTTGAGTCTAATGCTAGTGTCATGTAAAAAATATCAACTAAAATAGGGTACATACACTTGGATGCTTATAGGTTTTTCTTTGCCTTCACTTTGGTGTATTCAGATCCAGGTCATGGACTCTCACTCTAAGTGAAATGATAAAACCTTAACTTTCCATCTTTAATGCGACCTTGGGGGAAAATGGGTTAGTGGATACATGATGTCAAGTTAACCCAAAATTACCCCACTATTAAAGGGCATTGCTTACATAGCCAATACTCCAAAAGAGGGCCTCATACTCATGTAGTTCTCCTCTACATGTTGGCTTGTGCATGAATCATGTAATGTGTGTAAAGCAAGTACAATAGTGACCTCACTTGTAACTTGGTAAATATGACCTTATGACTATTACTTTAGTACTTTAGACCTATATGTGAGTTGTCCCTTTGACTGATATTATAATAGGTCAAAATAGAAAACCTTTTAGTAACTTGAGTGCTTCTTGAATGCTCTTTTGGTCTGATTGTTAGGTGAGGAATGAATGAGGGTTGATATTGTATTTATACCAATCATATCAAGAGATAACTCACATTAAAGCACTTAGGCCAAACATTGTAACACATTTTATTTGAAAATTGGATGACTTTAGGGTACTAGACACTTGCGTCAAGACAAGATAGTAATGTTGATGCTATTATCTATCTTGAACGTTAGTGTCCAGGGAGCAAGAGACTAGGTACATGCCCATAACTTGTAGAGGTGTAATATAAATACATTTTAAGTATTTTGGGCAAGATAGGATGTTTGTATCATCAATATAAGGATGGTTATACTAAGAGATAAGCAAAGGGGCACAATATAGAGAAAATACAAGGCTTGCAAAAGCAAGACATGTATAGAACTAAGAGGAAAAACCAAGATCTGATTGCTAAGTGTACAAGATTGAGGTGCTACATAATCATAAAATATTGTCTACAATTTCTTAGTAAAAAATAAAATATAATTTTTAGAACCATAATGATTATTGAAGACAATATTTTTTTATTATAACTAGTCACAGTGTTTAAGGGTCTTTTTTATTTTTTTTGCATGTATATGTTATAGTCTAGAAAAATCTATTAAAAGAATGTAACATCAAAATTCAAGTCATACTCTAAGTACTCCCACAAGATCTAGATGTTGGGAAACTGCTAGATATGACTTTCCACTCAACATCTGAGCATCTTAAGTATACAAGTCGAGTAAAAGTAATTTAAAATTAATAATCATATAGAATGCACTTCCCATTTTATCTAATATCAAGAAATATTTGCATGATTATTAAAATAATATATTAATCTAGACAAATCCCAATGATGTATACAAAAAATATACAATCCATAATATAAATAAATAAAATAAGATCTAACCTTTTAAACCTTTCGAAACACCATGTATCCATACCTAGTCCTTAAGCTTAAACAATGAAACAAGAAATTCTAATTTTCAAACTTTTCCAAAACCTAGCAAAGCTATTTTAGAAATTAAACTCTTTTTAGTGCCATTTTCAGTCGATTGTTTTGGTTTTGGATTTGACATTCCTTCACATTTAACTACCAAATGGCCAATTTGACCACAAATGTAGCATTACTCTTGTTGATCAGGAAAAGTGACAACCTAAATTATCAAAATTATATAATTATGCAAGGTTATCCTATATATATATATATTAATCTCAATTGTACAGAGACAAATAATTATAGTCTGCATGCTGCCAAATAAATGACAAACTCTAACCTCTTTTAAAATTGAATAGTGGATTTCATGAGTTGCCAATACCAACATAATTAAATCTGCATCCTATAGTTACAACAAGAGTTTCATAACCACCAAAATAAAACCTAGATCAATCCATAATCAACTAAAAAAAATTATGAGCTAAATAAAGATACATCAACTTAAACAAAAAAAATCAAACAATTGTAGTTTGCCTTGAGAGTTAGTTCAAGTTAGCTTTAAGGATTATTGATTTTTAATAGGGCACTTACTAATCCATATAGGCAGTGCCATGTATTTGGATTAAATTGAGAAAAGTTTCTTTGGATACGTATATAAGACATGACTTTATGTTTTCTTTCACTAGGAACATTTGCATCAAAAAGTATAACCTTCAAGTTAAAATTCAAAATAAAAACTCAACACATAAATTAAAGGTTCAATATAGACAATTAACAAGACCAATGTAGACATAAATAACAACATCTATGTATCAATATTGAAGGCCAAACAAAAATCCAAGGCATTGACAATTATACCGTTTGATCAAAGACAAGTGTTTATTCTAAAAGCATGTGGTCATATAACAACATTATTCTTAAAAAGAGAATAAATCATACCTTTGTATTCTTCTATCCACAGTCATAGTTTAGTCTTAGATGTACACAATACTGAAGAGCAATAGATAGTGTTGCCATAAATTCTATCCTAGAGGTAATCACATTTGAGTCACTGCTTTCTAATTTCTTTTTTGAGGCCAAAACCTTCCCTTCTGCCTCAAATTTTTTCTCAAACTTGCTTCTTTTACAGCCTGACAACTGACATTATAATCAAAGGCCACTTTAAATTAGTTTCTCTTCAAAGGATATTCTGTCCTAGAAATGAAAACATTTATCCAAAGCTTAGACAAACTTACTACTTTGTCTACATCTTTTATAGCCTTGAAATGCCATGAACATTGTTGATTCATCTTAGTCCTTGGTGGAACACCATCTAGAGTTCACAGAAATGTTGCTTAATCCTAATTAATTTTTAATATTCAAATGGCAAAAAATACTTGAATCTCAATAAAATCATAGAAGCATGAGGCTTAAATCAACAAATTAGTTGATGTTGAAAATGCACAAACATTAAGCAATGAACATGAGTCATTTGAACATAATGTCTAATTATAAATAAAACAAAGAATTAAAATACCAACAATGATTCTTTCATCTCAAATAGATAATGTGTAACACTTAAATCAAGTGACTTCCCTATTTCCATGTACAAAATCTTCCTTGGCCTCACTAAAAAAGAGAGCCGATTTATGTAATATATATGCTCTTTGTTGTTCCCAAAATCTGTCACTCATTTTTGGGACAACATATGAACTATTATTGGTCCTGCAGGGCAAAATTATCCTTTCCCTTCTCAAAAATTATTCTGGGCATTCAAATTCTCCATTTTTCAAGCTTTTTCAGATTTCTACGAACTCTACAGGCTTGAAACTACGGACTCCGCAAGCTCATTTCTATGGACTCTACAGGCTGGGTTCTACAGACTTTGTAGGTTGGATTCTATGAACTCTTTCAAAGCTCAGAAGACTTAGACAAAACTACGGACTCTGCAAGTTGGTTTCTTGGTTCTACGGACTCCGCAAGTTCATTTCTATGGACTCTGCAGGAAAGAAACAAGTTCCCCACTTAGGCAATTTCAAGATTGGTTCAACACTAAGGTTCAACAAAAAATGGCTTTGACATCAACAAGCTTCAAACAAAGGAATGAACTGTTAAACCTTGAACCAAATTGGTTCAACGGGTACAAAGGTTCGACGGGTTCAAAGGTTCAATGGCATCGACAAGCTTAATGAGTTAAGTGCTTCAGCAAGAGTTCAAATTTCAACTGCTTCAGCAAGTTCAACAGCTTCAAAACACTTAATTAAAATAATAAGGCTTGAACTGTTGAACCTGAAACCAAAATGGTTCAAAGGTTCAATGGGTTCAATGGTTCAAAGGTTCAACGAGCGATTGGTTCAAGCGATCAATTGAATGAGTGGAACACAAGATTGAACTATTGAACCGTTGAACCAAAGTTGGTTCAATCAGTTGGTTCAAAGGAGTTCCCCAAATCCTGAAGGACAAGTGCCCTTGCAGAGGGCACTTAGGTGACAAAAGTCATTGTAATTTTAGAGGCCAAACAGCCCTTGTGAAGGGCAGGAAAGCACTTGGAAAGAAGGCCGAAAGGATAAGTTTTCCTTCAAATTTGTTCAAGGCAAAAAGATACCCTTCAGAAAGATTTTTTGTAGAAAAATGTTAAGACAATTCCTTCAGACAAAAAGTTTGAAGGAATTTATTCAGACTTTTTTCTGAAGGAATTCACCTGAAGGGAAAGCCGATCGAAAACAAGCGGGAAGATTTCCTTCAGACAAAATGTTTGAAGGAATTCCTTTGGATATTTTGTCCAAAGGAATTGAAGCCGAAGGACCCCGAAGACTACTCGAAGGCCACCTGAAGAACCCCAAAGGATAGGTACCCTTGTGGGGGGCTCTCATCGACCAAAAAATGGGTCTTTCTCAAGACCCCGAAGGGATTCCTCCCCTTTGGGAAGGATCAAACAAGAAAGCCGAAGGAATTTCCAAGGAGAGTGATGGGCCTGACGCCGTTAACTTTATGGCAATGAAATATCCATTGATCTTTAAAGGTTTGAATGCGGACCTGAATGCATTCAAAGGCCTTAAGGCCAAAAGGAAGAACCACTGAGCGAAGAATGCAAGGAGCCAGTAAAGCTAGGAATTCAGCCCCGAGAGCTCAAAATCCAGGAAAAGACAAAACCAAGAAGAGACAAAGCTAAAAAAAGACAAAAGTTAAAAATGAACTCAGTGACCAGTTGAAGAGGGAGCTGAAAGAGCCAGCTAGAAGGGGAAAATATAGCTCGAGAGCTCAAAATTGCAACAAAAAAGGGAAAGACCAAAAATATCTACGTAAGAGTTATTTCCAGTAGGTGGAATAGTCCACCAAGTAGACGTCTAAGCTCAAAAGCATTAAAGGTGTGGCCTGTTTGTCTCCCTCAGAGTAAATGTGAAGTGGACAACTGCATAGATATCAGGTGACAAACCAGATGACCCAGACCTAGGAGAAGACATTTGAGATAAATCAACATGCCACAGTTAAGGCGGCTACCCTATTCCAACATGGGCTCTTTGACTAAATTGAAAATTCATTCAAGGAATTAAATGCAACATGGGCCATTTCATGAAATAGAGTGCCAAGCCTTTCCTGGCTACTATATATTATAATCTCTTATTTTATGCAAAGGGAGACTTTCCATTATAGAAGCAAAACTCTGCCCAAATTGAGAGGCGATTACTAAGACTTTGAGCTTAAATTGTTCATCATATTTCTTTGTTTGAATGAGAAAGCAAGTTACTTTTAGACTTTGTGTTGTTATAGCTTGTGTCATTTTAGGAGATTATTCTTATGTATGTTTCATGAATGCATTCTTGTTTATTCAATTTAACAAGCAGAACTAGTGGAAGTAATTAGGAAGGTGTCATAAGAGACTTTGTGCTTTTTATAATTGCCTTCAATGCGTATGTTTGTTTTCTATTTTTGTGTAAAGGACCTTGGGATGACTTTGTGCCCTCATTTTCCTCTGTATTTCACTCTTTGGATAGTTGAGGTGTAGACTTTGTGTTACACTTCATCCTGCTGGTTACTGCACCTTTGTTACCAGTCACTTGTCACTACCTGAAAGAACTCTTGTTGTTCCCTGCAATATCACTTTTGAAAGAAGAGAAGTGCCTTCAGTGTTTTCACCAACATTTTCTCCTTTGTTTGTGAACATCATCTCTGAAAAAAGAGAGATGGATGGTGTAGTCCTACCCCTGAGTGTTATTTTCTACTTATATATATAGTATATAGCTCCTCATATTTAATAGGTAACCTCCCCTTGATGAGAGGAGAGATTTGTCCACCTATGATGTAATAAACCTGCACATTTGGCCGACCAATCTCCCTTGCTGTGGTTGAAAAGACCTATTTTGCTCATCAGTTAGTTGGTGACAAAATATTCACCCAACACTCTTGAAGACCTTTTGATACCACCATAGATAACATGTAGACTTAGGATGACATTTTCTTGATCATAACACTTTTTTTGTGAATGCTTTGATACCACTACATATAGCATGCAAACTTGGGATGACTTGTGAAATGCACACCAATTTACTCCCTCCAACTCAATCTTTGGTCATTGTGACAATTAAGCCCTTATATAAACTGATCAAGCAGAGTTTTATTTCAATTTGATTTTTCCATAGGACCATATCTAAAATCACTTTAAAATATATCAGAGTGTATATTAATGACCATAACAGGTCATGGGACTATAAAAGTACAACTAGCTTAGAATAGATAAGAGAAGCGTTCAAGATATCTCTCCAATGAGCCATAAAAGGAAAGGAAAAAGTGTAGAATCTTAACCTATGTTTGAATGAGTTCCCTTTGAAGGGAATGGGGAAATGTGACAAAGAAAAAAGAAGAGATGCCTAAAGGTACATTAAAATCCTAGAAATAATATTGAATAGGATAACATCATTGAATACTAGAAAGGGGGATGCATCCCATAGAACAACCCAATTAATGAGAATGCATCCTTATGTGAATACACATTCACGTACTTCCATAATCATTATGAAAGAATAAGGGCACATAATTCTACCTAACAATAATGAATAAAGACTTTTCTTTTACAAAAAAGTACATTTAGTAGTAAATAAATTAGAGTAAAACAATTTCAAAAATAAAAAATTATCCACTGATATATTAGATACTACAATATATATTGCTATTAAATGAATTTAATAATTTTAAAGAAGGTAATAATATCGTTTTCTTTTCAAAATCGTGTAAACATATTTCAAAATATAAATATAAATACTGTTAAAAAATTTCTGGAGGAAAATTAAATGAGAATGTCAATAAAATTGCAATAAAAGAAATATAAGTGTAAGAATTGAATTGAAATTCTTATAGAGTTATCCGAAAGAAGTGAATATACTTACAAAGTTTTCTTGATGAAAACAAGGACAAATAATTTCATTCATGTCTAAATAAAGGTTGTCAAATTCAATGCCATTGGGGTTGGGTTTAGAAGCATTGTCATTATTGTCATCGTTGATCTCCTCCACCATGTCCATAATTATAAGTGGATGTTTGTGTTGACATAGTGGATTGCACCCTCTGAAGGGAGGCTCATCTCTTCTCCTCCATGCGGCACAATGGAGACATTCCTCTTGTTGTGGGTTGCAAATGTGAGGGATGAATCTCTAGATTAGGGGATAACTCCCGTTGATGCACCTTGAGGCCCTAGATTACCTATTGCTAACAATGAGGGGGGATAAAAAGGGAGAGAAATACTGAAATTATAACCTAAACTAATGTGGTGATGCACCAAAATGGTTGGTCTATCAGCTTTGTCATACACTTTACACCAGAGAGAAGCAAGCATACACTTCATTCAAATGCGAACCTTTCCTACATCAGTGTTTCAATAGGGGATCCTATGGAGATATAGGGAGGAAGAACTACCAGAGGTGTTCTAAGACACACTATGGACAACCTATTCACATGCGTCTATACTCTGAGCTGGACACTTCTTGTTGACCTGCAAGAGAAGAACTCACAATACACTAGATATGTTGGCATAAACTTATGAAAGCATGAAAAGGAAATGACTTAACATAAGATAAAACCATAGACATATGCAAAAGTGCAAGCTCAAATGGAGGTAAAAATGCTTCTTTTGATTCAAGGTAAATTCCTTTAGGGCTTCATCATACAATGTTGAGAGATCCTTTCTCAAATGAGAAGTTACAAATATATAGAGAACTCGGAAATAGATAGCTGACAAATCAAGGGATAGAAACCCATGCTGAATTAAACACTTTTATAGAGACCACAAGCCCGTGTTGCTACTGTATTCTTTTAATTGCATATGGGAGAGCCATGTTGTAGATGTCCAAGTCGATGCCCTTGCTGTCATGGACCTACAAAAGCATGGGATACTCCTATCAACTGACAAAGACATCCCCAAGTTGTGTTGACTGGACCATTCTCTCTTCAATGCTAGGTGTAAGTAGTTGTGCATTAATGGTGAAGCATGAAAACATGAGATTATTTCCTCCATAGTTTGAAAACCAATCTATTTTATTGGTTTTCGGTAGACATATTTCACCAAATGTATTAATTATCTTTGTTGAGTCATCCATGCCACTTGTCTTGGTCTGAGTGGTCATTGATTCTATACTTTGTCTTTGTTAGCAATTAGAACTTTTCCTTGTTTTGTCTTTTCCACTTTGTCTTTGCCTGTGTTTTGTCTTCTTCCTTCGACCTCTCCTTTGCCTTGGCCTTTTATTTGACTTATTGGGCCTTTTATCACGCTTTCCTTCAGACATTTTGTCTGAAGGAATGCTTTCTTTTGATCGCTTCATTTCCTGAAGGGCATGTGCCCTTCGAGATGTTGAAATTTATCTCCTTCAGTTGGTTGCCCTCTGCAAGGGTTTCTTTCATCCAAAAGTGCCCTTCAGGCTTTTTGAAATGGTCTTCACCTTTCTCAAGGTGCCCTCAAGAAGGGTACTTACCCTTCGAACTTTTTGCAAACATCCTTCAAGCCATCAAAATGCCCTCCAAAGGAAATCCATTGCCTTTTTTGAACTACTTTAGACCATTTTGGGTCCTTCAATCACTTATACTTATAAAATTAGACAAGTAATGCACTTGCACAAACCCGATTTGCACTAGACTAAGCAAAATGACAAAACACTTTACTTTTTCATTAGAAAGGTTTGGTAGAGAACATATTTTACACAAGGTAGCAAAGGGATGATCTAGCCAAAAATGGATTGGATGACCTTTGTAAAGAAAAGGAGGGGGCACCAAATTTTGGTTTGCATGACCAAAAATTGGTTAACATAATTGGTGACTCATAAGGGAAGCATGCCTGTTGTGCTTGGGAAGACTGGTAGCCAATAAGTCCATTAGGCATGGAGTCAGGATGCATTTTGGAAAAGTCAACAATGACTTTGTAAGGACCTATGAACCAACAAATATTTTACCCTAAATAATAAGGAAAAACACACACAAAGGCTAAAAACACTACACATGCATAACAACACTTAGGGAAAATGAGGAAAAATAAGGAAACTATGTACATGACAAAAGAAACCTAGTAACAATTCTTAAGATATAACCCATTGACTGGGATATGTATTTCTTCACCATACAACTTGGAGAGTTGGAAAGCATTGTGTTGCTTGCATTGGGTGATGACATATGGGCCACTCCACAAAGTTCCAAACTTCATGTGCCTTCTAGGCTTGGCTTGGTCCTCATCCCACTTCAAGACAATGTCACCTTCTGAGAAGCTCCTTAGCATAGACCTTTTGTCAAAATGCTTCTTTGTTTGTTGTTGGTGGTTGGTCATGGCATCCATGGCTTGGTCTCTCACTTTTTGAAGCTCTATTAGCTCACAATACCTGACTTCCAAGTTGTCACTCTCCACCAATTACAGTTGATGGGCAAAATCCAAGGCTGGTAACTCAAGTGAGATAGGAAGTCTAGCTTCCTTTCCATACACAACTGTGTATGGTGAATTCCCGATCACCCTCTTTAGAGTGATGTTCTTTGCCTAAAGAGCTATCTTTAACTTGGCATGCTAAGTCCTTTGATTTTCCTCCATTGTCCTTTTTATGATCCTAATCAAATTCTTGTTTGTGGACTCAGCCAACCCATTTCCTTGTGGATAGTAGTTGGAAGAAGTGTTGAGATAGATGCCATACTTTAATGCCCACTCACTTGTCTTTATTCCTAAGAAAGCCAATGCATTGTCTGAAATGATTGTCCCTGGGACCTCAAATCTTATCACTGTGCCTTCATAGAAGTCTAGGACTGCACTTTCATTGGCCTCTTTAAAAATTACGACCTCTACCCACCTTGTGAAATAATTTATGGCAGTCAAAACCCACTTATGGCCAGCACTAGAAGGAGGATTGATCAACCCTATAAAGTCCAACCCCCATTGCATGAATGGTTGTTCCACTTGAATAAGATGAAGAGGCATGGTAGCCAGTCATTACTTCCCATCAAAGAAGGCACATTTTTGACATTTCCTTAACCAAGCATGAGTGTCTTTAAACAAACTAGGCCAAAAGTAACCAGCCCTTATAATCCTTGTAGCTATGGTTAAGAGCAAAGTGGCCACCAGCTGGACCATCATGGAACTCAGACAAAACCTTGTCAACTTGGTCTAAATCAATGCATCTCAAGAGCACCCCTAAAAATTATTTCCTATATAAAACTCCATCAACTAGAACATAAAGAAGAGATTGGAGTCTAAAATACCTCCTCTTGGTCCTATCAAGGCCTTGTAGACACTCACCAGTTTGAAGGAAATGAACCATGTCTTGTGCCCAGTTCTTCATGACTGTAGGTACATCTATTATAGGTTCATCATGGAGTACCAAAACATCCTCCTTCATCTATTTCAAGTCTATAACAAGGTGTTCACACAACCCTCTTCCTCTTACCATCTTGGTGGTATTGATATCTACGTCATACTCTATTACTTTGGTGATCCAACTTGCCCTTTTCTCACTCAAGTCTCAGTTCAACAAGACGTCTTTTACACTAGGATGTGGCAGCATGATGTGAATTTTGTTGTTAGACAACATATGTCTGAACTTCTTCAGACTTTGTATGACTTCAAGCACATGCTTCTCAACATACGTGTATCTAACCTCATAGCCTTCTAAACCTTGGCTGAAAAAAGTAAGAGGTTGTTCTAAATTCTCACCATTTGCTTGAGCATAGCAGAGATTACCTCTTCATTCCCAAAGGTGTATAGATTGAAGTCCTTGAAGAATTTTGGACTAGCCAGGGTAGGAGCTTGGATGATAGCTTGCTTGATGCCTTCAAAGCTTTCTCTTCTTGTTGTCCACATGAACGTCTCATCTTTCCTTAACATGGAAGTTAGTGGCTTGGCAAGCTCAACAAAATTAGGAATGAATCTCCTAATGAAATTTATTTTACCAAAGAAACTTTGTAGGCCCTTCTTGTGTTTAGGCAGGGACAATGTTAAGATGGCATGCACCCTCTCTAGATCAATGGATAAGCCTTCCTTTGAAATGACATGGCCTAAGAGCTTGCCTTCATGGATGATAAACACGTACTTTTTTGGGTTGAGAGAGATGCCAAACTCTCTACACCTTTCAAATATTTGCCTCAAGTGCTTCAACTGTTCATTTGCCTCCTTGGAGAAGACTATCACATCATCAAGATAAACCAACATAATGTCATTGATCAAACCTTGAAAAGCCATATCCATAACATGTTCAAAGGCAGCTCCAACATTTGACAATCTAAATGACATCTTCCTGTAGGCGTATGTTCCCCACTTGGTGTTGAAGGTTGTCTTGTATTCATCACATTCTTGTACCAACATTTGATTGTACTCATAGTAGCCATCTAGGACAGAGAATCTTTCACTACCTATCACCATCTGAAGAATTTGCTCCATACTTGGAAGGGGATAGTGATCTCTCAATGAGACTCTATTCAGGTCTCTGCAATCCACACACAATCTGACCTCTCCATTCTTCTTTCTAACAAGGACCAAATTGGCCAACCAAGAAGAGTGTTTGATAGGGAAAATGATCCTGGATTCAATTAGTTTGGTGAGTTCCTTCCTCATGAGAGGCTCGATCTTTGGATTGATTGGCCTTTGCTTTTGTTTAATGGGTTTGGCACCTTCCTCTAGTTCAATGGTGTGTTGGGCCAATCTTGGATCAAAGCCCTTTAAATCACCATACTCCCAAGCAAAGACATCAACAAACTCTTGACATAACATAAAGAAAGCATGTTTTTCCTCATTGGTACACACCTTCCCAAGTGTAAGCAACTTATCCTTGTAGATCTCTACCCTTTAATAATTTTCCTTCTTGGTTGGCATGCTTGCTTTGTCTCTCTTGAGTTGGTTATCTTCATTGAAAATGCTCTCAAGAGTTACCAAACCTTTGGGAAGCCTATCGGTCTTTAGTTGAACAATCTGCCCATCATACTGTTGTTGTAGCTTGGACTAATTTTTGGAAGTGAACTCAACTTCTTCCTACAAGAAAAGCATTATTTGCTGATCACTTTCAAACACCTACCAATTGGTGGCATTATCTAGTATGGAGGGCCTCACAATCACCTTTAAATGATGTCGATTCTTGCTTTGTCTTATCCCCTTTGGGATATCAAACTGAGCACCAACTGCTGCTAGTCTATCCACATGCTTGTTCTCCTCTCTTGGAATATAAGTGATGTTGAAAGCAATGAATTTATCTACAACATCCCATATTATGTGATTTTAATACTTGAGTAAGGAATTCTTGGTCAAGCTTTGACCTCTCACTTTATTCACAATCAACTCACTGTCTCCAAACCCTTATAATTCTTTGATTTCTCTCTTCCTTGCCCATTCTAGGCCATGAACAAGGGCCTCATACTCTACTATGTTACAAGTACAGGAGAACTAAAACCTAAAATTTGAGAATTATTTATCCTTTGAAGGTGAAACCAGCATTGCCCTACCACCAGCTCCTAACTTGCTTTTAGATATATCAAAGAACAGCCGCCATAAACCACAGTTCTCTTGGTCTATCTACATTGGGTGATGACATATGGGCCACTCCACAAAGCATCAAACTTCATGTGCCTTTTAGGTTTGGCTTGGTCCTCATCCCACTTCAAGACAATGTCACCTTCTGAGAAACTCCTTGGCATAGACCTTTTGTCAAAATGCTTCTTTGTTTATTGTTGGCAGCTGGTCATGGCATCCATGGCTTGGTCTCTCGCTTCTTGAAGCTCCATTAGCTCACAATACTTGACTTCCAAGCTATCACTCTCCACTAATTAGAGTTGATGGTTAAGATCCAAGGCTAGTAACTCAAGTGAGATATGAAGTATAACATCCCTTCCATACATAAGTGTGTATGGTGAATTCCTGATCGCCCTCTTTGTCAGGATGCGAAACACCGGAAGCATACAATTGATTACCAACTTCAAGCAACTTAATATGCAGAAATAACCAGAATCAACAAGTAACTAGAATTCAGAATAACACAGCATATGAGAGACAATACACAACTTGTATTAACACTTTATACAGAAAAGAATACAATAGAGAATATCCCACATCTTCTCCACCACCTTACAGAGGTTTCCCACACCTCAAGTGAACAGTAATTCTTCTCCCCAAAGCTCTCCCTCTCAGGTCCCAACACCCAACTCAAACACAGAGTTGGTGTTCACCACCTGTGCTCCACGCACACCACAAGTGCTCCACGCACTCCACAAGTACTCCACGTACTCAACAAGTACTCAAGGTACTTCAAGTAGATCTCCCATGAATCTGCAACAACCTGCAATTCAACAGACCATACTTATGGAAGGAACTCCCTTGCCTTCCTCTCTTGCTCTATCCGAGTACACACCTGTACTCCAAGTAGATCCTACCTGATACTGCTCCTTGTTGTGTTGCTGTCTATATGATCTTGCACACCTGCAAATCAAACACGGTTCTGCACACCTGTGAACCTTGACCTTGCACACACATACACCTGCAGATCAACGATCTTACTTACCATGTAGATCACTCTACACCCTGAAGAACCCTTGTCCTTGCCTCACCAAGTCCTTATGATTCTCCAACCAGTACCAAGCTTGGCACTGATAGGGAACTAGGAGGAACACCCTTACTCACTTCACACACAGAAGGAGCAAACTTTGCTCAACTCAAACTAGAACACTTTTCCAATACAACCATGAGTCTATTATATAGATCTCATCAAACAATAATTAGACATCTAATTACAATAATTAGATCCACAGCTATGAGTCTAAAATTAGCACTCATCATGCAAACACTTGGTTCGTTAGCTAACTACCCGTAATTAGCTCGCAGTCGAACCACACAGGCGACCGACGTCGGTCCCTGTCTGCCTGGAGGTGACCGACGTCGGCCGACACATGACCGACGTCGGTTGCTTCTCTATGCTATCCTGCCGACGTCGGCTGATCAGACCGACCCCAACTTCTCTGCAACTCAGCAACCTTCAGCAACCTCCTCTCCTGTTTGCATCAGTGAAGCTTTTAGCTCCACAACCTAACACTCTTTGGAGTGATCCTATCTGCCCAAAGAGCTATCTTTAACTTGGCATGTCAAGTCCTTTAATTTTCCTCCATTATCCTTTTTATGATCCTAATCAAATTCTTGTTTGTAGACTCGGTCAACCCATTTCCTTGTGGATAGTAGTTGGAAGAAGTGTTGAGATAGATGCCATACTTTAATGCCCACTCACTTGTCTTCATTCTCAAGAAAGCTAATGCATTGTCCAAAATGATTGTGGCTGGGACCCCAAATCTGGTCACTATACCTTCATAGAAGTCTAGGACTACACTCTCATTGGCCTCTTTCAAAACTACGACCTCTACCCACCTTTTGAAATAATCCATGGTAGTCAAAACCCACTTGTGGTCAGCACTAGAAAGAGGATTGATCAACCCTATGAAGTCTAACCCCCATTGCATGAATGGTTGTTCCACCTGAATAGGATGAAGAGGCATGACAGCTAGTTGTTGCTTCCCATCAAAGAAGGAACATTTTTGAGGTTTCCTTACCCAAGCATGAGTTTATTTAAATAAACTGGGCCAAAATAAACTAGCCCTCATAATCCTTGCAGTTGTGGCCTTAGGAGCAAAGTGGCCACCAACTGGGCCATCATGGAACTCAGACAGTATCTTGTCAACTTGGTCTGAATCAATGCATCTCAAGAGCACCCTTGAAAAGTCTTTCCTAAATATCACTCCATCGACTAGGACATAAGGAAGAGATTGGAGTCTAAAATACCTCCTCTTGGTCCTATCAAGACCTTGTGGACACTCACCAGTTTAAAGGAAATGAACCATGTCTTGTGCCCAACTCTTCATGACTGTAGGTACAGCTACTGTAGGTTCATCATGGAGTACCAAAATATCCTCCTTTAGCTCTTTCAAGTCTATAGCGAGGTGTTCACATAGCCCTCTTCCTCTTACCAATTTGGTGGTCTTGATCTCTTTGTCATACTCTATTACTTTGGTGATCCAACCTACCCTTTTCTCATTCAAGTCTCAATTCACCAAGAAGTCTTTTACACTAAGATATGGCACCATGATGTGAATTTTGTTTTTAGACAACATATGTCTAAACTTTTTTAGACTTTGTATGACTGTAAGCACCTGTTTCTCAACATACATGTATCTAACCTCATAGCCTTCTAAACCTTGGCTAAAAAAAGTAAGAAGCTATTCTAAATTCTCACCATTTGCTTGAGTGAGCATAGCAGAGATTACCTCTTCATTCCCAAAGGTGTATAGATTGAAGTCCTTGGAGAAGTTTGGACTAGCTACGGTAGGAGCTTGGGTGATAGCTTGTTTGATGCCTTCAAAGCTTTTTCTTCTTCTTGTTTTCCACGTGAACATCTCATCCTTCCTTAGCATGGAAGTTAGTGGCTTGACAAGCTCAACAAAGTTAGGAATGAATATCCTAATGAAATTTATTTTACCAAATAAACTTTGTAGGCCCTTCTTGTGTTTAGGCAAGGATAATGCTAAGATGGTGTGCACCCTCTCTGGATCAATGGATAGGCTTTACATTGAAATGATATGGCCTAAGAGCTGGCCTTCATGGACAACAAACACACATTTCTTTGGGTTGAAAGAGATGCCAAACTCTCTACACCTTTCAAAGATTTGCCTCAGGTGCTTCAAATGTTCACTTGCCTCTTTGGAGAAGACTATCACATCATCAAGATAAAATAGCACAATGTCATTGATCAAACCTTGGAAAGCCATATCCATAACACATTGGAAGGTAGCTCTAGCATTTCACAATCTAAATGGCATCTTCTTATAGGTGTATGTTCCCCACTTGGTGGTGAAGGTTGTCTTGTATTGGTCACATTCTTATACTAGGATTTGATTGTACCTAGAGTAGCCATCTAAGAGAGAGAATCTTTCACTGCCTATCACCATCTAAAGAATTTGCTCCATACTTGGAAGGGGATAGTGATATCTCAATGAGACTCTATTGTGATCTCTAAAATCCACACACAATCTTACCTCTCTATTCTTCTACCTAACATAGACCAAATTGGCCAACCAAGAAGAGTGTTTGACAGGGAAAATAATCCTATACTTGATTGGTTTGGTGAGTTCGTTCCTCATGAGAGGCTTGATCTTTGGATTGATTGGTCTTTGCTTTTGCTTGATGGCTTTGACACCGTCCTCCAGCTCAATGTTGTGTTGGGCCAAGCTTAGATCAAAGCCCTTCAAATCACCATACTCTCAAGCGAAGACATCAACAAACTCTTGACATAACATAATGAAGTGCAAGGAACTTATCCTTGTAGATATCTACCCTTTCATAATTTTTCTTCTTGGTTGACATGCTTGATTTGTCTCTTTTGAGTTGGTCATCTTCATTGAAAATTCTCTCAAGAGTTACCAAACCTTTGGGAAGCCTGTTGTTCTTTAGTTGAACAATCTGCCCATCATACTACTGTTGTAGCTTGGATTGATTTTTGGAAGCGAACTTAGCTTCTTCCGACAAAAAAAGTGTTATTTGCTGGTCACTTTCAGACACCTACCAATTGGTGACATTATCTAGTATGGAGGGCCTCACAATCACCTTTAAATGATGTTGATTTTTGCTTTGTCTTATCCCCTTTGGGATATCAAACTGAGCACCAACTAATACTAGTCTATCTGCATGCTTGTTCTCCTCTCTTGGAATGGAAGTGATGTTGAAAGCAACCAAGTTCTCTACAAGGTCCCACACTCTATGCTTGTAAGACTTGAGTAAGGAATTCTTGGTCAAGCTTTGACCTCTCACTTTATTCACAATCAACTCACTGTCTCCAAACACCTATAATTCTGTGATTCCTCTCTTTTTTGCCCATTCTAGGCCATGAACAAGGGCCTTATACTCTGCTACGTTGCAAGTGTAGGAGAACTGAAACTTGAAAGTTGAGAAGTATTTATCATTTGAAGGTGAAACCAACATTGCCCCACCACCAGCTCCCAACTTGCTTCTAGATCCATAAAAGAACAACTACCATAAACCACAGTCCTCTTGGTCTGGCTTCATCAATTTCGACATGAAAGCATCCTTCTCATGCATGCAGTAGACTCCAAGACCAGCTTCTTTAATGAATTTATAAGGATCATGCTCAAGGTTGTCATTTCCCCATTCATCTAGGAGCAGGTTAACAACTCCTACAAGGGAAGATGATGGAGATTGGTCCACCTAGAGCTCTTGTTCATCAATGATCACGTAGTCCACATTTGCCACTTTGGGTGAGTATGGCTCCAGGTGATCCTTGTGGATGGGTTTGACTCAATCTTTACTTTAGTTCCATACTTTGTCCTAAAAACCATGTAAGACCAATTGGCTGCCAAGTATCCACCTATCTTGGATGTGAAATCCCTTAACGAGCAAAGAGCGAAGTAAGGAGGAACATCTACCACTACCACATCATGGGGAATTGAGAAGGTTGGATAGACATGGAGAGTCAGATTCAAGCCTCTTTCCACTCCTAAGGTCTTAGCTAGTGATCCATCCAACTGTAGAACTCCTTTGGTCATTTGCTCATACTTGAGGCCTAGCTTATCAGCTATGCACTTGGGCATAATTGAGGTGTTTGCTCCACTATCAATGATGCAATTATGGATCAATAAATCACTAATAATTAGGGACAAATAGAAGGGAGGGACCTTCTCATATTTCTTTACTTGACCTCCCATGGGAGGAGCCCCGTTTACTATCAACACATTATCATTTCTTGCTGGGATAACTTGCTCACCCAGCTCGTACAATTCCTTTTGGAGTATATCCTTTTATCTTGGTAGTGCTAAAGAATCCCACAATGAGATGTTCATGTGCAACTTCTTCATTTGGTCCACTATATTGATTGAAAGATTGCCCCCTTTAGAGTTCTCCTTGGGAACATTCATAACCTGTGGTGCAACCTGAGGAGCTAAAGCTGCAACCGTTGGCATGTAATTGGGAAACTTTTGATTTAATTGTGGTGAAGGAGATGTTGTAGGTGCTTGAGTGGCTGCTTGAGCTTCATTAATGGCTCTCCTTTTGGACTTGGTGTTGGTTACAACACCAACATTCTGATTACTTGTGCTCACCACATAGTTGACTGCGTAGAACTTTCCTTCCAAGTGATTCATAAGAGTAGAATCAGATTGAGTCTACTTGTTGTCCATCCCAAGTTGTGTTGACATCTCAAAATTTAAGAATTGGGCTGCCTAATCACCTTGTGCAGTCATGCTTTGATTTGATAGCTCACTGACATAAGCAACCTATTCTTGGCCATGCTCCAAGGGTGGATAATTGGGCTGCTCCTACACCAAATTATTTTGAGTGGGGACAAGAGCTTTGGAAGATGAAGGGGCATTTGGATTATAGCTTTGATAAGGCTTGACATGTGTAATTTAACCTTGCCCTTGATTATAATTCTGGAAGGGAGGCCTATTTGCTTGCCCAAACTGCTGGTAGCCTTGATTTGGCCTATCTCTGAGCTTGTTGTCTCTTGAGGGCAACTAACTCATTGGTAACACTCTGCAGCAAGATCTTAACTTCATGGATGTCATTTACAGGGGTAGCTACCGACTTCTCTTGATTAGGCAGAGGAGCTAGAGTGGGCACAACAGGCTGGACTGAGGCTTGTAAATCAGAAAAGAGCAGCATATGAGGTCTAGGAGGTATCTTTCCTACTTAAACAAGGCAATTTTCAGTAGTTATGGCTATCTCATAAGCAATGGATAGAGTGTTTCCACCCATGTATTATATCATGATAACAATGTCGCTATTCAGGGCCTTCAAGTAGCAAAGGAAAGCATAGCTTGGGGTTGGCCTCACAAGAATTGGGATTCTGTCCCAAGTCTTTTGGAACTTAGTGTTAAAATCTTGCATAAACTCATGTGGGGCTCTCTTCATGGTGGTTAAATACTCAATTAGAGACAAATGGTCACTTTTTTCCCTAAACCTATTGGTCAAGAGGGTCCCTAACTCATTCCATGAGCCAACTGAGTTCATATGCAAGGTCCATACCAGTCCAGAACTTTTCCTTTGAAGGACAAGGCTAGTAATCTAATGGCTAGATTTTCTTCAGTGATATTATGGATGTTGCAGAGGTTGGATATGTTTCTAATATGCTCGACAATAGTGATTGGGCCCTCTCCACTAAAGGGAGGAACACTTTTGAGAGCTATCCCTGGAATTGGGTCATACTGCTAAAGGTTCAAGGGACTTTGACCATTGAAGACCATAAAAAGGAAAGCCCTAAGGGCTGCCATGGTTGTGAAAGGATTCAACTGGGGTCTCCTTGAGTAGGTATATTTTATGGCTTGTTTAGGAAAATGGCTTGCTACGTAAGGGTGGGTATTTGCAAACCTCAGCCTTTTCATTGAGTTCAAAGGCAACTCAACAAATTCAAAAGGGACACCCCTAGAAGATCTTGTAGTGACCTTTGGGATGAGATGACAGGCTGATCATTAACTAGAGATTGAGTTCCTGAATGGAGTCGCCAGGTGCTGAATATAGCTCCTTTTTTTGGATTTCTCAACAATATCAAGACCAACACC
Source organism: Torreya grandis (assembly GCA_037957365.1). Lineage (NCBI taxonomy): Eukaryota > Viridiplantae > Streptophyta > Pinopsida > Cupressales > Taxaceae > Torreya > Torreya grandis. The sequence continues at coordinate 754,338 of JARHVA010004240.1, read as the reverse complement.
AATCCTAAAACTTGTAGGACACATAAATTTGTTCCACTAGGCGTGCCAAAAACTATTGATGCAGTGGATTGCACCCTCTAAAGGGAGGCTCAGCTCTCTTCCTCCACGTGGCATAATAGAGACATTCCTCTTGCTGTGGGTTGAAAACGTGAGGGATGAATTTCTAGATTAGGGGCTAGCTCCCCTTGAGGCCCTAGATTTCCTATTGCTAACAATGGGGGGGATTAAAAGGGAGAGAAATACTGAAATCAGAACCTAAACTAATGTGGCGATGCACCAAAATGGTTGGTCTACTCAGCTTTGTCATACACTTTACACCATAGAGAAGCAAACATACACTTCATTCAAATGAGAACCTTTCCTGCAACAGTGTTTCAACTCGGGATCCTATGGAGATACAAGGACGAAGAACTACCAGAGGTGTTGTAAGACACACTATGGATAACCTGTTCACATGCGCCTATACTCTGAGCTGGACACTTTTTGTTGACCTGTAAGAGAAGAACTCACAATACATTAGATATGTTGGTATAAAATTATGAAAACATGAAAAAGAAATGACTTAACATAAGATAAAACCATAGACATATGCAAAAGTGCAAGCTCAAATGGAGGTAAAAATGTTTCTTTTGATTCAAAGTAAATTTCTTCAGGGCTTCGCCATACGATGTTGAGAGACCCTTTCTCAAATGAGAAGTTACAAATATATAGAGAACTTGGAAACAGATAGCTGACAAATCAATGGATGGAAACCCATGCTGAGTTAAACATTTCTGTAGAGACCACAAGCCCATGTTGTTGTCATGTTCTTCCAATTGCGTATGGGAGAGCCATGCTGTAGATGTCCAAGTCATTGCCCTTGCTGCCTTGGGTCTGCAAAAGCATGGGATACTCCTAGCAACTGACAAAGCCATCCCCGAGTTGTGTTGATTGGACCATGCTCTCTTCAATGCTGGGCACAACTAGCTGTGCATTAATGGCGAAGCATAAAAACACGAGCTTCTTTCCTTTATAGTTCGAAAACCAATCTATTTTATTGGTTTTCGGTAGATATATTTCACCAAATGTATTAATTCTCCTTGCTGAGTCATCCATGCCACTTGTCTTGGTCTGAGTGGTCATTGATTATGTCCTTTGTCTTTGTTAGTAGCCAAAACTGTTATTTGTTTTGTCTTTTTCGCTTTATCTTTGCCCATGTTTTGTCTTCTTCTTTCGACCTCTCCTTTGCCTTGGCCTTTTCTTTGACTTATCAGGGCTTTTGCCGCGCTTTCCTTTAGATAAATGTCCGAAGGAATTCCTTTAGACATTTTGTTCGAAGGAACGCTTTCTTTTGATTGCTTCCTTTCCCAAAGGGCACGTGCCCTTCAGAACTTTGCAATTTGTCTCCTTCAGCTGGTTGCCCTCTGCAAGGGTTTCTTTCATCCAAAAGTGCCCTTTGGGCTTACTAAAATGGTCTTCACCTTTCTCATGGTGCCCTCCGCAAGGGTACTTACCCTTCGAACTTTTTACAAATGTCCTTCAAGCCATCAAAATGCCCTTCGAAGGAAATCCATTGCCTTTTACGAACTACCTTAGACCATTTCGAGTCCTTCAATCGCTTCTACTTATAAAAGTAGACAAGTAATGCAACTGCACAAACTCGATTTGTATTAGACTAAGCAAAATGACAAAACAATTGGCTTTTTCATTAAAAAGGTCTGGGAGAGAACATCTTTTGCACAAGGCAGCAGAGGGATGATCTAGCCAAACATGGATTGGATGACCTTTGTAAAGAAAAGGAGGGGGTGCCAAATTTTGGTTTACAAGTACCAAAATTTGGTCAACAGTTTGCCTAAAAACCATTGGAAAAATCTCTGAACACCCATCTTCTTGTAGATCCAACACCCCTGTTGTTATATATTCCCTGGGCATACACCCCTCCTTGCTCTATATTCACTATGTATACACCTCCATGATCTACAAACAACCCTGTACTGAAACTCGAGGTACGAATAAAACCAAAAGAAAAGAAAAGAAAAGGCGATGAAGCTAATGATGGTGAAGCAACTTCTGCTTCAAAATTTACAGTGAATTTTTTGAGCCCTGTCACTATCCATCCACTAGGTGAACTTCACCTTAGGGTAAATATGATGAAGAATAAATGCATTGAAAAAACAAATCCATCATCTCCTCAAGCAAATTTGTGATAAACAACTGACCATACTTCACTCGCCTTAAAATATCCCTATCATCAAATACAAGAAACACCAATCATTTTGTTTTAATATTTTTATGTGCATTTCATAAATAAAATATAATAATTAACTATTTATCTAATAGCACATTTATTTTCTATGCACTATACATGATGCCAACAATCCACCTCTAAATCACATATATACAATTTTAACCAATCAAAATATTAACAAATACACAGTTCACTGTAAAAAAATTGCAAATAATTTTATGATTGAAAAGGAATAGAGTAATAAACAAAATCGATTCCTTTAATAACTCAGGTCATTTCCGTCGCCCATCGCAAGGGAAGAAAAGGCCAGGTCTATGAGGTGAAAGATGGCAAATATTATTCCAGTGCTGGGCTTATCCTCTCCACCAATTCGAAATCACAAGTGGAGTTGCAGAATTCTGTTTCCTCTTCCTACTTATCGTCGATATTACTGGAGTTGCCACGGTTGTTTTGCTGGCTTGTCCGCCTCCGGGTGTGTGGTGGAGCGAGAGGGAGTGTCAGTGTCAGGTGGAAAATGGAAGTTGGGAGAGCTGTTGAAATATGTGGAGAGAGGGGAGGGAGAGAGGAACAAGGAGATGCAGATGGTAGCTGCATACAGGGCAGTGCCGGAGGGCGTGTGGCATTCCTTGGTGAAGGGGCTATGCAAATGGGGGGATTATGCCTCAGCCACCCAAGTGGTGAATTGGCTAGGAAAACACAATTTATGTAAGGGTGTCAAGCGGAAGGAGGTGATGTACTCCATGATAATCCACGGGCTGAGTAAGGAGGGCCGACTGAACGAGGCCCTGATGGTTGCGGAGATGAGTGAAGCGTTGGGAGACATCACATACAATGCGCTCATTGGGGCCTGCGCTCGGAACGATCACTGCGACAAGGCCCTCCATTTACTTTCTAGAATGAGACACCAAGGCTTGCACTCCGACTCTGTTAATTATAGCCTCCTAATTCAGGCTTTAACTAGAACAAAGGCAGATAGTTGTGTTATTAATAAATTGTATGAAGATATCAAGAGTGATGGCATCGAGCTGGATGCCAAATTGTTCAGCGATTTAATATATGCCTCCAGTAAGGCTGGAGATGCACATCAGGCTATGTTTTTCTTGGCTAAAATGCAAGGGCAGGGGTTAAAGCCAAGTAGTAGCACTTATACTCATTTGATTTCTGCGTTGGGGCAGAGTGGAACAATAACAGAAGCAGATGCTGTTTTTGAGGAAATGAAGTGTAGTGGGATTCAGCCGAGAGTCAAAGCCTACAACGCTCTGTTAAAAGCGTATTTAAAAGCAGGTGCTTTGAATGACGCGGAAGCAATTGTATTGGAAATGGAAAAGAATGGAGTGAGGGCGAACGAGATGACATATAGTCTTCTGATTGGGGCATACGCTACTGCCGGGCGCGTAGAGAGTGCGCGAATGGTGTTGGAGGAAATGGAGATGCTTCAGCTTAAGCCCAATGCCTTCATTTACGCCAGACTCTTGGCGACCTTTCGCGACCGTGGTGAATGTCAGAAAGCCTTCACACTTCTCAAGGATATGCAAAAAGCGGGGATCCCTCCTGATAGACATGTTTATAATGTGATCATTGACACTTTTGGCAAATGCAACCATCTGGAGCATGCAGTAAAGGCATTTGAGAGGATGCTGGCTGAGGGTATTCAGCCAAATGACATCACATGGAATACCCTCATGCATTGTCACTGCAGGGCAGGGCAACATGACCGTGCACTGCACATATTTGAGCTCATGCAGGAACATGGGTGTTCCCCCAGGGCACAAACTTACAATATCATTCTAAAATCTTTGGGGCAGCAGGGAAAATGGGACCGAATACAAACCACTCTCACTAAAATGCAGTCTGAGGGTTTGCTGCCTGATCTTGTTACGTATACAACACTGGTGGACGTCTATGGCCAAGCTGCAAAGTTTCACGATGCTGTACAGACATTGGAACTTATGAAAACAGCAGGTCTGAAGCCTTCAGCAAGTGTGTATTGTGCTTTAGCCAATGCCTATGCCCAACAGGTATGTTACGGAACTTATTCAGATTGTTCCGGAGCTTCTTTGGCCACTGCTATTATCCATATAGTCATGTGCCAATCGAAGAGAATAAATAAGTGAACCACTACCAAGTGGCAATCTCAATACTATAAAAAGGTGATATCAAATGAAATCCATCTTATCCTACTTTTTTATACATTTTATTTTCCTTTCCATTTCCTTTTGCAGCAGTTGCCACTCCTTACACTAAGTTTAAATTCAGGCCTATAAATTAAAAAATTCTTTTATCAGATACCTTTGCTTTTGTCTGTGCTTTGTATGATGTACTTAATCAACAGTCTATTTATGTGTTATTGTCATGGGGAAGGAATTTTTCTGATGCCGCAAATAAACACACACAAACATCATTTAACAGGATTTACAAAAAAATAAAAATAAAAAGTAAGGTGAAATTTTTTTAGGGAACCATTCAAAATGGAAAATCTAAATTCAAAATTACTCTGGTCTACATACCATAGAAATTCACTCAATTTTTCATTTTCAAACAGGTTCTTACAAGTCTGATGCATTCAAGGAAAGCTTATTTCAAATTAGATAAGAGGCAGAACAGAACAAAAACCCTCTCATGATCCTTGAGATTGATGTAGAATAACATTAGCCTTCAAACACCTGGAGAATCCTATCCTGTCTTTAGTGAACGTGAAAAAAGGAAACAACTTTCATCTTACCGATGGGTAGTTTTACAACTACTGGGTAACTGCCTAAATATGTAGGTAGTTTTACAACAATTGAGTAACTGCCTACAAGGTAGTTGCTTTCTCCCTGACCCCGTTTCCTCTCTGGAACTGCATCATTCTTCCCTTTAAATAAATTTGAACCTCTTGTTTGAATGGTTGTGGGGATATCCTGACTGAATTTCATGAGTTCCTTTTCTCTCATTCAAGTATTTTCTACCAAATATAGTTTGTAATCTTCTGACCTTGTTGAAGTTGCTTTCCCATCCACAAGCTTCTCTATTCGGTACTGATTCGTCTTGGATACCCGTGTTCTCTACTTAGCCTCTGCTGTGTCTGGATATTCTCTGTCTTTATCTGCACAATATGTGTAAATGTCTGAAACCTTGAAGAGGGCTGATAGCAGAATCTTCTGACAAATCGATAACATAAGCATTATCATAATTTTCTTCAGAATTTTGCAGTGCCCATTTTTCTCTAACTTAAATTGATTACATGACCCCAAGGAAATCTCTCTTTTTGCAGATAAACCATCATCTGTTCTCCTTGAAAAATCCTCTCTTATGAAGACTAGATTTCTCCTTGTACTATGTTGTGGACTTGTGCAATTTGGTTTTTACATATGTTTGCACCTCTTGCACAAGATTTACAGATTACTCGGCATCATGGCTCACTACATGCATTCCACTAGAAGGTCAATGAGATCTAACAATCCTTTAGAAATCTGCCATACACAATCTCAAATGGTGATTTCCCAGTTGACCTATTCACACTAGAATTATAAACAAACTCAGTTTTGTGGTAGGGCCAAATACCATTGTTTGGGATGATCTCCAACTGCTACCCACACCTTTTTCACAACTTCTGTCTAAGAATCCATCTGTGGAGGATAAGGGCAACTTAACTACAGTTGACTATCAAGCTTCTTCCACAATGTCCTTCAAAAGTGGTTTAGAAGCATATTGCCCCTATCATCGGTTATATTCTTTGGTACATCATCTAGTTGAATATCTTCCTCAAAAATCAGATCAGCAACTCATCTCATAACAAAGAAAATGAGTTATCCTTGAAAACCATCTGCAACTTCAAGGATAGAATTATTACCTCGCTGTGTTCGAGGCATACCAAGTATAAAATCCATATAGATATCTGCCCAAGGTTCCTATGGAGTTTGGAAGTGGCATTGGCATAAATAGACTATTATTTTGAGAACTTCTCTTTTCTACTTAGCCAATTCAGCATGAAGTCACAAACCTTTCAACATCCTGGCACATGCATGGCCAATAAAATCTTTCTTCTACCAAGCTGAAGGTCTTATCTTGGCCAAAGTGTCATCCATGTTCTCCATCTTTAAAAAAAAAAAATTTATTGGTAAGAAAGGGTTTTACAAGGGGACCCTACCCTTTACAAAAGAGGCTTGCAGGCAAGGCTGATAAGCCATATAAGACATTAAAGCCTGCAGAGAGAACAACAACAGCCAAAAAGACAGCAACTAAGAACAAAAGCAGCATACCAACAACACCTTAACAGCGTGGGCATTTCCAGCCCTTGATAAACTCATTCCAGTTGTCGTTCATTTGTTTGATATGTTTTTCCATTGACATAAAAGTGGCAGAATCCTCCTTAAGAGCTTTGCCTCTCTTTCTCTTGTCGGAACTGCCATTCTCAGAATCAGTATTCTTCCTTTTGATGGCCAATGTCAATCTTTCCATGCTATGCATGCAGTTCTGAGCTGAGATCCTACTAAAGTCGATGAGGTGGAGGATGTTCTCCTTGAGAGTTACATTCTCAATCTTAATTCTTTCCATATCCTCTTTCAGAGTTTTGTTTTGAAGCTCAATTCTTTCCATATTCTCTTTCATAGAATTCATTTCAACTTTCATCCCAAGCATTTCTTCTTTATTGCTATAGATTCCATCATCCAAATTGAGCTTGTTGATAGTGTTTTTGAGCCTGGAGTGGTCTTTCATGAACCACCTGAGAAAGGCTTTGTGAAGTTCAACTTCTTCCCCAATCTGATCCAACTTGATCTGGTTTTTGAGGGAGTGCATAAAGGAATGAATGTTAGGCTGAGTATTGTCATGTTGGGGAATCTCCTTTTGGTTTACCACGGCTTCCTCATGCAGAAACCTTACGTTTTCCTTGAGGTGTGCCTTTGAGTCAGCCTTTTCTTCTTCACCAGGCTTGATGGGTTTATCAAGAACATTGTTAGGAGAATCAAAGAGGGTAACACTTTCAACATTGGTGGGCTCTTTAAGCTTAGACAGATCTCCATCAGACAGAGTGGTCCTCTTGGTTTTCTTGGAAGCGTTGACTTGTTGGGTTTTGGAAAGGCTTCTAAGCCTATGGGTTGGGGCTTCCTTCAGAACACAAATTTTGGAACTAGTTCTTCGAACAGGGGCAGGACGAAGGATATTGAAAAATTTAAAAAGCAAAAAGATTACAGATTGATGTAGAGGTACTTTCTTTTTGCCTTTTTTGAAGTCGATGATAGAGTCTTCTAAGGAATGGAGAATATAAAAAGGAAGACTGACAGGGATGTTATATCTGAAATAGTTGAGCAGGGGAAAATGATAGAAGTGAACAACTTTGAATTTGCTTTCTAGCGTGACGTACCTCATGATTTGTTCGGCTACTTGGTCAAAGGGTCGAGGAAGATCAGTTCTGAGGTAGCCTCCCTGGAAATCCATGAGCTTTTCGTTCCCCTTTAAGAATATAGCAACTTCCACATTGTGATCAAAGCTGGACTTGGCAAATTTTGGATCTTTAATCTTGAGGTCTGTTACCTTAGCAATTAGGTCCTCCTAAATTTCAACTGTAATATTGTTTATTTCCACCATGTTGTCCTTCCAGCTTTTGGCGAACTTCTTAGAGAGATAATCATCATGTCCTTCAATTCTGTCTATGAAGTTTGTTAAGCCTCCTGTCTGAAGGATGTTCCATACCTCCTTGTTGAATGGAATTTTATCAGCTGACCAAGGTTCCACTCTATTTAAATCTCCGCCCATGAGGATAGTTGCAAAGTAGGCAGAGAGAAAGAGAGCAACAATCAACAAGTTCAGAAGGATTAAGATTGGAGAACAAAGGCATTGCCTGAGAAGCCAATTAATGAAAAAGCTTGAAGTTTCATGATTGAATTGGCATGTATTAGGAAAAACAGAGTACCAATCATTATTGCTAAATGCGGTAAAAGATTGCCCCGCAAAACTAAACCTTTCTTACTTTCCAAAGGGGTGTTGTCAACAAGAGTCATGATGTTATTAATGGTTGGGGATCCTCCTCTCTCTAAACATGATTTCTTTGACATCATTTGGGAGAACGTCTTCACTGACCCATCTTTTGAAATTCGAAGCCACAACACTCCTGTTAGCGAAGTTGTCGGCCAAGCAGTTGCCTTCTCTATAGTTGTGTTGGAAGATCACTCTTTGGAAAGATTCACAAATTTTGAGAATTTCCTCTATGATGTCGTTGATGCTCCAACTTGCTTTATTGGATTTGTTAAGACAATTGATAATGTTCAGGGAATCACCTTCAACTATCAGATTATTAATTCCCAAATCTTTAGCAAGGTGAACCCCCTAGAGTGCTGAACGAGCTTCTGCAAAATGATTTGTTTGGAGGCCCATGCTTCCTTCATAAACACCCATGATCTCACCATGCTCATTTCTCAAGACCACTCCTCCGGATGGACTTGGGTTGCCTTTGGAGGCTCCATCAAAGTTAAGCTTGAGCCAACTAGCTGGAGGGGGTTGCCATTTGACTTTTTTCCTTAACTCTTTCTTAGGATCTTTGGGTGGATTGAAGTTTGTATCAATGTTTCAATTTTTGAAAATTAGAGCCTCTTCAGGGGATATGACTTGATTCTACTTCTATTTGATGACTTTGAAGTTCTCCACAATGGCATTTGAGATTTTGATGGCAACTCTTAGACTAGCACATTTTTTGTCCATGAAAATTCTATTATTTCGTTCTTTCCAAATTGCCCAGATGATATGAGGAAAGGAAAGATTCCAAAGCTTCTTTAAAAATTGATTTGTGAACGGAGGCCTCCAGGCCATCCAAGAGCCCATAATAGAAGAGGGGTTGGTCTAATTGATCATGAATTTCTGGAGGATGAAACTCCAAAATTTGAAGGCCTATGGACATTCAAGCATGAGATGACTGGTAGATTCACACTCAGCTACACAAAGCGGACATCTGCTGGCCATAATCATACCTCTTTTACTTAGATTGTCCATAGTAAGTATTTTGTTCTTTGTACTTAGCCAGAGAAAAATATTGATTTCTAGAATAAGATCTTCATCCCAAACTTCGATCCAAGGAGTATTATCTTCAGAGGCAGGAATCAATAGTTCATAACCTGATTTGATAGTATAGCTGCCTTTGACAAAGGCTCCCCAGACCAGAGTATCTTCCTTAACAAGGTTTGTGACATGGATGCCACTTAAGAGGATGTTTAGATTTTTAGCTATCAGATTCAGGTCTTCTTCAGCATTATCAAAAAGTAGCGTTTCCATGATTTTTTGCCATTTTGAATCTGTAAATAATCTTCAATCAACAAACCATATTTTTGTTTAGAATGTTCTTCTAAACGATGCCAGGGCTCTAACTCACATAAGGCACGGTCAGGAAGCCATTTGTCTTCCGAGAATCTGATCCTGTTTCGTTTGCCTAGTTTTCATTTGGTACCTTTCATAATAACATCCTTGTTTTTGGCGAAGTAGTTACAAATTGCAGATCCACTGGTGGTGATCTCCTCCAATATGAAACATGGTTGTGTTGTTATTATCTATGTATTTTGCTCTAACAATTTTTATCTACGGGGTGGACTCCTTAATAAAGCTCCAACACATTTTGGCGTTCAATGCTTTGTTCATCCATGATAGAATTCTGATACCAAGACCTCCTAGTTGCTTGGGAAGGCAAACCTTATTCCAGGCAACAAGTGGAATTCTTCGCTTCAACACCAGTCCAAAGAAATCTTTTTTGAATGCTATCAATCTTATCTTTCACGCCTTTAGGCATTTTGAATAAGGACAATAAGTAGTCTGGAAGACTCTGCAAGACACTTTTGATGAGTTGTAATTTTCCAGCTTGCGTGAGAAGAGTGCCTTTCCAAGCTGCCAATTTAGACTGAAATCTGTCTATAAGGGGGTTTCACAACTCATATTTTAAAGGGCCAACAAATAAAGGCAACCCTAGATAGTTTGCAGGGAGAGATTTCATCTGACAATTCAAGATTTGAGCTATTTTTTGTTGCCTAGGAAGAGGAGTATTCATGAAGAATAAGGAGCTCTTGTCATAGTTGATTTTTTTTTGGAGACTTCCTCGTATGTGAGCAGAATATTCTTAATTTCTTTCGCTTCTTTGACCGAGGCTGTGGCAAGGGCAATAGTGCCATCAACAAATTGCTGATGAAGAGTTGGGTCCACTACATTTGTAGGTCTGAAGCCTTTCAAAATCCCTTGCCTTAATGCTGATTGAAGACTTCTGCTCAAGGATTCTGCCATGATAATGAATAAGGAGGGAGAGAGGGGATCTCCCTGTCTTATTCCCCTATTGCTGGGAAAGAACCCTGTAGGGATTCCATTAATTAGAACTGAAAACATGGTCAAATTGATGCAAGTTTGAATCAAAAGATGGAAATGAGGATTGAAGCCAAAATTTTCAAGAATCAAATCAAGCAAATCCCAGACAACTCTATTGAAAGCTTTGCTCATGTCCAGTTTAAAAATCATTCCAGGTTGTTTGCTTTTCTCCATGGAATGTATTGTTTCATGAACAACAATTATTCCATCTTGTATTTGTCTGCCAGGGACAAAGCCTCCTTGGGGGATGAAAATAATTTTCTCTAGCAGAGGTTGAAGTCTCAGAGCTATGACCTTGGTGAAGATCTTATAAACTGAGTTGCAGAGGCTGATAGGGCGGAAGTCCGTCATGGCTTTGACACCATTTTTCTTCGGGATTAAAGCTATAAAAGTGTTGTTAAGCTCTCTTAAAATTTTTCCTGAAGCAAAGAATTCGTCAATGGCAGAAACCCCCATTTTTTTTTCAATGGCAGAATTCATCCATGTTCTCCATCTTTCTTCTACCCAGCTATTGTCATTATGCAGCCTCTTCGCTTGATTCTTTAACTCCACCTTATCCTTTGCCTCCTTCTTAGCTTGCTCTTCGTGCTCTTTGGAGTACTTCATTCGCACATTTTGCATCCTCGAATTTTCCTTTGGCTTCTTGTTCACCTAAACACAACATGGTAATAAGACAATGCAATACTTATTTTGTGCTTATCCTGTGGTTTAGGTCCATTAGTTTGGTAGGGACAATATTATATTATGTTTATATTAGTAACGGATTATGTCATTATGAACTCAGGGCTTTCTTCCCCCTTAAGCATAACTTGGCAGAAAGCCCTAAGCTAAGTATCTTTTTGCCATTTGATATCAATCTAATACATAGAACTATCATTCCCATTCTCATTCATGCATACTGTTAAGTTGTCGTATCTAATGTGTTGGTTGGAGGTTTTGTGACTTAGTGGTCATTGATTTGACTTCGAACTTGTATCTTAGTTACATGTAAAACTGTAGCTCAAAATTTTGTGTCCCAGTACTCCTTAGGAGGTCACCCATCCTAGTGCTACTTTAGGTTGAGCTCACTTAACTCTAGAGTTTTTACTAGCTTTGGGGACAACTCTTTTAAAGGGGAGGGCATGTTGTATTCCTAGACACAACATTGTATTATGAATATGCTATAGCTTATTTTGCCCTTAGGCAGGTGGGCTATGTGTTAATTTAGTAGAGCCAATATTATGCTATGTAATGTTTAAGCCCTATATTAGTAAAGGATTTTGCCATTATATAACTAGGTATTCCTTCCACCTTGAGTAAACATTGACGGAAAACCTTATGCTATGTATCATTTTGCCATTTAATATTGATCTAATCCAAAGAGCCGTCATTTGTGGCCTTTTATGTGTTTACAACCGGATTTGCAGGTGTAAGTCCATATGGGGCTTGGAGGTGCCCCCATTATTTTACATCCAACATTTTATCTTCAAGTTATATTTTGCAGATCATTTTTTCATTCTCTTAAGAATGTTTTAGGCCTGCTTGAGCTCTTTAACAACTCAACAACGTGCTTCTTCATTTCTTCCTTAACAATCTTGGGCGATTTGGGTGATTGCTCTTCTTGCATGGTATAGTATAGGAAAAGTGGTTTTACATCAAAATTCATTACTTTCACCTACACTACTTGCAATTAGATCTAATCAGATTTACTCTAATAAAACAACAAAATCATATTTAAATCAATAGAGAATATTCCAAAATAAACAATAAGTGCAAAATGAGGGTTCTAGAAAGAAGGTAAAAATATTTTTTACCTTGATCACTATCTCATAGTTTAAACTTAAAATTGGAAACTTACCTTCTTTCTTATCTCATAGTATCTCAGATCTTGTGTGGCACTGCCGAACATGCATCACTATCTGGATTGCTAATGGGCAGGCAAATGATTGGATGTGGTTAAGATGCTTCCCCACTACCCTTTGGGGAATGGCTATCGATTGGTACATAGATGCACCAAGCACTGACAAATCATTATGGGCAACACTTGGACAAGCTTTTGAAAAAGAATTCAAACTCCTAAAAGACGACAATGAGATTGCCATAGAAATTAATGACAGCAATCAAGGTAAGCACGAGATGGTTTGTGCTTACAATAGAAGACTCAAGGAATTACTTGGGAAGCTTGAGAAAGAACCAATCGATGGTCTGAAAAAGAGAGGTTTTATTGAAGGGTTGTGTAGACACCTAATTTTGGTACAAGACCCTTTTCCATAGTGTCTTTCCATGTTTTGACACACTTGCTGCACTTACACATGATTGCTTGTTTCTAGGACTTCTTCTAAGCCTTCCAAATGCATCTAATACTTATCTCAATTTATTGGTTCTCAGCCTTGAGCTTATTTACAAACATTCCTATGTTGTTACTCAAACCGCATACTGTAATTCCTTTGGGGCTGGATCTCGATCTTGCCGATTCTATCCTCCCATTTTATGGGTCCTTTTGCCTTTGGTTTCACTCCATGTGCCTTAATTGTCATTTTTACTATTGATTGAGTCAGTCTAAGTGTGAATCTTGTCTTAGAGCATCCTATTTATATCAAGTCAATCCAATCCATTATCTATGCTGAGAGAGAGAATTCTAAGAGAGAGGAACAAGTATTTGTTATCTTGCTTCATTATTCAAGTTAGTGCCAACCCTTGTGATATTTATTGCTACACTTACGACGGAGTCACCTTTGTGCGTCACCCTTATGTATTGAAAGAAGGTTTAGTCGTATTGTATGTAGTTGCATCTTTACATTTGGGAAGAGGAGGTTCGAAACTCTTGCTCGAGAGTCCATTCACACTGCAAAGAACTACGTTGAGGTTTGATTTTGGTGTGTAAGATGGCAGCTGCAACTCCCACAGTGGTTGCTTGACCCATAACTTAGTTATGTTGTGAGTTGATGGCAAGCTAGGTCAAAGAAGGAAGAAGACATCATTTTTGCATTTCTACCCATTAGATTAAAGAAGCACATGTACATATAGGTACAACATCTAGTGGTGCATAGGCACAAAATATTTCAAAATTAAAAAGTTAATGTAGGGCATGATCGATACAACTAGAACATGTACAATGATCAAATCAGTTGACTGATGATCTCGACCAGGGCATGATCTCTGTAGTTGCCAATTCCATCCTTGTAGAATCAGAGGCCCAGATTTTACACAAAGGCAGATAGACCTACACAGTCCAAATCCACACTCTGAAATCCAAAATACATTAAGGTGTGATCATTCCATCATCATTTGTCTCTTTTCGAGTTTAGTTGTCAATTTCAGTAGTTTCCATTTGCTTTTTTACTATTTTTAGCCATTAGAGCAGATTTGAAAGTACTGTTTTATATTGTTGAATGGTACATCTCCCTAGTGCAATAATTTTGTCTTGTTTCAATTATAAATACTTTAAAAGATAAAACATTTTGGTGAACCCCTTCGTTCTTCACTTATACCTTCCTCCTAGGGTGGGTTTGCTTTTTTTTATGATTTTTCAGATCTGAAAAATTTCTTACTTATTTCGTCAAACCCTAGTTTTTATTTACCTATTTTTGCTTACAGATTATATCCACCCTCAGAATTAGGATGGCACACCTTTGTTCTTTAATTGGATATATCTTTGGAGGTTACCTAGGGTTTTGTACCCTTATCTCAAATCTGATTTTTAGATTTGTTTCTTTTGCTTAGGGCTGCTTACATTGCTTCCATGGTGCTTTTTCATGCTTAAATCTTATGCCTAGGAGGCCTAACTCTTTGCATCCCACTAGGCATAGTGTTAGATTGAGTGGTGATACTTGTGAATCGATACAATTACCTTTGCAGACCACTCGTGTTTCGAAAAAGCCAATATCTACTAAGATGCCGTCTACTGATGTTCCTCCTTCCAATGCTAATGGGATTGATCAATTTACTTACCTTGGAAAAGAGATGCCCTTCCACAATGTTAATTTTGATGATGATGCTAGTAAGGATAATGAATATGCTTGTGATGATACACCTCCTAAGCCTATAGGTGTGCCAAATTTCAAAATGATGAATGAAGAACAGTTTCATAAATTTATTTCCAACAATCCTAAAGAGTTTGATGCTATGATTTTCTTGCTTGTTGAGGCTCGCAATACAAAAAGTAGGAACAAGGATCCTTTGTCTAAACTCCATTGAATCGTCCTACCTTTCTCCATCAGGGTTGTACCCTCATGATACTAATCTTCTTATGCCCCCATCCCATGCTATTACACCCCCTCAGGTCGATGCTTTTATTTCTAATATTTATATTGCCCCACCTACCAATTCAAAGACCAATATGTGTCCAACGATTTCATATATTCAATCTCTTGGTCTTGGGCATAGTCATAACACTCATCATACTTGCATACCAATGTTAATTATTTGAAGGCATATTTACATACACATTAATTCTACACCTAGTCTTACATCTACTGTTCCTACAATACATCAACTTAGTGATATATGGATGCAAATGTCACAATTTTCCCAAGCATCTAGCAAAGCTAGCCACGTGGTTTCATCTTATGACATATTATGCAACCCTTTGCCCCCACTATACCAAGTAACCAATTTTACAATATTTAGTGGCAATGAGTATCCATCTCAGCATATCAAAGCCTTCTTTGCATCTTGTTCTGGTTCTTAACACGATCAATTTCTTATGATGAAGCTATTCCCTAGGAGTCTCACATGATATGCTCTAGATTGGTTTTATTCCTTACCTATGGGATATGTGCATAGACTACATGATTTGCTTGACCTCTTCCTAGTGAATTTTTGGATAAACATGAATCAAAAGGTTACATTTGTTCAAATTGCTGAAGTCAAACAAGGACCCAATGAACACATCACTAACTATGTGCGTAAATTTAAAACCATACTTACCAAAATGCAGCACAAGCTTCTTGATAGTGAGATTCAAAGTAAATTCTCCAATAGTTTGCACAACTTGCTCAAGGACAAAGTCATGTTTGACACATATGGCTCATTTGACAAACATTGTCATGTGCGACACAACATTGAAGTTAAGCTTATGGATGCTAGTATGTTAAAGTACACATCTATTTCTTCTACATCCACTACATCTAAATATCAAGGAAAACAACATTCAAACCTAAAACTAATGATGTGCCTAATTTTTCAAGCTAAGAATGTGGCTAAAATGGTTAATATAGTTTTGTGACCAAGTAATAAGCTTACCTTTCTTGCTTCTAAGCAAAGGTGATAATTTACAACATTACCAGATCCACCAATCATGATATTAAAAAAATTACTTGATTGGAATTTGATTTCCTTACTAAAACTTTTCCAAATGGATATAACCAAAACATTGCCTAAAAAATATGATCCTAACCAATTTTGTGAGCATCATAGAGCTTCAGGGCATGGGATTAATAAATGTTTCAAATTGTGACATAAGATCCATGAGCTAATTGATAACAACACTATTATCATTGATGGGGATAATTCTACATTGAATGAATTTGTCATGTAGCCTAATCAATGCATGCAAATCTTTAGTAATCCATTACCAAATCACAATGCTCTTTAACAAAATAATGTGCATACGACATCTATACATCACTCTACCATTCTACTTGAGCATGAGATTGACAACATTATTGGCATGGTTTTGAGTTCTAAAAGGCATGTGCCTTCCATTATATTTCATGACCACGAAATACGTAACGATGCATCAAACAATGGTCCTATATACATACATGGTGGTGTTGATTTTCATCCTTCTATCACACATGACATTATGATTGACAATGGTTCTTCTAGTGAAAACCTTATATCAGTGTCATTCTTATCTAGTAGAGGCTATACTGAGAGAGATTTATTAGGTACGACTATGATACTACATAGTTATGGCGGTCATACATGCACACCCTTGGGTGGTGTCACTCTTCCAATTGTAGTTGATTCTCGGACCATCTAGTTTGGTTTTATGTTATATTGGATGCAGGATCATATAATCTATTACTTGGAAGCCCTTGGCTTAATCAGACGAGTGCAATACCTTCCACATTACATAATTATGTTAAGTTTGTAAACAATAGCGAAGTACATACTATTCGTGGCACACCTTATCAGAGACCTATCTTACCTCAGAGATCACGTGTGACCAATTAGTGTGCCCCAAAAGGAGTGAATCTGTAATGTCCCCTTTTCTAAATTAAAATAATATTCTAATTAAAATAAAAATTATTTTTAAATACGTAAATATAAAATTAATAATATTACTAAGTGGCCAAAAATGTCAGCAACTTATGGTTTATTATTAAAAAAAAATAAAGGGGTTTTGAGTGGAAAGGAGATGGAGGAACTCGTTTGGGGTTATGCATGATTTGATAGTTGAATTCTTTGAGTCTAAGCATGAAAACGTTTAACTTATCCATTTGGGACGAAACCCTTCAATGGTAGTTGGAGTAAGGACAAAAACCCCTACATTCAACTAGGGCATCCTCATTCAGGGGTTGTATTGAACTTCATTGGTCTAATTTTTACAGAATCTTCATCATACTTTGGGCAGTAACTTCATCTCCATTTTTTGGGCCAAAAACTAGGGTTTGGAGCCCATAAATTAGGGCAGTGATCAGAAAAGCAGGGCAACGACTGATTTGGAGGGATAGCGCAGGGTTTTGAGGGCTTTGGATTGCTTTTAGAGGGCTGTACTTGGTACCCTAGGGCAGCAAACTGCCTATGACAAGTGGGCGACCTCTTTTGGGGTCAAATCTGAGGGTTTCAAGGGCTATTTCAAGCCAAAACTGCATTTTTGAATATTTAATCATTTTATGCTATTTTTATTGGTATTTTTCAGTATTATTCATTAGGAAAATTCAGAAAACAAGCTATTTATTTTGGTAATAATATTCATAATTTATTGGTGAATATTCGAGGGTTAATTATTGCTTGGCACTTCTAAAATTACATTTCCAACATTCTGTAATTTTTATCTGGGGTTTGAAGTGGAAAAATAAAAAAAATCACAATTGTTGATTAGGGTTTGATATTTGAATTAGAATTTGCACGTGGTGTTAGGGTTTTGTTGGGAAACCCCTTTGATCGATTTCAGCCCTAAAAGGGATATTTTAGTGGTATCAGAGCCAATATTTTGGTAGCCTGTGAAGGGGATTCCAGATCTTGCCAGCCTGTGGGGATAAGAGTCAGAGCATTTATTTTTTCCAACTTGTGAATTTGACAAAATATCATGGGGTTCATAAAGGAAAAAGAAAGGCAACAACAAATTAGACTTGATTATGAGGCCTATTGTGAAGATTATTGCAAGTTTCGTCTAAAAACTCAAGCCATGTTGACACTCCGAGAGTTCTGTGATTTAAGGAGGAGATATAATCCGAGAAGAAAATAAAGACATATCATACAAATTCATGCGAGCGAGCTACCCACATGTGTCGAAGAATTTGACTTTACCTTTGGAGAGTTCTTGGAGATGCTCAAAGAAGGTAGAAGTAGAAAATTAAAGAAGGAAGAAGAGCAACTGAAACTGAAACCAAAACCTCAAAAGATCGCCAAGGAGGAGATCAAGGAGCAAGAACCCAAGAATGCATCCCTGAAAGAAGAGAAATCCCAAGAAGGTCTTGTTGGAAAGTATGCACATGAGGGAGGGGTCTCACAAACTTCGTATGATGATCTTCTACTTGCTGGAATTTTCAGACCAGCATATAAAGGTAAGCATTTTAATTGTCTTCATAGCAAGGAATTGTTGTATCACCATCATACTATGTCCTTATAATATTTTGATTCTTGTAATATTTTGATCGTCATGATGATCATGCCAACAATGAGGGTAAGATGAAGGGCACTAAATGGAGGAAAAAATTTCTCCAAGAAGACTCAATGATGGGGAGTTGCAAATTTCCAATATTGATGTAGGATCCAGGTGAAAATTACAGGCTCAGTGCTGCTGTCATACAAATTCTGAGTTCACTTGCAACCATACAAGTGGGTTGGCAAGCCCTTTCAGTCATGAGAAGGAGCAAGTTCCGGTTGGTGACCGTTGGGAAAGGATTCTCAACGTTTCTTGAAGTGTTTTCAGTCACTACAATGCTCCCAATTCATGGTTTTGCACAAAGGTTTCAACCACGCTACTGCTGTTCCATCTTCAAGTTGCTAACCTTAGAAAAATCAGTTTAAAATTTGTCATTATTAAACTTGAATAACTGCAAACTTGATCATTTTAAGTCCATTGAATCATTGGAAATGCTGGTGAATGGTTCCAGCTGAAGAAAATGAAGACTTCAGCCAACATAGTTCAGAATGGGGTGGAGAATTAGGTAATTCATGGCTGCTCTAAGTTGTTTCCAGCTTGCATACAAACTGATTGGTGTCCTTCCTTGGAAGGAATGGCATACAAGATGATCAATAAAGATCAGCTCACAAAGGTAGGTGCACAAGTGACAATTGAATTGTTTTCTGAACTGCCAATAGACATCCTTATTGATAGGGTTGAGAGTTATGCTTGTTGCTTTGAATTGTTCCCTCTATTTGGTAAGGGGCTAGAACTTGAGGGTTGCACGGAAATTTTTAGACCATGGGAAGAGGTTGCAAATTCTGAGTTGGGGCAGCCACTACAACATGTGGGAATTCACCCCACTCCATAGTTGGTAAGTGTTGGCCATTTTTTGGCCCACATACCAAACTTGCTTGAATGAAGTGTAGTTTCCTAAGGATCAAGTATGGAGTAATGCTTGGACAAGATTTTTGGATGAAATTAATGGACCAAAGGGATCTTATAGAGTTCAAGGCTTTTGAAACACTTTGAGCTTGTTTAAAAGTGTATCTTGCCAATTTCTAAGGGACAGGGCTACAGTTGCAAAGAGCATGTATCCGAACAGTTTTTTATAATGTTTGAGCCTTCAAATATCAAGCTACAGTTCAAGCCTTTTTGGGTAAATCCTTAGAAAAATTTTCGGGCTCTCCTTTTGCTAGGTTCATTTCTTTCAGAGCTTTTTATTTGGCCAAGTGTTGTTTCTTTCGGGAGATTTGTTTTTGGTCTTTTGGGCTAAGTGTCGAGAATTGTTTCGGACATTTTGTCCGAAACAAAAGCCCGAAGGATCATTCTCGAAAAGTGTACCAAACAAAAAGTCCGAAGGGTCTTTTTCAGTCAAAGTGGTCCATTCAAAATCGTTTTCAAAAGTCCCGAAGGGCACTTTTTCAAGCAAAGTGTCCTATACACTTTTTCCGAAAGATATCCTTTTCAAGCAAAGTGGCCAAGACAATTTTCCCAAAGGGTATTTTCTTGGGAAAGTGAACCAGACAATTTTTTTGAAGGGTTTTTTTTCAGGGAAAGTGGACCGATGCAAAAGCTCCGAAGGGCTATTTCGAAAAGGCCGAAGGACCATTCTAAGGACACAATTCCTTCAAAAAAATTGTCCCGGACAATTTTCTCAAAAGACATGAATTCTTTCAGAGTTTTTGTTCCAAGGCAAAAGACTAAGGATGTTTTCTTTCGGACATTTTGTCGGAGACAGAGATCCCGAAGACATGATTTTTTTTGGACATTTTGTCCACAAGAAATTGTTCAAGGCAAAGATAAGGCTAGCAAATTCCTTTGGAGAAAGTGGCTGAGACATAAAGCCCAAAACAAATGTCCAGCAAAAGGTCCGAAGGAAATAGCCCGTGAAATTTGTGATCCAGACAGTTGCGCAAACGTCAATTTCAGGCAAAAGGAAATAGCCATTTGATTTCAAAATTCCAGGATGGCCCTGCAAGTGTCAAGTTCAAGCCTCGACAAATAACCGTTGAAGTTCAAATATCCCAGTGACGGTTGCGTGGACATCAATCTTAAGCCTTGTGAAATAGCCGTTGTAATTCAAACGACAAGATCTTACGGTGTGGGTTCATCAAGCAAACGATCCAACGATGAGCGATGATTGACAGTTTAATGGGCCCAGGCAAATCAATGGCTTGCATTCAATCGCGGATTCAGATCCAACGACGCACGAGCAAGTCAAAGGTCAAGGAGCTCAGAGGCCACCACGTGGCATAAGCACGGAAGCAGATAGATTGATGAGCAGATCCAAGGATCAAACACACAGGGGCCAAGTGCCAACAATGCATTAGCTTGGGCAGAATATTTAACGACATGCATTCAACCTGTGAGAGAAGGATCAACGGAGCGAACTGAGTCAAAAGGTCAATGACCCGAGTCATTTTTGACAACCAATGAACAAAGGATCGAGCTGAAACATTTTCAACTAAGGTCGATGGAGCATTTCGACTCGGACAAAGCAAATGAATGGACCTGAGCTGGCGGAAAATACATGGGACCAAGCTTGAGCTCGACCCGAGTTGAGACAGGATAAACAATAAGGACCAAGCATTAGCTGCAGAGCTCCATAGAGGTAAAGTAGGCTTTTTAGACCTAATATAGGCCAAAAGGGAGACAACTTGTTGTGAAAGGGACCAGGCATTGAGTAGAGTGCCATCTATATAAAGCTATAGGAAAACCAATAACCTTAGATTGGTTTTCCGATTATAGGATAGGCCTATGATCTAGATTTGAAAGTGGAGCAGATAGGTGACTAATGCAAAGGGTTTTCGTCCTTCAGCATGGCCATAGTCTCGACAAGCAACGGCCAAAAAAACACAGAGCCATTATCCGGTCAGATCCATGAGTATGAGGTTTTGTTCTCAAGCGAGAGATGGCGTGAAGGATCAAAGAAAAGGTCCAGTGATGGGAATTGCAGATAGGAGAATTCAATGCGTCCAATGAAAACCTTTGGAGACTTTCTCACTCAACAAGCCACGGGCATTGTCCTGATTGATACAAAAAGCGGCAAGGTTTTCATTGGCTAAGGAGCAAAAGGTGGTGGCTCCAGTTCAATTAATGACCCAGGACAAAGTGTTCTTTTTTTGATGGCGTGCTCTGACATCCTTTCTTTCTCCCTCTCTTCTATATATCCTGGTCTCATTCCCATTGAAGGGGTTCTCAGCGTTTAGAATTTAGCATTTTCTTTTCTGAGACAAGGATACTCAGCGAGACTCTTGCAAAAGTGTGCTCATTTGATATGGTTAAACCCTATCAAAATATTGTAAGAACTGCCTTTTGAAGTAATAGGATCAACTCTTTGCCTGTCTCTTGTCTTTAATCAATGCTTAGTATGCTTGTGTATGGTAAATTTGTGAAGGATATTCTTCCTAGTTTGCTGTCCTTCTGCTTGCCTCTTTGAAGGTGTTTTCAAACTAACTTGCAGGTCTAGACTAGTGTTCTACTTGGAACCTCTTCTATGAAATATTTATGCAACTAGTGAGATTGTGAGGTTGAGTAAGCCATAGTTGTCTTTTGCTGATCCAGTGCATGTTCAAACTTATATGAGTGTCCATTTAACTTTGGTGCATCACCCTTTTAGCTTTCTTAGGAGCCCTTATCCTCTTTCTACCCCTTTTCTCCATGAAACATTAGTTTAGCATTAGTTTAGGTGAGCATCAAGAGGAAGTTGGTCTTCTCCGAAGGTTCAACCCCAACATAGGTTACCCACAGCGTGGGGGTGGCCCAATATTATAGCTTAGTCGGAGAGAGCTTGAAGAAACCTCTCCAAGGGTGCAAATTAAGTCTATAACAGTATCATAAATTATAATTTTTTTTTGTTGGGATAGCCCCTCCATTTTGTGGAAACTCAGCCCATTCCAAGAGTTAAAAATTCTGAAAATTATGAGCGGGGACAACCACTTCAATATGTGGGAACACAGCCCAATTCAACTACCAAAAAATCTGAAAATTCTGAGTGGGCGCAGCCACTCAAATGTGTGGGAACTCAGCCCATTTTGTGTGCTATTAAATTTGGAAATTCTGTGTGGAGGCAGCCAGTTCAGAGGGTGAAAACTCAACTCACTCTAAGCATGGTAAAAAATGATGAAGAGGTCACAAAACCATTCCATAGTGAAAGGAAGGATGAGCGAGTTGAGGGCAGCCCAAGGTGTGAAAGTGCCCCTAATTTGTTGTGCATTCACATGCCATCTAGGGTGTATAATTGTAAGGGGCTGCATATGTATGGAAGGGAACACTTGGCAAGATTGGTATTTTTTTGTGCATCATGGCAAGGCTGCCTTCTTTTGGGGCAACCACATGAAGATGGAGATGCAAGGAAAGTCACTTGGAGTGACAAAATTGCCCGGGACTCCTTTATCCCGGGCTTTGAAGATATCCACATGGAAATTTGGAAGATAGGCACTCAAGAGAATTGCAAAAAAGGTATGGTTTCAATTATGTTCAAGTTTACTTATTTCAGAAAAATTTGTGAACCCTATCATAGGCTTAAAGGGAGAGCCTTAAGGATCATTGGAGGTCATAATGGGTGTTTTTGTACTACCCAAAAGGAGCACTTCTCAGAAATGTGGGGGAGTCTTGGCTGGAAATGGAGTTTCCAACAAGTAAGAATGGAGGATTCCACCAAGGAAGGAGGATGGCACATCTCTAAGGTGCATGTATGGTTAAGAATAGCCAAGGGAACCATGGAGGGCAACAACTGTAGTTTTTTTTTTCATGCTCCCTACAACAGTACCAGCTCATTTGGTATGAACTTGAGGGTCATCAAGTCCATGTTGAAGGTATGTTGTAAACGGAAACGTCCAAAGGGTGAGTTTTTGTCAAAAATTCTCATTAATATGGATGATAAAAACACTGTTATGCATGATTACAGTCCACTAACCACTGGATACATGACTGTGTATGTAATCTCTTTTGCCAAATTGAAAGATCACATGTTGATGGGGAATGAGGAGTTGATTTCAGTCATTTTGGGAGCGTTTCCAGCCCATGGAATAGGTGCAATTCTGAGTTTAGGGGCAAGTTTTGAGCATGATGGTCTATGCTGGGTGCTATTTGGTACAGCATAGGCAGCCCCTTAATGCTTTCTTGGGCAATCATAAACATGTTTCCGGCCACCAATTGGGAAGGGAGAGTGGTCAAGGGTGCAAACAAGGAAGGAGATTTCAACCACACTCCTATATGGCTTGGAAGGAGTAAAAACGGGAGGTGGAGAGCCTTGGTTTTAACTAACATGTTTGCTTCTTGTGTAAAAAGTACAATGGGGACACCCATACCTGAAATTTCCAGCAAGTACCTTATTGTAGAAAATATCGTCAGCCCTCATGATGCCACTTTGGAATATGTTTTAGCTTGTCAAGTTGCTGATTATTCATCAATTCCTTACTCTAGAGCTGAAGTTACAACAGCTTGGAGGGTTATGCAAAAAATAAATTTGTTGATGCTATTTTTGAAGGGGAAAATGAAGATGACAGATCTAAGGTAATAACTGATCTATGTTTCAACGAAGTTTTAAAATTTCACAGGCTGCCAAAGAACATCATTAGGAAGGACAATAGATATGTGAGCTTGTTTTGGCAAGCTCTCATTTGATAGGTACAGGATCTAGATTATTGGAGCATTACAACATATTTCATCACTTTGGTATGATGGTACTTGGGCATGAGAGCTTGCATTTGCTTGAGGGCAAGCAAATTTGGGAAGGACGGATTGTAATGTCCCCTTTTCTAAATTAAATTAATATTCTAATTAAAATAAAAAGTATTTTTAAATACTTAAAAATATTACTAAGTGGCCAAAAATGTCGGCAACTTATGATTTTTTTTCAAAAAAAAAAAAAGTGGGGTTTTGAGTGGGAAGGATATAAGAGGAGATGGAGGAGCTCATTTGGGGTTATGCATGATTTGATAATTGAAATCTTTGAGTCTAAGCACGAAAACGCTTAGATTCTTCATTGAGGACGAAACCCTTCAATGGTAGTTGGAAGTAAGGACGAAAACCCTTACATTCAACTAAGGCATCCTCATTTAGGGGTTGTATCGAGCTTCATTGGTCTGATTTTTACACAATCTTCATCATATTTTGGCAGTAACTTCATCTCTATTTTTAAGGTTGGCGACTAAGGTTTGGAGCCTAGAAATTAGGATGACCAGAAAAGCATGGCAGCGACTGGTTTGGAGGGACAATGCAGGGTTTTGATGGTTGTGGATTGCTTTTAGAAGGCTGTACTTGGTACCCTAGGGCAACGAACTGTGTATGACAGTTAGATGACCTCGTTTGGGGTTAAATCTGAGGGTTTCAAGTGCTGTTTCAAGCCAAAACTGCAGTTCTGAATATTTAGCCATTTTTTGCAATTTTTATTGGTATTTTCCAACTATTATTTATTAGGAAAATTCAGAAAACAAGGTATTTATTTTGGTAATAATATTCAGAATTTATTGGTGAATATTTGAGGGTTAATTATTGTTTGGCAATTGGAAAATTGCATTTCCAGCATTTTGTAATTTTTATCTAGGGTTCGAAGTGGAAAAATTAAAAAAATCATAATTGTTGATTAGGGTTTGATATTTGAATTAGAATTTGCACATGTGGTGTTAGGGTTTTGTTGGGAAACCTCTTTGATCTAATTTCAGCCCTAAAAGGGATACTTCAGAATCATTTATGCTCGCGTGATGCGCATACCTGCACCATCATCATCTTGTATGGTACCGATTATATTTGAGACTGCGATATCTCCATCTAGTATAGAAGTTCCTAGAGCTCCATTTCCAACAGTTGCACCTCTGAGACATACAACACCTAGTCATTTGCGTACTAGGGTTGAAATGCGACTTAGAGCAGATATTTTACCACAATATATTCCCACACAGTCTGCAGTGGCTCTGCGAGCCCATTAGATGCATATTTCTCTTGGGGATGATGACAATTATTTCACATTTCATGATCATTTTTCAGATACATCTAGTGACATATCAAACTCCTATTGTCATACATTTGATGATATAGACCAGATTATTGGTTAGCCCTACCAATGTGTATTTTGAACTTCATTGATACATCTTTATTTTACTATTGCCTTCTTACTGTACATAGTTGTTTTCTTCTATAAGTCGTGCATTCCATGTGCTTTCCTCCCTAGAGTTTTATTGCATTCTTCTATCTCCTAGACTTGGCGCCTTGGCACTTGCCTTCCCTTGCATTGCCATTTTTCTTGCCACTTGATTTATGTTGCTTGCTATGGTGTATTGGCCCTAGGCCCTATAACTTTGAGGTGCATTGGCCCTAGGCCCTCTAACTTCGAGCACTTGCATTGGCTTCTCGATGATGACATCATATATGTTGAGACCTCTTGTCCTAGCATACATTGAGTTCTGAGGGAAGTTGTGGGTTGCCTAGAGTCCTCATCTCTTTCCTCTTGTTTGTGCCCTTTGGCTTTTATTTTAGATTGTTTGAGCCCTGCTCATGTGTGCCCCAGTGTCTTTTATCTATCTTCTTATAAAACATAGCAAAAAATCAAGAACATTATAAAATTCAAAAATAAAAAATATTACTTTATCATTGGTTACATATCTACCTATGCTAGAGGTATTCAAATCCATATGCATGCTCCTCATGGTATTTCTTGGAGTGGGTGCTATGCAAAAATACATGTTACATATGATACTAGATCATTTAGATGTCTTGTGGCTACATGGCCTACACCTTGGGGGCATGGTCACATTGTTGACATGCTTACGCTAGGGGCATCTTTATACAACGGATTGTCACAGTGATATTTTTCTTTACTATCCATTTATCATATTGAGCTACTTTACATAGACTATACGTATCTTGATAGTACTTACATCTTGTGTGTTATATGGATATCAACATGGATTGGCTACATTGCGATTGGTTACACTGAGTATTTTGTGCAAGTCCTTGCTTGCGTGTGCATGTGCATGCTTGTGTGTTTGTGCATCCTTGTCCATAGAGGATCCTGTTATTGTCATGTCTTCTGAGTCCTGTCCTTGCTTGTTGTTTCACTAACTTGTGTGATAATAACCTGGGTGTCATTGATTGTTATATTTTATGCTTGTTGCCATGATGTTTATCATGCACGTTATTATGCTATGTTTGGTGTCATGATCTATATCATTTATGTATATTGCGATATATTTTTTTGGTGCCTCCATTACCATGGTCTATTCCATGCATCTATGGGGCCATGCTACTTGTGTGTGTTTCTCATTTCTATATCTAGCCCTACGAGGGCTATACTTTTTACATTTGGGCCATGCTACTTGTGTGTGTTCCTCATTTCTATATCTAGCCCTACGAGAGGTATACTTGTTACATTTGGGGCATGCTACTTGTGTGCAACTTGCCCCCATCTTACTTTCCCATAGGGGGCATTGCTCCCTTGGATTGAGCCTTGCATGATATTATCTTTCCTACGCCACATGACACTTAGAGCATGACTAGTTGCCTATCTAGCTTACTATGGAGCTTTGCATGCAATATTTTACAATAATTACGTGTTTTATGCAAATTTGAAATGGTATCGACATGAACAAATTTTCAAATTTTTTTGAGCAAATGTTACTTGGAGCAAAACATTATCTACTTGATCAAGAATGGATTGGGTTCACAAAACTACTAGAGAAGTGTTGGTTATTATTCAATGCTTGTCAGAAAAGTTTTTAATTAGAATAATCAGAATAGGAGCATTATTTTCACATTGTGGCAGTATTTGGTTCAATACAAAGCAAATATATTTATTCCTATGCTCTTTTCAATTTCAATTTCACTCTTCAAAGTTCAAGTTTCTTATTGCAGTGTTGACTACTTGTAGCAATTGGCAATTCTTTTCAAGTGTGTCAACAAAATCAGTGTGTATAGAACCTATCTTAAACAAAATTCAATTCCCCCACCTTTTCCTAGATAGGTGAAGGTGTGTACTTCAATTAATTATTTTTATATACTTTGACATACGCATGCATTCACTCAGATATGCACATCCAAAGTAGGGGCATTATGTAGACACCTAATTATGATAGAAGACCCTTTTTTGTGGTGTCTTTCCCATGTTTTGACATGCTTGCTGCACTTGTGTATGATCAGTTTTTTCTAGGACTTCTACCCCACAACACTCCTCATTTGGTCTTAAGCTTTACAAATGCGTCTAATTCTTCTCTAAATTTATTAGTTCTTAGCCTTGAACTTATTTATACACATTCCTATGCTGCTACTCGAATCATGTTGTGTAGTTTCACCTAGGAGGGGATCGTCAGTCCTGTTGATTCTGTCCTTAATCATTTTATGGGTCCTTTTGCCTTTGGTCGCACTCTATGTGCCTTAACTATCACTTATTACTATTGCCTGAGTCAACCTTAGTGCGAATCATGTCTTAGAGCATCCTATTAATACTAGGTCAATCAAAGCCATATTTATGTAGGGGGGAGAGAGAGATCTAAGAGAGATGAATCGAGTTTTCGTTATTTGTCTCCATAATTCAAGTTAGTGCCAACTCTTGCCATATTTACTGTTACACTAGCAACAAAGTCATCTTTGTGCATCATCGTCTTTTACAGAAAGAAGGTTTAGGTGTATTGTATGTAGTTGCATCTTCACATTTAGGAATAGGAGGTTCAAAATCCTTTCTTGAAATTCCATTCAAATTGCATAGAACTATGTTGAGGTCTGATTCTGTTGTGCAGGATACATAGCTACAAATCCAACAATGGCCCAACTCATAACTTTGTGTTGTTGTGAGTTGATGGCAAGCTAGGTCAAAGAATGAAGAAGACATCATTTCTGCATTTATACCCATCAAATTAGAGAAGTGTAAGTACATACAGGTATGACGTCCATTGATGCATAGACATAGAAGAATTTAGAATCTGAAAGTCAATGCACGACACAATTGGTGCAGTACGACAGGGACAATGGTCACACCAATTGATCAATGATCTTGCCCAGGGCATGATCGGTGTAGGCACTGTTGTCAATCAGAGTTGCACCCTTGTGAAAGTAGTTTTAAGCCTTCACAATTCGCTGAAACATAGAAACAATCCTAGGTTGTGGGTGACCTAACCAGTGGATTGAATCTCTAGATTATAAGGGCTAGCTCCCTTTGGTGTATCAATTATGACCTTTGCTCTACGCTACAAATTGCCGGGAAAAAAGAGAGAAACTTGAATGCAAATCCTATCTAATGATGGTGATACACCTGTATTTTTGATTGATCCACTCAATTAGAGCCCTAAAAACACTGATTTAAACAAAAAGGCTGAACTTTCAACTCCAATTGACCAATATGCATAAGTATTTCACGAAAAGGTTTGATCTAGTAACTAAAACTTGAGGTAAATGAAATAATAGTTCTGATTGAAGGCACTAATCAGCGACTTGCATCCACTAAAATTTCAGCGAAAAAACACTTAAACACAGAGCATGCCCTGCATAATTTGACCAGCTAGTAACTAGGTAAGAATCAAGACTTGGCAAGGAAGAAAAACTCTATCACTTATGCAAATCAATGACATGAATACACTATACCAGCAGTTGGAATCTGAAAACAACAATCCTTCTATTAATTTGAAAAAAGGTTACAACTCAATTTTTGGCAGAATTTTGTTTTGTCAAAAGAGGGATCTAATTCAAGGCTGAAAAGCCAACTTATATAGAAAAATACACAACAGCCAAGAGGTTGACATTGAAAATAGAAGAAGAGGACAACTCCCACTTCAGCCCAAGTCCAATTTCCGTTATGCCAAGATAACAAAGCCTTCCAAATTTGTCTTTTTTTGTCTTTTGTCTTGCATGAAAATCCTTTGCGTTGAAAATATAGACGGTGGGCTCAAGCTTGGACTAATTTGCCTCATGCATGATGTCACGCCAACTTTGGATGTCTCGATTTAAGTTTGAATCGACTTGAGGCTGGGTTGGAACGTTTGAAAGGCTTTCCTTTGCATGAAAACAATGAGTAGATGTGGCACTTGACAATTAGTCAACTCTAAAGTAAGAACAGTCAACTCCACATCCGAATGTAGAACTCCACTTGAACTGCTGGAACGTTGCAAGCTTGAGACAAACGAGTGTGTATGCATGGAATTTCTTGTTGAGCTCTCCAACGTTAAACAACTTGAGTCCTTTATGCAAACGAGTCACCGTTTTTAGAGCTAAAGGTGTCATGTTGAAACGGTTGCCCCTGGACGTGTCTAATCCTGTTTGGATCACGTTGCATGCTGTAGAACGTGTTCATTGGCTGTTTGAAATCTCTCGCTTTATCTGGCTCTTTGTTTCTGTGCATGTTCTTATGTTTATATTTGTCTTTTCCGCGGACTTTTCTTTTACATGTATTTGGCTTCTCCCTTCGGATTAATCATGTCTTTTGGCCTTATGACTTTTCTCTTCATGCTTGTATTTGTTTCCTTTGTCGTGTTCTTCTTTCCTTTCCATCGGAGTTGTCGATTCTTTGTAATGGTCAATACCTGTTTATTTCCTCCGGACAAAAAGTTCGAAGGAAACTTTCGGCTTTTCTTTTGTCCATTTCTTTGCGGCCTTTTTCCCTTTATTTCCTTGGGTTTATTATTTCGGGCTTGTGTCCTTTCACTTTTCTATTAAGTCATTTTGTCTCTCCCTTATTCCGTGACTTTCCCCTTGCATGTATTTGTTTTGGGTTTATTCTTTCGTTTCTCGAAGGAATTCCTTCGGACAATTTGTTCGAAGGAATTCCTTCGGACTTTTGTCTGCTTCTTTCTTCTGCCCCTTTGCAAATGTCTTACCCTTGTTTAAAACTTCCGAAGGAATTCCTTCGGACTTGTAATTGCTTTTGTTCTGCGAAGTGCTCTTCGGGCTTGTTGTAAATGGTCTCTTCTGAAGGGCAAGTAAACCCTTTGGGTTTTTTGTTTTGAACTTTCCCGAAGGGCACATACCCTTCGGGATTCTTGCAATGAACCTTCTCGAAGGGCACATACCCTTCGGGATTTTTGTAATGACCTTTTAGAAACTGAATGAACCCTTCGACATTCCCTTTGAAGTTTGTGAAGTGAACCTTCCTGAAGGGCACATACCTTTTGGCATTATTGCCAATGTCCTTTCGCCTCCCGAAACTGCCCTTTGGGCTTTTGCAAAGTGACCCTTCTTTCGGACATCTCTCTCGTGGACAATTCCTTCGGACAAAAAGTCCAAAGGAAATGTCCCTTTCGGACTTCCCCTTCGGCTTATCTCTTTGTCCAAGTCTCTCGAAAGAATTCTTTCAGACAATTTGTCGAAAGGAATTCCTTCGGACTTTTGTCCATGACCTTTCTCGAAGGGAAAGAGCCCTTTGGGATTTTTAAAGTGTCCCTATTGCTCCAAATGACCCTTCGGAAATCTTTGACTGCCCCTCGGATCTTTTGAAATTGACTTTCCCAAAGGGAAAGTGCCCTTTCGGCATTTTCCAATTGGTCCATCTCTCGCGGACAATTTGTCCACGGGAATTCATGCCTTTGGAATTTTCAAAATGGTCCCATCGGATTTTCTGTTTGGAACCTTTCCAAAGGGCAGATATCCTTCGGGATTTCTGTAATGGACCTTGGCATTTGAAATAGTTATTCGGGATTTCTAAAGTGCCCTTCGGGGTTTCTCGAAATGGTCTGTGCGTCCCTTCCGAAGGGCAGATACCCCTCAAAATTGTTGAAAGCATCCTTTTCCTTTGAGAAATGCCCTTCAGGCTTCATGAAAAGAATCATTCGGCATCTTAAATGGCCCTTCAGGTATTTGTAAATGGTCCTCTCCTGAAGGGCAACCCTTCGGCTTATTTGTGATGAACTTTCCCGTAGGGTTGGTACCCTTAGGGATTTTTGTAATGCCCCTCGACCATTTTGAAATGTCACTTTTTTGAAGGGCACATACCCTTCAGGTTTTTTGAAAATGCCCTTTCCGAAGGAAAAAGAACCCTTCGCTTTGTAAAGTCCCCTTCGGAAAAGTGTCATGACCATTCGGAACTTTTGAAAAGGTCCATGGCTTATGAAAAAGACCCCTCTCGAAAAAATGTTTGATCCTTATTCCTGCGAAAAAATTGAAAAGACCTTCTAGCCCTTCGAACTTTTGTAAATGTCCCTCTGAAACTTGAAATGGTCCTTTGTCCTAGTGACCCTTTGGACAAAAAGTCTGAAGGATTCGAACCCTTTGGAACTTTGAAATGATCTTTGCCCCTTTGTAAAACCACAAAAAATCCTCTTTAGAATTTGCTCCTTCAATTGCTTGAATCAACATCTGTTCTTTCCTATGGGGCAAAATTGTCAACATGCACCAATCTCGTCCCTACATAGTCAGAGGCCCAAATTTTGCACAAAGGCGAGTACAAACTTGCATAGCCCAGATCTGCACTCAGAAATCCAAAAAACATCAAGGTGTGATCATTCCATCATCTTTTGTTTCTTTTCAAGTTCAGTTGTCAATTTCAGTAGTTTCCATTTATTTTTGTATTATTTTTAGCCACTAGGGTAGATCTGAAAGTATTGTTTTACATTGTTGAATGGTACATCTCCCCACTGCAATTGTTTTGTCTTGTTTCATTGATAAACATTTAAAATATAAAATAGGGTGGTTCCTTCACTAAGAAAAAATGTGAAGGTGGTCCCACCTTCGTCATATTAGGATGCCTATAACCAAGCAATGGACATAGAAAATGAGAATAAAACATTATCCTTGCACACAAGAAGACATAGTGAAGATGAGGACTTCGAATCAAGTGACAATAAACCAGGGTCTGTATGAGCTCTTCAGAAGGACATGCTCCGAATTATGAGAGAATTGAAAAAAGATACTAAGGAAAGGACCTTAGGTGCACTGATTGTAAAACAAAAGGGGACACCGAGGCCAACTATCCTAGAAGGCGATTTTGTGAAATTTGTCAAGTCAATGGCCATGATATATAAATCTGCCTGCTAAACTTAAAAAATAGGGGTGCCTAAGTCGTCCTTACCCAAGAAGAACCATCGACACCACCTACCAATCCCACAAAGTTCAAAGGCAATGCGGGAGCATCTTCGGGTGCATCCCTTGGCGAATATAGAAAACAATAGAACAATCAAGTCACCAAAACAATATGGGGGAAGATGGTAGCCGCATCCGGTTTGATGAGCAAGGTCGATCAATGATTTAGTGCCGGAATGTAACTAGTGGGGCCATTTCGCAAGAGATTGTCCCACCAATCAAATTAACACTGGACTTCTGTGTAGATGGTGTGGGCTTGGAGATCATAAGAATGCCCATTGCTTGAAACAAGCAAACATCAACATGATTGATATAAGAAATGAAGAGGTAATGGCAACGCTAGGGGCCAAATAAATAAAATATGTTAGCCCATCCCGTTTAGAGAAAAAGAATGAACCACCGAGGCAGGAGTTGAGGTTGAACGAGCAATGATGGCAGAACAAAGACATCTTGGTGAACATACAAATACAGTAACCAGTTAGCTTGGGTTAGACAAAGAAATTGCAAGACAAGTACTACAGACTATTATACCCATCAAATTAGAAGATCTCCTATAGAGCATTCCAGAACTCATGAATGTTTTAACTATTAACCATGGCTGTACAAGACAATCACAACATAGAGCGAGAGACACACCTTGTGTTAGAAGGAAGAACATTGGTAAAGAGGACAAAGGATGAGAAATGGAGAGAGTCCATTGTCGAACCCCAATGGTTAGGAGACCGGTAATAGATCCGATGCTCCTAACAATGAACTTAGCTTGGCATTTAGTTATTGTCCAATGGAGATTTTAGGCTTGAACTTGACTAATACTATTATTAATGGTGGTTTTGGTGTGAACATGCTTAAAAAAGAACCTTGGAAAAGTTTCAGAGAGCTTACTATTTGGCCATCAACATTCCAATTAGTAGGAGCTGATTAAAACAGAATATGGGTATTGGGAGTCTTGATGACTAAAAAGGTAATTATTGGTATCCAATCTTTCATACTGAACTTTGTAGTCATCTCTTTAAAGAAAAAAGCCTATGATGCATTATTGCACTGAGGTTGGTTAATGGTAGCCAAGGCAGATCTTAAATGGAAAAGGAACCTCCTCTTTGATCGAGAGCGGAGGCTGAAAGTACATCATAGATCTAAAGAGTTGGGCAGTCAGTGAGGAGACAGCCTGAACAAATTCTGATACGAAAGATATTTAAGAACACTCACTATATGTGAACCAAGGCACACTAGATCTGAATGAAGAGGGATTATTAGAGTTACACTAATGCTCCAGGGATGAAACATACTTCCTCAATAGTCTTTTCCATTGGAAAATGGATTACTACGAAGTGTTTCAACTTGGGTGCAACTTTGACGAGATCATGGAGATAGAAAAATGTGAAGGTTCCGAAGGAAATGGCCACACAATGGCATACATTCCTAAACCAAGGGTGGGACAACATGTTGAGAAGAAACTAAAATATGTAGTTTCTAATCAAGCAAAACCATCATCGTCAGGGCCAACTTACTCTCCAGAGTCCATGGAATACTAATTAGGTGATGCAAACATAGATGAAAAATTTGCTCACTAGTTTGGAGGTGTAGAAGACATGAAATACAAAGAACCAATCATAGTCAAGATGTTGGAAGCACAACCACTAAGGGGGGGGGGGTGTGAATCAAAGAGCTCTTAAAACTTTCTTCAAATTTTTTAGTTCGTTAGTCAAGCATCAATGCAAAATCATAGAGCAATCAAACCACAACAAAGAACATAAAGACATAACACATGATATAGGTAGGAAACCCTTAAAGGGAAGAAAACTCACATTGATCACTGCATGGACTACATGTCCTAAATCAGATATGCAATGAGTCAAAAAGATTGCTGAGCACCAACTCAGTTAGAGGCACCAACTCCAAATAGTCAAGCACCAACTTGACAAACAGATTCAACAAGCACCAACTTGCTAGGAAGCACCAACTCCTTGATTTGTAGACACCAATCTACATGAGGCTTCAACCCCTTTGCCAAGCACCAATTCAGCTGCTTCAGATCTTCCACCTTTCTTAGTTGCTTCTGTCAACAAATGATGGTACAATTTTGCTTTCTCTGCTTATCGATCTTAGATTTATTTTGCTTATCAATCAAATAGACACATTAGGCTCTCTTTCTCTGCTCTTTATTTTGAAAGACTCTGTCCTCTCAAATCTTTTAGCTGATTCTGTATACTTTAGGGTTAATCTTCCTATGAATCATTCGCTGTTTTCATACTCACGCCTCTCTGGCCATCTGTTCCTCAACAGACCTCTGCTCTGCTCTTTAGCAATTTTATATAATAATCCTTCCTTTTTTCTCACACATTAAAAAGACAATTTGATCTTGCTTATATACAAGACGGTAATCAACAACCTCTTGAAAGTCGGCTAAACAAAACTCTATAGTTGGCTATATAATGATTTATTCTCTTTTGAAAACATAATTCATATTAGCTTATATAAAAGCTCACTCACATAGGTCGGCCTGAGTGAAACGAATTATTTCTAGAACATACTTATCTGTGATTCAAATAAATCATTTGATCAACCTTCTTTATGAAATTTGGTTAACACGATCTTATTCTCCATAATCCTTAGATCACCTTCCTTCACACAGAACAACTTATTCAATGGTCTTTAGTCTGAATTAATTCTGCAGTTTATTTCTATGTCTCGAAATGATGTAAAATATAGATAACAAGTTTCTTGGTCAATTGTCTACTTCACCAAAAACAACTTTCATGGCAAGATACAGTCTCAGTCAGTAGCTAAGGACTCTGCAGAAACTACGGACTCTTATCAATAGAAATTCCTTGACATCAATGACCATATTATTTACTGAATAGCAAACCTTTTGACATCAATGACAACATCTCAACACAAGATAAATCTTGGATCCAATAACGAACCTCAAATGATCATGATGGGAGTTGACTTGGCCATTGTGTTGAAGGCTGCCGTGTTCCTGATTTTCATAGATTACAAGGATGTGTTTGTGTGGACCTACAAAGATTTGAAGGGAGTACCACCAGATATGTGTGTACATAGAATCCTTTGGTGCTAAGAGATCAGCTAGCATGGAGAAGAGCATATAGAGTGAATCGGAAATATGTTGCCAAAGTGCAAGAAGAGATTGAGAAGATGTTATAAGCATGACTAATCTTCAAAGTAGAGACAAGTAAATGGGTATCCCCAATAGTAATCAGTTTGAAGGAGTCACAATAGATAAGGATGTGTATCGACTTGAGAAGTTTGAATGTCGTTACTATTAAAGATCCATTCCCAATTCCTTTCATAGATTCTATATTAGAAGAAACAAATGAATGGATGTCCTCAATGGTAATCAATCTGAAGGAGTTGCCAGAGCAGAGAAGGATATGTGTCGACTTCTGAAATTTGAATGCTGTTACTATCAAATATCCATTTCCAATTCCTTTCACAGATTCTTTACTAGAAGTAGTTGACCATGAGATCTATTCCTTCATGGATGGATTCGCGGGTTACATTCAAATCAACATTGATGGGAAGGTAAAATGAAGACCACTTTTATAGTGGAAGATGGAGTCTATGCATATAATTCCATTCGGACTTTGCAATGCTTTGGCCACCTTCTAGTAAATCATACTGCACATTTCCGACAAGATGGCCATAGGTAACTTTAAAGATTTTCTTGACGAGTGGTCAACTTGCAACGGTCAAGAATCTCACTTGCACACCTTGATATAATGCACGAGATGACGTAAAGCAAAAAAAGTTGGCCCTGAATTCAAAGAAGTGCCAATTCATGGTTCCACATGGCAAGCTCCTTGGACACAGTGTGCAAAATGGGATTGACAATTGATGCGGACAAAATAAGGGTAATGGTGGAAATGGAGGCACCCAAGGATGTCACCGTGGTAAAATTTTTCTTGAGACATGTTGAATATTGTCGATGGTTCATAATTTTTTTTGCTCAAGTCTCGCACCCATTGGACATTCTCACGAGAAAAGATACCCCATTCATATGGTCCAATGAACAGGAGCATGCATTTTAAAGAATTAAAGGTTTGATTGATAAGTTCTCCTATACTCGTATACCTAGATTGGGATAGAGTTTCATGGCCATGTAGACGCTTCCAATTATGTTATTGGGGAAACATTAGCACAAGTAGGAACTCAAAGGTTGGATCACCTGGTGTTCTTTTCAAGCAAACTCCTATCCATTGCTGAGAAGAACTACAACACTACATAATGTGAAGCTTTAGGTATGGTATACACAGTACAAAAATTTCGACATTACTCGCTAGTGACCACCTTTGTTTTTTGTGGACCATCAAGCACCATTATACTTAGTCAACAAACCAATCATTCAAGGTTGGGTAAGTGGATGGTTGATGTTGTTATAGGAGTTCACTTTCAAAATTATTGTGAGACTAGGTAAAAGTCTTTTTACGGCTGACCAACTCTCTAGGATAAAATCAAGAGAACTTGCGGAGGGTGTCAATGAATATTTCCCATATGCTCATTTATTTCAAAATGCAATTGTATACGTAGGGTATGAGAATATTGGGGACTATTTATCTTTGGGATCTTTTCCAAAGGATATGCAACCTGACTAGAGGAGGAAACTGGCATTGAAAGCCCAAATGCTCCAATTAATAAATGGGTTGTTATATAAGATGGGTCTAGACCACTTCTTGTGTCAATGTGTACTAAAAGAGGAAATAAGAGATACTCAACCCAAACCAACTGTACCGCCAACATAACCCAACCTTGTCATTCAGCGCACTGTATGACTTGGCTAGTGTGCCTGAGTACCCACTTAAATCTGTTGCTCATTGTACATCCAAATTCACTGCTGTTCATGGTCGTACACAAATTCTTTGCTGACTGTACACCCAAATATTTGTCTGACCATACATCTCGCTATGTCACTACTCCACCTAGTACCCCATCCTTCTATTGATCTTTTGTACGTCCCTTGCTCACCATATGACGCCCCTTGCTCACTTACATTCCATCCTGCCACTGAGCTTTGTATGTCTAATTGCAGTCGTATGTTCAAGCCACCCACCATCATCGATGTATGTCCACCATATATTCACACCATGCCACCGTACTTCGAACAATTGGGTCAAAGTCCACCCTACGGCCTCTCTACTTTTCACGTATGCTCCCCTCTGCTAATACACCTTGTGCCGTATGACATCATGCCAAGTAACAACCCATTCAAGCATGCAACACTGTACATCCCATTAAAACTTGAGTTTTCAAGCGAGCAAGCCCCATCTTTTCTCTACGGCCTACAGAATTTCCACAACTTGCTCAGGGACAATGACAACATATTAGAGAAATTCGGGGTTTTACTTCCAGTAGAAGAACAATATTTGGTGCAAGAAGTTCCAGTCGCAGCCCTGGCATCAAGATTTTTTTTTAGGGTTTTGGCGAAGTGGTAGAGATTCATGGACCAAAACCCTTGTTAGAAAGTCAACAACAAGGTTTTAGTAAATATCTTTCTCCCAACTTTGGATTTGTTGCCATAATCATGCTCGAGAAGAACTGCAACCCTATTGCTTTAACATTAGCTTCCTCTTTGGTAGGGTCAAAGAATGCTTTGGATGTGGCTTTTGAAAAGTTTGGAATCTTTCGGGAAGGTTGTCTAGTTCCCAAACCAACCACTGCCACTACTCCAAAACTGGTATAGACTTCCTTAGGAGTGGACGTGAGTTCGCTACAGGGTAATGTTAAGGGCAAAAAAAAATAGAAAGTTGAACTCACTTCAAAGAATAAAGCCAAGGTGCTGCCCATACTTGAAACTTTTACATGGGAGAGCCTTTTGGCCACAGAATCCCGCACATGGTGGGCCAATAAGCTTGAAGACCATGAGTTGAAACTAGCATTAGGGATAGCAGGGGTAGATAAGGTGTTGCAAATGCTCTATTTCAGCACAAGGGAATTCAAACCCTATTTGATTCGAATGATTTCTAGCTATAATCAGGACACTCAAAGTTCTCTGGTATGCTACATGGATACTGAAGTCAAAATCACTTATATATGGTAGAGGACTTCATGCGGGTTTTTGGCATACTTTCTCATGGGGCATTTGTAAGCAAGCCAACCGGTCATCCTCAGGTTGCTAAGACCCAAAAAGATTGTAATACAAAAAGTGTGTCGGTCATATTTGAGCCTAGAAGAGTTGGGTCACAGGGAGGCCAAAGGATATCGGGGAATCAAAAAGGAATATTTGGTTTCAAATGAGAGACGCTGTCCTTGATGTGATTCACATTAGGTTGATGGGTGCTACTCGGACCTTAGATATGGTTGTGTGGATGATAGACCATATGCTTGGCCTTAGGAGGGGTGAAATCTATAATTGGGAGTAAATCTTATTTGGCTGCATTCACGAGTTTCTCTCCTTAAATTGCAAAGCGTTTTATATGACACAACATGCTGTAGTTCATTCACGGTCAGCAGCAAAGGGAGACTTCACTCCTGATGATAATTATGATCCCACTTGGCTTTATGTGTTTAGTTGGAAGAATCTTGGTATTCTCTTAGCTGCTAAAAAAGATCACCCCGAACAGAGGGCAGCCATGAAAAAAATAAAACAAAAATTATAATTGCCCACATCAGAGGATGAAGAAGGGTCAGAATTAGAGGAGGATGATGGAGGCTATGATGGCCACAGGGATGGCCTTCCATTCTTCACGGTTCCACCTTTTCTGAGTCTATCATGATCAATTTCACATCTATTGGGAATGTCAGCCAACAAGCAAAAGATCCTGAAATTGAAGACTGGTTGAATCAATGTGGTGAACTAGTTAGTATGAATTTAGACATCCCAGTGATCCCCTTGGCCCAACCATTACTAGATCAAGCTCAAATAGCTCAGGTTCCCCCGACTGCGTCGGAAGTAAGACCCTTTAATTTAGAACCTTCTGAAAACTCATGATTATGAGGTAGTGCCCTTATTCCTCCCGAATCCCAATCTTGCTAGCCCCTATGAGACTCAGTGTCAATTCTTGCGGCCTATTGGACCCATGCTCCAAACACTTCAAGGCATTCACGATGTTGTGGGGTAGTTGGATGTGACTGGCGAGCCATCCCAAATTCGGGTGATCTTGGATGTTATGGTTTGATTATAGAGGTTTGTATAGGAAGATTGTCATCTAGAATTCACTAGAATCTACATTAATCAAAGCTGGCTTGATGTTAACACTTCAAAGATGCATGCACAATGGCTGCTCACTTGGGCTTCCTCTTTAGTCACTTATCCCCTACAAAATATCTGTGCCCCCCGTCACTATTGAGGATGCCTCTCGGTATCAATACTTGTTACTCCAGTCAACCCTGTGCGAATAAAGGCAATTGGAGGCAGAAAGGGACAAAGGTACTTCTTAGATTGTCAAGGTTTAGAAGCAGTTAGATGATCAACATGGCTAGTTCCAAGAGCAGTTGAGCCAACAAACTCAACTTACTCAGGTACAAACAAGCAGGGTTGTAGAGGTTGAACAACTTACTCAAGGGCAAGTTAAGTTTTAGGAGGTTGTTGGCATGGTCAAATGTTCACGAGAGCATGAACTTGTTGCCACTAAGCAATTGTAGCCCTTTGTGTTGAACTCCAACAATTGAAGTAGGGGCATGCTGCTTCTTTGGGATATGCGTCAGTTAGTTTTTCCTTGGGCTCTCCTCCAACTGATTCTTCTTTAGGTCTAGGGACGTCTTCTTCCCCTTTTGCTACTTCTTCCTTAGACACTTTTCTAGTGTCATAGTCAAAAGGGACTCCAACTTAAAGGGGAGATAATGTAGTCCGTTGAGTTGTCAATTATGAATAAGTACATCCAACATGTTCTGTTAAGTCTTTTGTCGACTTTTTGTTAGTAATTAGAATGTATCTTAGCTATGTTAGTTGTGACGGTTGGGTTAATTGCCAACCACTTGGTCTTGTCCTTTATGAAGCATAGTGAATGTCAGGAAGAGGGCGCTTGTATCAGGGCTTCCTTGAACTGATTGAATTGTATTAAGACTTATTATTGAGGAATATAAGTTGCTATTATTTAGATACTCGTACATGGTATATTCTATGATTGTTTCTTGTCAATGGTCTAGTATCTCAGTAGACTTTATCTATACTACATGGTGGATACTACAAATACTTATTAGAGGGAGGCTAGTCACATTAAACGGTTTGGAGTAGTTGGAAAAGGGGGGTGGGGCTGAAGTATATATGGGTGGGCTCCCAAGGGGAGAGGATAGTGAAGGGGGAGTCTCGAAGGGAGATGCGCCCCGACTACGCAAGTACATGATAATGCTGGTAAAATCCTTTCTTGTTGTGGATACAAGAAGGGTATCATGCGCTTACGGGCTCCAAGGAATGGTGGAGAGCATGGAGACAAAGAGGACAATGTATGCCTAGGGACGGTACATGTTAGCACACTTGTATAGGTTCACCGAGGAGATTGAGGGGGTAGACTAGTAGATGGCACACTAATACAGGTCACATCATATGAGTGCTTGGCAGTAGTGAGGCTTGTCGGCCTACCACTTGCCCTAGAGGATAGAGAGATACCATATGTGGGTAGATGGGTTGCACTAGAACCCAAAAGACAGAGAGATGACACCGCTCACTAGAAGAGAGTGATAAATGATATACACGAGATAGACATCACCTAGATGCCATATAAAGGCCATTTGGGCTGGGCTGAGGATGCCACACAGATGCGGCGGATTAGGGTGAGCATGTGGTACCAAGGTCCGAATGGCAACGCCCTCGAGAGTGTTGTGACCAACATGCCTAATTTAAAAAAATTCAAATAGGGACCCTTTATCCTTCAAATTCCTAAGTTTGGTTCCCATCGAGACATAAATTGACCCTAAAATAATTTCGGACCCAAACATACTAAAGCCTAAGTTTTGTCATTCACGAATTACTTTGTAAATTTTGGCTTAAAATCAGGGCATTTATTAATTAATTAAAAGGTTGGTCTGCATTTTAGTTAGACTTATTTCGACTAACCGAACTAATCGTTATTTGCCAAGTTTATTGCTTTTGACTTTATTGGTTAGCTCCAAATTGACATGTGTCCTTCTTGAATATTTGCAAACTATCAATGTCTATTTGATATACCGAGTTCTAAATGCTTTTGCTATCATGACTACACAGGATCCTGCCAAGTGTCACCATCTCGGCCCGTTAGAGGTCTTTGGTAGAAAAAATTCCAAGTTACGAAATCCCAACGACCAACCGACTGTACAAGATTTGGCCACATGTCTTCATCTCGCCGCATCACATCTCTCAAACCAAAATCCTAAGTCATAAAAACCGGTGACCACCCGATTGAGCGAGATTGCTCCACTTGTCTTAATCTCACTTTATCGCAGGCTTTGGGGTGGAAAGCTAAGTTACAAAGACATGGGACTGAGCGATTAAGCGAGATCACTTCATGTTTCATCATTTCGCTGCATAGAGGCCAATAGACAAAATGACAGAGCTCAAAGATACATACCAAGTGATGCAACAACGGATTGCCACATGTCTTCCTTTGCACAATTCACTGCCATGTGTAATTCACCAATTGCTCCACGTGCCCATTCCATGATAGTCATCTGCCATGTGTCATGCCATGTGTCATCACCTCACTACTCCATACACTAACATGACCCATGAACTCAACAATAGGCATAAACTAAGTGATAAAGAGTAAAGATTCCATGCATCTTACAATGACACAGTTAGCTGCAATTAGGAAATAT
This sequence comes from Torreya grandis, assembly GCA_037957365.1. NCBI lineage: Eukaryota > Viridiplantae > Streptophyta > Pinopsida > Cupressales > Taxaceae > Torreya > Torreya grandis. Next base: position 712,267 of record JARHVA010004240.1, on the reverse strand, counting down.
AAAGACCATGACTAGGAGATATCATGACATCTGTAAATGCAGACCGACACATTAAAACTTAAAGGGATGACTAAGCAACCGAAGACAACGACAAAGCACCACGTGTTAAATAAGCCCGCGAAAGCATACATCTTAAAATCATATTCAGATTGGAATGGACGGGTGATGGAGACCGTTACTTTGCAATTAATTCTCATACATGGAGGATTTGAGTAATGAATTCTCAAGCTAAGCAAATGGGCTATATGATATGTTCCAAAGTCAAATCGAATTATACTTGCTAATTGTTAACCTACAAACTGTTATACAAAGCTCCATATCGACTGAAAGCCCTAATTTTCAAAATTAAACATAGAGCTCAATTTAGTCAACAATGGAAGTTGAGAATTAGTAACCAACTCCCTCAATGTTCTGCTTTGGAACCAGACAAGAGTTCAAGGATACAAATTTCGACTGGGCAGCTCTGAACAATGCATTCAAGCATTATTTGGCTATTTATGCAGAGGTCGAGGCCATTCGACCATACAAGTACGAGGACAATCTGACTCTTGATGAGAGGGTATACAGAGATGACTTGCTTTCAATCAAAGTTGTCGGACTTCACAGAGTGGCAGCCAAGCCTGAGGTATTCCCCTGCACTGAATTAGTTTATAATTTATTTACAACAGGCACATGTACAAAGGACATTTTCCATAAAAACAACAATACACAGCCAGTAGCATATGTGGCCGACTTAGCCTTTGATAAATTCTATAGACTATCGAAACCAGACATCCCTTACAAGAAGAAATCAGTCAATGAATGGTTCAAAGATAACAGTGTTAGGGGTACCCTGGTAAGATGGGCTCACAATCCCAATAAGTTTGCCATGAGGAAGAGGATCCCAATTTCCCAATTCAGACCCGGTGTCTGAATTGCCATGGTCTTGTTGAACAGACTCCATGGAGCCCCATCCATATCTTATGTAAATCAAGTCTGGGTCCCATTGTTGTCTATAATTTTGTAAGGCAAGGGAATTTCCCCATTGCGAGAAATCATAAGTTTCAATTTAAAAACCCAGAGGGTCATGCACGACCGAACATATAGTAACTTTTACATGCTTTCGTATTTGGTAGATGCCATATGTGGGACTGTCAGCCCTGGTTGGACCCTTACTTGGGAGCCAAAAGGACCAAAAAGGATCTGTGATGATTTTGATCATCTCCATATCTACAAGTACAGGACTATATGCAGAAAATAGTAGACACTTTCTATCCCATGGTTAACAAAGCAAGAAATGGATAACCAATGCTAAGATTGTCTATAGAGATCAAGAGCTCACTCAAGTCATTGGGTTACTAATTGTTCTATCCAGACCATACAATTATCAGAGTTGAGGGTATACTGGTGGCCCCTTTCTATCTACCCAGGCACGTTCTTGAGAAAATAGTTGAGCATGAGATAGCTTATCAGCTATCTAATAGTGTGGATGAGAACTTGAGGAGGGCCAAATTGACCAAGTATCATACGACACCCCTCAACATTGGGAGGCAACAGTTCCAGAATTGGGAACTGTTGGCCAAGACCTCAAAACACAGGGTCTTTTAGGTTTAGACTGGCTGAATTCAGATTCTGGGACCCCAAGAAAGTAATAGTGCAATAGATAAATAAGTTCCAAAGGCAATTCAAGCAAAGCTATGGACATTGTGAATATGTACATGATTTGATCTTTTGAAATCCTGAGGATGATTCTGAAGTCTACGTAAGGATGAGGAAGGCTGAGATGTCTATAAAGATTGCTCAAATGATCTAATATGATCCATCCATTACAAGGGAGGATGCAATTAGGATAGATCAAGAGGGAAAAGCCCCTTAACAAGATGAGCAACCTTTGGTAGAGGAGGAAACCGATGAAGAAACCGATAAGCAATTGAAAGCAAGGGTCCTCAAGAATGTCCCAAAGCCAAAGGATGCAAGGCAACAGACTCTGGACACAAGGACACCCTTAGTACCAAAAGTCACCTTTGCATTTATACCGACGATTGCGACAACTCCACTACCTTAGGCTCTAGAGGTTAGTCGTTCACTTTCTCCTCCTCCAGTACACATTACAACTACTCCAATTGCTCCTCCTGTGGTAACTTATGTGAGAAGGTCTTCTCCTACCATTCTGCAAACCCCTAAGGTCATACAAGAAGAAGAGCGGCCATCCCCCTACTCGGGTGTATCACTAAGCATCACTTACTCCGACACAAAAGATGAGTATGTAGAAGAATATCTATCAAAGGAACATCTAGATGAATCTGTAGAAGAAGGGGATTTAGAGGAAAACTAAGAAGATGACCCAGAAGGAGAGGCTGCATTTGATATTTTGCAAAAGGTACCTCCATAGGGAACCTTTGGAACTCCAAGCCCTAGTCTTCCTCATACTCAAATTACAGAGCAAGTGCAAATTGAAAAGGAAGACCAAGCCCCTACTGTGGACAAAGTTGTGGACCAACCAGGGACAACAATTGACACTCCAGTGGTTACGTCATTTGCTGTAGTTGTCCCTCCTATGATCATCCCACAAGACTCAACACAGGTAGTTGTTTCCCTTGTTTCATTTGTTACTCTGATTGCTCTAGTTGTCCCTCCAATTTCCATTACTTCATTGGACTCCACTGGTATTTCTATTACTAATGCCTCTACTCTTGCAAGTACTACAGTTTTGGATTCTCTAGTCAATACTGTTACGACTTCTGCCACTAATCCCATGACTGTCACCTATACACCCATTGCACAATTCTTGCAAAGTCTAACACAGACGGCTATTGCACAGCGTATTTTTTCTGCATTTGGCTTAAAAACCACATTGGCTAGCCCACATTTTGAAGATTTAGTGTTTCCGTCAATTTTTGCCACACTCCCTTTATAGGCAGACCTTTCTACCCAATTGGGGTTGTTAATAACACAAGGTGTTCAAAAAAAGTCACCAGTAGTCTCAGTCTATGAGTCTCCCAGCCTCACAAAAATATGTACTTAAAACTTTTCCACAGACCAAGATGTCTAAAGAGAAGATGGTCATCCCACCTTTCCCTTCACCATCCACATCTCCCAGTTCTGCTCCCTTACTAGACCCCTCCATGATCATGCCTCCTCAACAAAGTCCTTCCTCTCCTTCCATCCTCATGCCTCCGCCACAAACCACCTTGCCCCTTACCACTCAGTCTTCCACTCAGACCTCTTCTCAGGTCCTGCTAGTAACTTTGTCATGGATACAACAAATGCAAGCAAAGCAGTCATCTATACAAGACTTGGTTATTACTGAGGAACCAAAATTGACTATCGAATTTGATGAGACCTCAAATAAATTGAAAAGAGTGAGGAGAACAGTTGATGGGAGGGAAGCCAATTGAGTTTATAAGAGAAGAAGAGCTCTTCTCACTGACAAAGAAGAGGAAAGTTAAGCTTGGAGAGGAAGATGAGATCATAGAGGATCTTATCTCTATGGTTGATGCCACTGGAGGAGTCCTAAAGAAGATGTTTGGTGGCTTACAACAAACTAATAAAAGATTGGAGGCACATGGTAGAATAGAGGCCCCATCAAACATATTGGACAATGTGTAGAGTTCTGCCAAGGTCTGCATGCTAAATTAAGGGTCAGTCTTAATTTAGACCTTGTAAAACTAGACAAGTTTTGAAGATGAGGCGACCCCATTCAAAGCTATTTATACATGTCTTTTACTCATTGTAAAGGAAGGAGAATTCAGCAATTAATGCAAGCAAAGAAAGTTTTGCAACTGTTCTGTGAGTTTGAGTGAATGTGCTATCTTTTCCAATTTTTTATGTTTATTGAAGATTTTCCATTAAGTTAACAAATCTATAGTAGGCTGTGTATTTGTTTTATTTGCAGTGATTAGAGTGAACATTCTGTTAGTCTTTATCAATTCTTTGGTTATAGATCATAATTACAACTTGTTAGTGACATTGGATATGCATAGCAATCTAGTACTAACATCTTTGATTGTAATCAGTGAGTCATTTTGCAATTGTTTCTTTAGATTCTTTCCTGTGTTTGATTGTGTTTTGTGCTTACAGCTGACCCACAACAAACATTGGGTCATGGCATATGCTTAGTTTGGTATAACAAGTCAGCTTGGGAGGGTTTAATATTCAATTGGATCATAGAGCACCCTCTTTTCTGCCCTACCTTTCCCTCTTATTTTTTTTGATTAGATTCACCTTAGTTTAGATCCATCCATTCACCTTAATTAGATTTTAGATTGAGTGTTAGACACCCGTCATATTTGAACCATTCGAGGTAAATAACCACTCCTCTTACTGCTATTCCACCACATGGTTATTTATAAAATTGAGACCTGCAACTCGTGCCTTGGAGTGAATTTTTACCGATCCTAAAATGTTAGGGACCTTTCCATAAGAATCTTTGGTGTGCATAAAACCCAAATCAACAGAGAGGTCCCAATATGAGTGGGTATAGAGGCGATATGGAAAGTACAAGATTTGCCATTAGCTAGTATCATTTGGTGGAGGACATAAAGATGCCCCCATAGGGACGAAGAGAGACCACCTCATCCAAGGGAGGTGGAGAACATGGACGAGGAGGATGAGGAACATCCTAACCCAAGGGTTGATGATGCGAGGGCCACAAAGGGCTGATGAATATGGTGGGCTAGGGTTTTGTCCTGCACCACTATCTCCCTCAAGACAGGAGGCACAGGAGGAGCCATAGGGCCATTGGCTTGAGAAGGGAGACTATGATGGGGAACCCTACATGGGAGAAAGGCAAGACGCTGAGGGGACATAGGAGCATTCATTAATGGTTGCTTCACTCTGGGCGACGAGTGACAACAATTGTTAGTAGGCAGACCCAGGGATCCAAGTAAAAACACTTAAAAAAAATATTTAGGTAATGTTTAGGGATGTTAATTGATTAATCTTTACTTAATGTGAAACAATGCCCATTGATGACTGGACCAGTGAATGATGCCATAGTCAAGAGATTGACACGAGACATTCCAGAGGACATCCATGGGAATGCTCGAGTAGGTTGACTTTGAAGCAGGTAGGCTTGCCTACTTGTTCGATCTTGTTAGTAGGAACATGGAAAAATACCTATATGTTGTGGCGAGAGTAGAGGATGCGAGCACATGGTTTGCATAGATAGCTCAGCTGGTAGTGCAAGAGGAGAGAGCAACACAAGGGTGAGGAGTCACTATCCACCTCCAAAATAGGATGCCACTGCACAAACCATCTTTGTTGAGTATTTAGAGATACAAAAGAAGTATTGCATGCTAGTGGCAGAGAAGGTGAGGCTACATTAGCGAGAATAGCATGAGATCTTGATTGAGAGGGAGGGCACACAATGGGACAACTATGTCCACTGCATCAGTTGCCCCATAGAGCAACAGAGCTAGGTGAGGAGATCATTCTCCTCCACCGTAGTCATGATTTGTAGGGGTCATGCACTGCCTAGTTTGCATATGTAACTTATGAGACATCTAATACATTTTATATATGCTACTATATGTGTGTGTGTGGACTAAACAATCATAGAATAAATGAACAATAGCATATGGCAATGGAAAATAACAAGAACACATGTAACATCTAAGGTAAATGAACAAGTATATAACATAGATAATATTAAAGAACTAATCTCATACATCACACAAAATAGAGTGTTTGGTTTCCAAGCAAGAGGTTATTTAAAAAGAACTAACCAATAACACCAGCTGGTCTTGAAGAATCAGTGTAAGAAATAATAATTGAAGAACGAAAAGTGTAAGTAGCATGTGTAGGAAACCGTGAGTATAAAGATAACAAGTCATCATCATTAAAGTTGTGTAATATGAGTTGAGATGTAACTAATATCTCGCATATACGATTTATCAGTGTGGTTTTGTTTGTCTTGAAGACATACTATGTGATGATTGCACCTTTATTGGAATTGATTTGTGCCTTTGTATTGCATGCACCCTTTCTTTATGAACATATTGTAATGGTTCTTGCAATGTTTCTATATATATGACTTTGTCCTTGGTTGATTTATTTGGGAAATTTATCTCTCTAAATTGTAAGCACTTGACCTTGATAGCCAAATTTTAAACTTTGATGCACTTAGATGGTATTACTTGCATTTGATGTATCCTTGGTTGTCCAAGAAAATCATTGTATGATCACGTAGTAGGGACAACATGAAATAGAGTTTGAATTGTCTTTGGTCCACTTGAAGAGGTAAAATAACACAACCAAGGGGTTCTTTTCCTATACCCTCATATCCTGAAATAACCGTAGAAGTATAAGCCAAGTCATCCAAGCTAATGCCAAGGCTAGAAATAAATTGCTTAGTACAAGATTCAAGTTTGAGCCATTATTGATCATTATACCATCTTTTGGTTTGCCTTTTATAAATGCTTGTATAAAGAGTGGTCCCATATATGATTTATCATGTGGCATATTGTATCTTCTTTAGTGAATACTATTTGAAAGGCATTGCTTTCTTCTTGATTGAATCAACAACTCTAGTAACACCATCAAGCGAATGTTTTTTGTAATCCATAAGCACATTGTTGTACTTTGGTTTGTCTGCCATATGGACATTGCTAGTATCGGTCGATTCCTCCTTGTGAGTAGATGTTTCAGTTATCACACTTGAATTTGTATGTGCACTATCCACTTGAATTTAACCATTATCAATGAAATCTCGAATTTTGTCTCACAAAGTAAGACATATTTTTGTAGCATGCCCTTGAAGTATATGAAAACCGCAATAAGTGTTGGCATCAAAGTATGTAGGTAATGGTCTTTAAGTATCTAATTCCCTTGGTGGTGGTCAAGTAATCGTGTTGCATTCAAGTAACTTTTTCAAGACATTTTGATGACATTCATCGAACCTTGTAAATTTCTGACGCTCCTTTTGTTGAGATAACACAAGCTTCTGAGATGGGGGTTATATAACATTGACCATTTTATTGGTATTAGTCTTGTTTTGAAACTCATGGTCATCACTCTTGGCCTTGAAATTTGGTCTATTATGAATTTTTGAACTAGTTGGAGCATTGGTCTCATATTTAAGCATATTTCTAAAAACTTGATCTCAAAGTTTTCAACTGCATGACAAAGTTCGTTGAAAGATTTGTAAGTGTTGAAAGTTACTTTGTCTTTGATAATTGATAGTAAACTATCGATAAAAAAGCTTTGAATCTCATTATCCGGTGGTTGATAAGTCATCCTAGTGATTATTGTCTTGAACCAAAGCATATACTAAAGTGTTTCATTGGATTCTTGTCGAACATGAACTAATTGGGAATATGTAACTTTCAGACCAATGTTGATTGAAAAATGTGCTAAGAAATTATCCATAATAATATAAAAGAATGTACGGATCCACATGATAAAACATAAAACCAATCAAGAGCATAAGTGTTCAAACTTCTTGGAAATAACTTAAGCAATAATTTATCATTGTGTGCAAATTTTAAACCAGAGGCATAAAATGATCTAATATGATGAGAAGGGTCTCCTTTTCCATTAAACAATGCAAATTTAGGTGCAATTAAACCAATAGGAAATGGATAAGCAGGCACATTGTGAGCTGTAGTGTTTAAGAGATTGTCATGAGAAGATATTCTATCACTTAGTTTATGAGACCCTTGGGAAATCAATTTGACTTTTTGAACATCATGTAAAGCTTGCATCATAGTGTTAATTTCAAAAGTTTAGGGTGGAATAGAAGTGGTAGAAGAAATGGGAATGGAAGAAATTGAAGAAGGGTTAGCAGCGTTAGAAGGACTTTAAAAAGCCATAGGTGGTTGAATCGGAGGAGTAGTAGAGATAGGTTGAGAGATTTGATGGTATTGAGAAGGCATCACAATATTTCGAAAACTTGGAGAAACTAAGGTTTGGGAAGGAGGAAAATCAATAAAACGATTTTGGACATTGGACAACATAGCATTTCAAGAAAGGATAGTAGGAGAAACATGAGTAGGGTTAGGAGAAACTTTTGAAACATCATGCTAAGGAACATTGAATTTCTTTCAACATATACATGATTTTAGAGATATCAACAAGGTTCGTCATAGCATTCTTATTAATATAATTAATATGTTCAATGTTACTTTGTTCTTCTATTTCAGACTCAGTCATATTCCATCATACATATTTTGCACATCATTGTCATTCAAAGAAGGTACATCATTTACAATCACATTTCTAGAATCCATATTGCTTATATAAATTTGAAATCAAAAGAATAATCTAATCCAATATTCAATTCACCAAGCACTTGTGATAAGACAATTTCACACATGAAGCAAACACATCACACGAGGGTTTGAAACAAGCACAAAGCAATTAGGGCTAAAAAAATCTAACTTTAATCAACACAAATCCTAAGCAAAGGCCACACTAGGAACAAGCAAGATTCAACCCTAATATGAGGATACCGTTAGCAAATATGATTGTTGAAAGAATGAAGAGAAATGGAAGGCATACGACACACACAGACTTGTGTGTGTTCGTCATTTATTAAGCAAAAAGTAGTTACATTCAGCTGGGAAGGTTGATAAGTAAGCACTAGTTAATGTTTAACGAAGAGTGAGCCACCACGACATAATATTGAATTTCAAAATAATCATGTTGATAGACATGCAATTAAAGAAAATGTTTTAGTTGATTCTAGTGCTGAAATAAATCTCTCAAAAGTTCCTACTTCAGCCAAAGAGGGTAAGCACTCTTATAATTGCAGCTGAAGATATGGGACTGATAGGACATATCTATTTTAGTTTTGCCATCGTCCTAAGAAGGGTAAAAGAGTGAAGATAGATCCTTTGGCTCAAAATTGTTTGTGCATAATGGTGTGAGATCCAGGTGATATTTTGAGATCTATAAATGGTAGAGTTTCTAATTTCAATATCATTATTGTTGATAATTTTATCATCCCATACAAATGGATAAGAAAAAAATATGAATTGATCGTAGATGAACATAAGGAAAATATTGTGAATGATGATAGGATTCAGTGGTTGGAGCACATGGGTCAAATGCAAGGAACCAAGGCATGTCCCCTGACGTCCGATAGTGCTCTCAAGGCAAACAATGGAACAATTCAGAACCTTGGTAAACAAATTCATATCATCGTAGTTGGCCTCAGATCTGATATCCAAACTATGATTGCATTGACAAATGCATATAACATGGTGATTGGCGATAACAAATGGCTATCGTCTATACAAAGTCCATGGTATGCTAGATAAGGCAACAACAATTTTCTCTTCTTATATTGGTTTTGATTCAGTTGCAAGCTTACCATTCAACATTGGCATGATATCCTCCATATGTAACGAGTTGTGTTTGTGTGGAAATAATATCACATTAAGGAAAGGACTGCTTAACAGCCTCAAGGGGGAAGAAGGTAATGGTAACTTGTGTTTGCATCTTCATGATCCACCATTTGTGGTCAACGGTCAAGAAGATAATTTACTAAATAGATTAACATATAATGTTGCACATGCTTGTGGCCATCATGGGAAACATTTTGATATAAGTAGGCACATAGATCTTTTTGCCCAAAGCTGCCTACACATTCTAATATGGGAAACAGGAGATACTTTTAGACATAAGCAGGGAAAAAATTGTGATATGTTCAAAATCATTATTGTTGAGTATGTTATGAATGCTAACTGGGTTGTGGAAGTCAAGTGGTTTCAGTTTATGAACAAATCATCACCGGATCCTCGATCCATGGAGCTGAACCTTACATTTGAAGGATGGTTTGTGATGCCTAGAAAAATAAAGGTAGTCACAATTAGGCAAATTTATCATGAGGCACGAGAAACTAGGTACTTGGTATTGAGGGGCGTTCATACCCTCTCACTTTGTGAGCAAGGTAAACATCATATTGATATTCAAATTTTTCTAAATAAGTGTTTTGTGGTGCTTAGTCATTTGCTACCAGGATCACGGAAGGACATAGAAAATCAGTGCATCACACATTTGGAATTAAGTTCCAAGCAAGTTCACCTTCCCAAGATATACAAAGGAGAATTTCCAGAAGTTGAAAATTACAATAGTGGGAATCTCATGGCTTCTTTGATTGCAAAGAAATTGGAAGTCATTCATTACCGCATTGCACACACTTGGGGGGACCAAATATGCAGATTTGGGCATACGCTGGAAAAGGTTTGATGAAAGGCACCATTTTTCATATCAATTCACAATAGTCATCCTTGCAATAAATAAAGCTGATTTTATTATTACTAGCACTTTAGAAAATTGTAGGAAGTACAAATGCTATTGGGCAATGTGGAAGCTATGTAGCTTTTACACTTATACGAGAATACAATAGAGTTTCTGGATTTCACATCATTAATGGGATTAGTAGCAGAATACTACTACAGTGGATTGGTTTCAGCAAAAGATAGAAAAAGAATATGTTGAAAAGGTCAAAGATGTCTTTCCTGTTGAAGAAGTAGAAGTGGGCATAAATATAATCTATGATACTCAATAAAAGAGGAGCCCAACAAAAGTGGGGAACAAACAAGCTAACAAGGAGAGAACAACCTGCATAAGAGTTGGTATGAATGAGAATTGTGGGTGCTTGCTAATAAGTACATATCCGGTTTGTGTTTTTGATGCACCCTGCTCCATGGTAAATCTTCTTGAAGAGCTAGAGCTCCAAGTTGCATAAGTGTCTTTGAAACGTGCAGAAGGTATGAAATTTTCCTCAACCCTAAATAAAATATTTTATGCCACTGAGGGAAAGTTGTTAGGCCATGTTATTACTAAAGATGGGATTTCTATAGATCCTGAAAGAATAAAAGCCATATCAAAGAGAGAACCTCCCAATAGTAGAAAAGAATTGAAATCATTTTTTGGCAAAATAAAATTTGTGAGAAAATTCATTTTTGGTTTTGTAGAAATTTTTAAACCACTGAATGACATGCTGAAGAATGATGCTAAAGTCTCATGGAATGAGGAATCAAAGAAAAGCCTTTGGGGACATCAAAAAGGCAATCAGTCAAGACCCAGTCTTGATAAGTCCAGACTTTTCGAAGGATTTTTTCCTTTACTCTTTTGCCTCCAATCACACCATTGCTGCTGTTTTAACTTAGAAGATAGATGGGTGTGACCATCCAATTGCTCTTATGAGCATTAACTTGAAAAATGCAGAGTTAAATTATCCTTTAATTGATAAACAAGCTTTTGCATTAGTCAAAGTCGTCAAGAAATTTAGGGACTACATTCTTAGGAATAAAGTGCATGGCATTTTGCCAGACCCGGCCACTAAGTTAATGCTAAGTTAGATTGAACTTGAAGAGCGAAGAGGTAAGTGGATATCTATTCTTCAAGAATATGACATAGAGATGAAGACTGCAAAATTGGTAAGGTGTTAAGGTCCGATTCAAATGATTGCCAATACTAGCCCCAAACCAAGTATTATGCAGGTTGATCAGTAAAATTTTCAACCTAGTGACTGGTATGATCCCATCATTCACTTACTGATTAGTGGCACTTGTCCTGCAGGACTAACCAGGGAGCAGAAAGGAGTCCTAAGGCTCAAAGCAGCTCACTATCTGATCAAGAATGGGATCCTATACTGAAAGAACTTTGAAGGTGTGTACTTAAGATGTGTATCTAAGGAAGAGGCATCCAAGATCATGAGCACGTTTCATGAAAAGTTGGGAAGTGGGCATCCCTATGGGAGGACCACAACTCACAAGATTATGAGAGTTGGCTACTATTGGCCCACCATATTTAAAGATGCTCATAAGCATGTGAGAGAATGCCATTCATGCTAGATTTTTAGCACAAAAGAACCAAAGGCAGCCATGCCTTTACAACCAGTCATGATTGACAAACCTTTCGCCCAATGGGGGTCGGATTTCGTTGGAATCATCAATCCCAACTCATTAGAAGGTCACAAATATTTTGACAACCGACTAGTGCACTAGATGGACTAAAGCAGCAGTGACCGAATAGTGTAGAACTGATGAAGTGATCAAGTTTTTAGAAAAAAACATATGCACCAGATTTGGGACTCCACTTTCTTTGGTATGTGACAATGGGTCTGCATTCACACCCATAGAAATGACAAAATGGGCGTATGATAATGGTATTATCCTCAAGTTCTCATCCAACCATTACCCTCAAGGTAATGGAGTTTTTGAATCAATGAACAAGAACTTGATGAAAACAATTTAGAAGTCTGCTGTAGATAAACCCAAAACATGGTATAAGCTCCTCAAATATGCCCTTTGGGCAGACAAAACAAGAGTCAAGCAGGCCCTTAAAGCATCTCCCTTTTTATTGGTATATGGTCAAGAGCCCATCTTCCCCATTACACTTAAGCTGCCAACTTACAAGTTTTTGCAAGAGTATGTGGAGGAAGACCAAGAATTTGCAAACTCAAGGCTACTTGACATAGTTCAGATGGAGGATGCCCGAGAAAAAGCTTTTGATAAATTTAGCAGGCACCAGACTATAGTGAAAAGGTGGTTTGACAAGCGATCAAAGGTCAAGGTGTTCAGACAGGGAGACTTAGTTCTTCTTTGGGACAAAGCATCTGAGCCCAAGGGCAAACATGGTAAAATCACACCTCTGTGGATTGGCCCCTATCAGATTGCAGAAACACTTGGAGATAACACCTTCAAACTGAAAGATCTACAAGAAGCAAAGTTCACACTGCCTACCAATGGGCAATATCTCAAGCATTAATTTTCTGCTGCTCCACCTGGGATCTTCATGGAGTAAATCCGTAAGGATGGTTAGAGTTAGTGTAGGTAGGCTACTCTAGTTTCCCTTTTGTCCTTTTCCTTCCTGTCCCTTGTTTGTACATAAGTTTGTATATATTTGCGTGCTTTTCCTTTGTTTCCTACTTTGTTGCTTTCCGTTGTGTGTTTGCTTTCTATTGCTTTGTTCCTTGCTCCTAATAAGTCCTTTGGACAGCCCTTAGCCCAAAGTTCACTTGATTACTCAAAGAACTCCACAAGTTTAGAGATGCAAGTATGTATCCTGAGCAAATGTTGATCATGGATCTGGAATATGAACTTATGTTATAGTTTTGAGAAACTAGTAAAGACTGATGAATAGGTTAACTGTTCTATAAGAACTTAAATATTGTATTGATCTAAAATTGGTTTTAAGAATTATTGTGCATGTAGAATGAAAGCTTAAATAATTAAGGCATAGTCATGTTTGCACTTAACAAACATCCTTGCTTGGGACAAAGGTTGCAACCATAGGTGATTCTCTGAAGATCAGACACTTGACCAAATCTTTAAACCTGCCTATCCTGGTTCCCAACCTTCGCTGGAAAGCCCAAAGAGATCTAAAAATACAAAAACAAGAGCTTATTGCAAAATAAAAAAAGGGGCTTTTTAAGCAAAGGTGATTTTGGTAATCTCCACTGGGGCTATGGACGCCTAGTTGGCAGTGGAGCAAGGCCGTGAGTGGAACCAAAGGCATCTTTGTCGAGGCTATGGATGCATGGCTGGCAGCAGAGCAATGCCCAAGCCTTCCCTGAACTAGAGCATGATGTTTAATGAGTATCCAAACATGCTCCAAGTCAAGATTGATGATTAAAGACTTGAAACCTAGAAGTTGTCCCCTGAGTCTCATGGCAAACAGTAAGTGGAATCAAAGCACACACACAACATGGCTAGGTTTTGATGTTTAACGCTAATTCTGCAGATATAAGATTTGTTTCAACTATGAATTGATCTTAATAATGACATTGGTCAAATGGAATAAGTGACCTAATTATTTGTCTGAACCAGAGACTTTAAGTTCTAACATATTGCTATGTTTCCCCCAGAAGTCGTCATTTGTTGAGGTCAACAAATCCCCATTTCTGAAAATAGGGACCTTTGTGCAACTTTGAACCTTAACCTTGAAAACTTGACATGTTTTGCAGAATATTTGCATTTGAAGATCATTCATGCCTGATAAGCGTGGCCCTTTTGTTCATGATCCTGCTTTAACTTCAGCTAATTTGCTAACAGTGGATCTTCATGCTTTAGTTGCAGGGTTCATGGGACACTCATCATGGGGATTACACTTGGATTTTACAGATTAATCCTCATTTAGACTTTTACTAGCCTTTGGTCTATAGGAACTCAAGATTAAATCCATGTTTTGAACACCTTGAAACCCTCCTTTAAAAAAAACCGCTTGGGTAGATCCTTTAGTTTTAGTTCAAATTTCGCTGGATCAAAATTGGCGGGAACACCTTAGAAAATTTAATAAACTAAGTTTAAATTTTTATGCTAAGACTTAATCGTGTTTCTTAACACGACCAAGCCCTAGCCTAAAAATCATGTTTGGTTCCTTTATATTTCGCCCCCCTTCGTTCCCTTTTGTTTTAAAACCGGGTCTCACTTTCATGTTTGCAGGGTCCTTCACTTTCCTAGCTCGGCCTCACTATATGTTTCATGGTCCCTCTTGGTACCTAGCCTAACGTCTTAGTCCTAAGGCCCCGTTCGTGTTTTTAAACATAAATGAGACCTTAGCCCTAAGACTTTAGCCTAAGTTTTTACGTTGTTTTGAGCCCTAACTTAAATATCTTGCTTCTTCGCAGGATCAATGGTTCGCGCTTCATTGGGCAACATTGATCGGATGATGCAAAACCGGGATGGACTTTTCAACAAACTCCGGGAAAGCGCGAGACCCCCATGTGGTGGAAGTGCGGTAACACACAAACTGGTGATGTGCAGAGCTCCAAAGTGTCGCGGAACTGCCAAGTGGCACAACCGTAAAGCTCGATACAAAAAAAGACCAATAGCACGCAAGTCTCGGGATTGAGATCAACGGTCCGCGTTGATAAGTGCACAAAGATCAGACAGTGTGAAGCAAAAGGCCGATTTTAAAAGGCAACGGCTAGTTCTTTGAAAGCATTATGGAAAAGTGCCACGAAAACTACCAGTAGGATGCCACTAAACGTCACATGGGCACAAGGCAACAAAACTAGAGATTTTGTGGGCTCGAAAAAGCAAATGTATAAATACAAAGGTCTAAATCAAATCCAAGGCACGAATTCGCCTGTGTCCAAGTAATCCGTCATCATTAAAGTTGCAGAAAAGCTCTAGCCTCTACTTAAAGCCCTAATTCGACCCCAAATTAACCACATTTGAACCAGAAAGAGCTCAATTGTCGTTTGAGTGAGTGTGAATTGATCCAGAGACAATTTGTAGGCTACTACTGAGCAATTTGCAAAATTCACAGTCATGGCAGCCTGGAAACAACACAGAGAGGACATCGAGCTATACTTGACTTCAAACGTGGACGAAAGAATCTTCAAGGACACTGTATTGGATGCAGTAGCGCTGAATACTGGGGACAACTAGTCCAAGCTCTTTTGGGCCATTGAAGAGTTACAGGCAATCACTAAGGAGGACGAAAAGATTGCTACAGTCTGCCAAAGGTATTATGACATAGTCTCTATCCAGATGGCCGGCTTCCACCACGTAGCAGCAAAACCTGAGGTATTCCACTGTATTGACGTTATTGCTCCCATTTTTAAGGATTGTCGATTGGATTAGGATATGATCATTCATGAACATAATTTTAAGGTCGCTTACATTTCCCCTATGGCCTTTGAGAGTTATTACAAACTCCCCATTCCTCAGGTGGACTTGCCCACAATTAAGCAATGGTCCAGCCAAAATGACCTGAAAACCACCCTAGTCCCATGGCTATATTCAGGAACCCAAGTGTTTTTTGACCCCACTGGAAGAATCCCTATCGCCCAATTTAGGGTAGGGATTAGAATGATCATGACTTTGCTGAATAGACTGTCTAGGGCCCCTTCCACCACTTATGCTAGCAGACTATGGGTCCCTTACGTATACTTCATGGTTGACAAAGGACTCACCCCTCCTATTGGAGAATTGATTAGTGTCTGCCGGAAACAACAATTATTTGCTATAAAGAAGAGGACTGGTAACTTCTTTATGTTGTCCTACCTTTTGGACGCCCTATTGGCCACCACAACCATCACTAACATCAAGAATTGGTCACCTGAGGGAAGGCATACATTTTCCCATTATTATATTAAACTACACATTCAAATACAGGGACCACATTCAATTCATTGTGACTGTGTGTATCCAGCCTTCTCTGAGGCTATTACAGGGCTACCCATGATGAGGGTAAGTCCCTTAATCAAAAGATATGTGGAGCTCATTGGAGATCTTTGGATGTATCCTGATTGCACTGTAATCAGGATAAAAGGAACCCTATGCCAGCCTCTCAAGTTGCCATTCTATGTGCCCGCCCACCAAGCTGGCCGAGCAAGAGATTGCATACCAGTTGTTTCATGGAATTGACAGTCTATGCAAACAGAAGAGGAAGGGGCTACTCCATTTGTTCCCCTTAACTATCAGTAGAAAAATGCTCTAGAATTGGGATAGTGTGGACACCATCTCTAGGCACAGAGACTCATTTGACTTACAGCTTGATGAGTGAAGGCAATGGAACCCAGAGACAATGTTGTGAATCATCTGAAGGCCAAGCAAATAAACATGAAGTATGAGCATCAACTTGGTGTCCATGACACCATGTATATCCGAGCATCTTCATTTTCTAAAGTCTTGGCAAGATTGAAAAGGCACAACATCCAGATCGAGCCTAGGTTGGCAAGAGATGAGAAGCCAATCGGTAAAATATGGCAGATGAATCGTTTGCGATACCATTTGCTGCCTGGACCATCTACTAGGCCTCCTCCAGAAAAACCAGAGGGACAAATTGTACAAGGACCGGAAGCACCAGTTGCCCCAAGGCGCAGGAAAAGAGAAGCTTGAAGAAAGCCCTGGTGAGGGAGCAACCTCTTCTGCCCAGCCTGAGAAGCCGGAGTCTCCGATTGAATACATTGATATGATTGCATTGATCTTGGGGAGACAGTGGAAGATGCCTTAGAGGCATTGGTTAGTGCATATGGGTCTGATGAAGAGGAAACTCAAGAAGGAGAGCCTCAACCCTGAGATGAGGAAGCAAGAAAGGAAAAGGGGAAGGAAATAGCTTTGGACTTAGTTCCAATTAATCCCCCCCATAAGAGAAAAGTTGAATTAGCATTAGTTCTTGCTGGAACCAAGAAGTCTAAGATAACCCTCACTCACCCTCTAAGTGAGGTCAATCTGTTTAGTGACGAGAATCCCATTCATGGTCCAACCATCCCTGAATGGTTTGTATATGGAAAAATACAAAAGATCCCAATGCTGCAACATCAATGGGCCATAACAAAGTCAGTCAAGATTGCAGTTCATGAGGAACTTAAGCCCTGGATAGTGGCTTTGCAACAAAAAGAGCAGGAAAGACGAATCGCTGCCCCTGGGTCTTCAGGTAGCACCCAAGTGGAAGCCCCGAAGCCACCAAAAATGACACATTCTTCAGTCAATGTCCAATTTGACCCAACCACAACTAGATTAGAAAGAGTTACAACAGAGAAAGCTATGGTAGGTGGGGAGGAGTTCACCTTTCAAAATGTGGAGCCATTCATTGGTTTGACCCCAGTTGGAGGTCAAAGACCCAGGGAGGACCCCATTCATGAAGAGGATATACTTGTGTTGGCTGAAGCTCAAAGTCCTCAATTGCAAATTGGCATCAAAGGTCTGCAGCAACAAATAAAGAACCTTCAGAAGAGGAATGAAGATTTGGAGAGGCAGGGAGTTTTATCAGTTCCTGACTCCACCATTGAAGCGTTTGAGAAATCATTCCATGACATGTTTGACTCCCTTAATTCAACAAAGTTGAGGCAGAGTGCACTGTTTCTACATGATACAACAACCAAGGGTTTAATCACCCAATGGCAGGGTTCCAGGGACAAAATCGAAGATTTGATTGATGTCTTGACAGGGGATAAAATCCCTGGCTTCAAGACTATCATCATATCTCACCTCAACACCATCTTGGGCTTGATTTTGGATAAAATCAACAGCCTGAGTACATGGTCCAAATCCTTGGAGAGACACATCAAGGATGACAAAGAACTACTGGACAGGATTGAAAAACTCTTGGGGACCATGATTACAAAGCCTTCAAAGCTCACCTCCATAGGCATCATGACAGACGAGGAATTCAAGCACAGAGTCACATTAGTCATGCAGAAAGTGAGAAATAAGAGCCAAGGCAAGTCTGGAGGTGACAACAATAGGATCATGGATATGATTCTGACTGCAAAGAAGAAGATAGCTGAGGCGAAGAGCATCAAAGAGGCTTTGGAAGGAAATGATAGGAACCTGGATGATTTCGCAGATCAAGAAGATGAACTCCTCCTTGAGCCAGCTGTCAACTTGAAGTTAGTGGATGAGCAACATCAAAAGGTGAAGTTACTTCAACAGAGCCAGAGGTCTTCATCAACACAGGGTCCACCAATTGGTTAAGAATATTCTCTTTTGAAAAAACATTGTAAATTTTGGAATTAAAATATTCTTTGTAAAGGCACGTGCATTTTGTTAGCATGTTGCCTAAGGGTCAGTCTATTTTGGAAGGTTTAGTGTATTTTAAGGAGCTTTGTAAAAAGGACAATTGTCCTTCACATTTTGTACACTTGTAAGTCGCAGCAACCGACCGACATGTTTCCTTGAAGCCTATAAAAGGAACATTGTCATTTGCAAAAAGGAGGGAGTTCTAAGAACTGAAATTACTTTGACTTTTGGAACAATTTAATATAAGCAGGGAATACTGTAAAGTTTGTCTCAATTGTTTATGTAAATTGTTATCTTGGCTTCTCTCTCAATGGTCTGTTTGAAATCTTAGATTTAAATGGTTTTTAAGAATTCTGGACGTGCATTTTTAATAAAGGGTTGCTAATTTGTGTAGATGCTAGATTAGTTGAATGTACTTAGGTTTACTTCGTTTTATTTGGTCTGCATAAGGATGTGCATATGCTATTCGATTGCAGTAGTAAATCTTTAAAGTAAATCAGTGCTTACTTGTATTTCTTCATCTTATCCTTAGATATTTCACTGGTGTGTAGTGGGATTTGAGCATATGCTATTTTACATTGGTTAAATGTATGTCCAGTCAGACTTTAAGCCTTGTCATAATGTTTGAGATAAAGATCAACAATCGCATACTTTCTTTCACCCTACCTTTCCTTTCTTTCTACCCTACCTTTCCTTTTGCTTCTTTTTTAACTAGATCACTATAGCTTAAAATCATCGTAAATATTCATTCTAGAGTAGTCTTTAGTTTAGAGCTTGATCATAATTCACTAATAACAACATAGATGCTTCATACTTTGCATAGACTTTGTTCGCTGTACCATGGTGGCTCCCAACCACCAAATAATATAATTATTGTGGAACAATCTGCTTGCTCTACCGCTATTTCATCATAGGTGACCAGATCACCACAACCTGCAACTCATGCTCTGAATTCTTTAAATTCTAAAATGAGAAGTGTTCTTTAAACACTAAGAGCACTTGTGATACACTTAGTATGTTTGCCAACTGTTTGTGAAATTGTCTAGTGGTAAGAACAACAGTGGTTTATGTATGCCAATTGTTTGTAGAATTGCTGATGAATGGTTCATGTTTGCCAATTGTTTGTGAATATGCCAATGATTACTTATGAAAGTTACAATTGTTCCCAAGTGCAGAAATAATAAAATTGCATAGGTTATTGGTTTATTTTAAAAGGGAAATTTCACTTTCTTTAGATGAAAGGGACTCCTTTCCTCATCAATATGTCTAGTGGGGTAATAAAATTGCATGAAGTTGTTTATAAACCTCTGGTAATACCCCACATGGCCTAGGGATGACCGAATCACTCCTACATCTTGTAGAAACTCCATTTGTTCTGCTACCGAGACCTTGTCGGAGCCCCTCTTCAGTCCTTCCCAGCACATGATGTGCTCCAAAAACTTCTTGAATGACAGCATTAATGAGCATTTTTTCAGGGTAAATGCAAACTTGGAAAGCTTGCAAAAATTTATGCTCTCTTTAAGTACTCTCAAATGCGTTGAAGCTTCCTCATCTATTGACCAACCATCTAGGAATACTAGGAAGTTCTCTGTCATCATCTTCTCAAATATATGAAGTATAATCCTATGGACGTGGCTAGATCATTGAATAATTCAAATGACATCCTATTGTAAACAAACATTCTATTTTGTACCACAAATATCATTTTGAGATTTGTCTCTAGAATAATTATTTGTGTGATATGGTTTTGGGATTCAATTGTGTAGTTTCAAGTCACCCTCCTTCGACCCATATTTCATGAGTAGTGGTTCACAAGAACCCATCTCTCATGATTATGAATGGTCCACTCAACACACAAAGTTGAAGTACCGTGACTTCCTAGGAGGTCACCCATCCTAGTACTACCCCAGTTCAAGCACGCTTAATCATGGAGTTCCCCCCACAATCAACCCTTTTTAGCTTGCAACCCCATTTGCAAAACCTTTAGCAAGTGTTGTGCCTTGTGAACTTTTCATTATGGAGCTCCCTAGCTCTTTAATTATTTTGGCTCAACCAATAAATCCATTGAGAAGTGAATAGACTTTATGTCCAAGCACTTCCTCTAGAATGGAATATGTGAATGGGATGGGGAATGGATCCTTCATCGTGACCGCATTCATGCTTCTAAAACTAGAACATGTAAAAGGTAAAGGTTGTTTTTTGGGTCATTGCTGTGAAACACCAATTTGGTGTATGAGACTATGTTGTGTACCTAAGCATAACATATGTTATAGAATGTTTTACCTAGATTTGTCTTTAGTCTTAGCATTATTATTAAGTTATGTTACATTTTGGGTGCCTAGAGTTATTGAAGGAAGTCATGAGTTAAGTAGGGTTTCTTGTGGTCTTGATATAAAAGGTGAAAAAGCCCTAATGAATGTATCTTTTATTATTTCAACTTCGAATGCAAACCCAGAGCTGCCATTGTATGAGAACTCTTGCATTATAGACTGATTTGCAGGTGCAATCCAACCTTGAATGAGTAGGCGCCCCCATTTTTTATTGTTTATCATTTGTTCTACTTTATGTTTGTAGTTTTGCTTTCTGTTGTTATTTGGAATGCAACAAATCGCCTTGTAGAAGCCCAAAATGGGATTTGTTTTTGCCATTTGGATTATATATTGTTCAACTAGGTGTACAACCCTATCCCCTTCGGATTCAAACCCCCTCCGGATTCGAACTTGTGACCTCTATGGAGGACACATGCCTTCACCATCACGCCCTTTTTTCTTTAGACTTACTGTTGACACTATGGATTGCACCCTTTGAAAGGATACTCAGCTCCTTTCCTCCATGTAGCACAATGGAAACATTCCTCTTGCTGTGGGTGGCAAACTTGAGGGATGGATCTCTAGATTAGGCGCTAGCTCCCCTTGATGCACCTTGAGGCCTTGGATTTCCTACTGCTAACAATGGGGGAAGGTGAAAAGAGAGAGAAATTGAAAAACAGAACCTAACTAATGTGGCGATGCACCAAACTGGTTGGTCTACTTAGCTTTTACCTACACTTTACACCAAAGAGAAGCCAACAGACACTTCATTCGAACGAGAAACTGACTGCATCAGTATTTCAACAAGGGATCTTATGAAGGTATAGGGGGGAGAAACTACCAGAGGTGTTCAAAAGACACTGTTGGACAGTCTGTTCATAAGCACCTATGCTTCGAGTTGGACACTTCTTGTTGACTTGTAGAAAAGGATTCACAATACACTAGATATGCTGGTATAAACTTATGAAAGCATTAAAGGAAATGACTGAACATAAGATGAGACCATAGACATATAAAAAAGTGCAACTGAAATGGAGGTAAAACGCTTCTTTTGATTCAATGTAAATTTCTTCAGGGCTTCGCCATACAATGCTGAGAGATCCTTTTCAAAATGAGAAGTTACAATTATATAGAGAACCTAGGAAACAGATCATTGACCAGTCAAGGGGAGGAGACCCATGCTATATTAATCTGCAACGACCATGAGCCCATGCTGCAGTCATCTCTTTTTAAATGTGCATGGGAAAGCCATGCTGTAGGTGCTTAAGTTGTTGCCCTTGATGTTCGGCCTTGCAAGAGCATGGGTTACTCTTCCTTGCTACCGACAAGGCCATCTCCAAATTACGTTGATTGGGCCATACTCTCTTCAATGCTCATGCAACTGGCTATTGATTAATGGCAAAGCAAGAACACACGGGCCGCTCCTCTTCAATACTCACAACCAATCCCTTTATTGGTTTTCGGTGGAGACTATGTCACCTAAGTGTATTTACTTCTCCCGCTGATGACTCTTGTGTCACCTGCCTTGGTCTGGTTCATCTTTGGGTCTGCGCTTTGACTTGCTACGCCGCTTGGAGCGTCTTGAGCTTTTGTCCTATGTGCGCGTGGCTACTTTCTGGGTTACTTGCTTCATTTTCTCCTTGCTATTTTTTCCCTTTTCCTGGCAATTTGGGCTCTCGGTGCTTATGAATTTAAACAACATATAAGTGTTCCATGATAGCCTCTTTGATATAAATTATTTCCAAGGATTTTATAATAGGATGTGTGTTGGATAAATGATCGACGTTGTTTGTGGGATAAGTTAGGTGAAAGGGTGTTATCATGAAGATATTCATAAATATCAATATACCAAGGAGAAGTGCAACCAACCATCTCGCAAACCATTTCAGAATCAAGTGTGTCATAAGTTGGTATCATAATGTACTCTAAAATTAATTTGTTGTATTTTATGTTAAGATCAAGTAATGAACTAATGGTCTCTATGGTGTTTGTTACCATGTTATTGATTCATGGTATTTGTTCAAATTGGATAAATGTGAAAAAATAACTTTAAACTATCCACTCTTTGGCGGGTCGTTGAGTCGTTCCTTGGGCTCTCGGGCCTTTGAATTTCTTCGGACAAAATGTTCGAAGGAATTCCTTCGGACATTTTGTCCGAAAGAATTCTTTCTTTTTTGAGTTTGCACTTTTGGACCTTCTTTCCTTCGTTCCTTCGGACAAAATGTCCAAAGGAATTCCTTTGGACATTTTGTTCGAAAGAATTCTTCTTTGATTACTTCCCAACAGCTAGCTCACCACCTTGAATTTGATGTTCACGGGCCTGCCACCAGATATTTGAATCCCAACGGCTAGCTTATCACCTTGAATTTGACGTTCGCAGGCCTGTCACCATCTAGGACAATTCCTTCGGCTTTTTGCGAACGAACCTTTTCCGAAGGGAAAATAACCCTTCGAAAAAATTGAAAAGGTCCTCTTTTCAAAGCCAAGTGCCCTCTGCAAGGACACCTACCCTTTGAACTTTGGTCTTCTGAATTTTTTCGGACTTTCTTTCGCTGTCGAATTTTTTCGAACAAAATGTCTGAAGGAATTGAAAGAGAGCCCGAAAAGGACTTGCCCTTCAGAAAAGTTGACAGGGCAAAGAGAGAATTCCTTCGGACTTTTTGTTCGAAGGAAATCAAAGGAGGAAAACTCAAGAGAGAATTCTTTCGGACAAAATGTTCGAAGGAAAAGGACTTGCCCTTCGGAAAAGTTGACAGGCCAAAGAGAGAATTCCTTCGGACTTTTTGTCCGAAGGAAATCCAAGGAGGAAAACTCAAGAGAGAATTCTTTCGGACAATGTCCGAAGGAATTCTCTTTGGCCTGTCAACTTTTCCGAAGGGCAAGTCTCGAAACCTTCGGACATTTTGTTTGAAAGAATTCTCTTTTGAGTTTTCCTCCTTGGATTTCCTTCGGACAAAAAGTCCTAAGGAATTCTCTCTTTGGCTTGTTAACTTTTCCGAAGGGCAAGTCCTTTTCGGGGTCTCTATCTTGCCCCTTTGCTTCGACCAGCTGCCCTCTGCAAGGGTAATTCGAGCCCAAAGTTACCCTTTGGGATTTTTGCAAAGGTCCATTTTGCTCATTGCCTGCCCCCCGCAAGGGCTCCTTGGCCTCCAAGTCGCTTTTCGAAAGAATTGTAAAGGTCCTGTTTGCCGCCTAAGTGCCCTCTGTAAGGGCACCTACCCTTCGAACTTATTGCAAACGACCCTTCGGCCTTTTGAACTTGGTCCATTTTGCCAATAAAAGGCCCTCCGAAGTAATTTACTTGCCTTGTTAAGCATCCGAGACCAAAATGAGTTTCAAGTCGACTCTTGCTTGCTAGACCTGAAAGCACTTGGCAAGCAAAAGAGGAAAACACTTGGTTTTTTCATGGAAAATGACCTATTAGAGAAAATTTGCACAAGGCAGCTGAGGGATGAACTAACCAGAACCTAGATCGAAAGACTCTTGCAATAAAAAGAAGGGTGCCCGATTTTTGGCCTGCAAGACCAAGAATTGGTCAACACTTACCATAATGGGTGTTACCCATGCAATCATGTCTACTTGCAACATTATTCTAGCCTCCAACATCTTATATGTTTTGGCTTGCACCTTCTTTGCATACTTTGGGTTCATGCAGTATGGTCTCCTCTGAACGAGTTGCGCTTTAGGCACCAATGGGATTTGGTGCATGCATAACTCCGATAGCAACCTCTTCTATACATCCTTGCAAATACATCCTTATAAACTCAGAAAATTCAGAGTGCGGCTACCTTTAACACTGGGTCCTGATCATCTCCAATGTGGATGACATGCAGAGCCTTGTTTGTCCCAAGGTTGACATTCATTGTTTGTGGTCCTACATACTTGATGTCCTTGGCTCAAAATGCGTGTCAATTTCTCATCCATCTTCGCTCTTCCAAAGCCAAACTTTGTGTAGAAATATGGAAACTCTTGCTTTTTGTCGAGCAGTGCTTGGTGGGCTTCACAATGGCTTTCATGTTAAGTTGTTTCAGTCCTTTCCACTCCCTCGCTTTGATAGACTACTCTAGCTAAAA
The DNA here is from genome assembly GCA_037957365.1 of Torreya grandis. NCBI lineage: Eukaryota > Viridiplantae > Streptophyta > Pinopsida > Cupressales > Taxaceae > Torreya > Torreya grandis. The sequence continues at coordinate 687,481 of JARHVA010004240.1, read as the reverse complement.
TCATCTATTTCCATAGAAAATTACATTGGGGACATCTCATAGTTTTCCATTTGTGAATGCAACAAACCGTTGTCGATTGCTCCTTGTCCTTTGAACATCATGTGAGGAGGAGTAATTGATCTTTCATGTGGTCAATGACTTCATCGTCAATGGTTCATCATCCTTGTCATCCAATGAGGTTGCTTCTTGACTAGTACTTTGGTTCTTCAAGTCAATGTGGATCTTCCTTCCCCTTTGCTGCAATGACAAAGATGTTCCTCTTCATGTTGAGGTGGGTCTTTGCCTTTTTTGTCTATACAAGTTCCAACAACACATCAAGCCGGTTTCTACAGTGAATTGACGACGAAATCTTCTATGAAGGTACACTCTCTAATCTCCATGTGCAAGGTGGCAAGGACTCCTAGGGGTTGTATGCCAAACTGGTTTGCCATTGCTATACTGAATGGCGGTGGCGACAACATTGGCTATCTCAGTCTTCTCCACTTATTCTTCGACAATATACTCATCCCAGACCCACTATCAACTACGACCTCCATCAACGTCTATCCTATTATATCTAGGTGAACCAAAGTTAGGTCCATTATCTTGATCATCAATTCCATTGGGTTGAAAACCATGTCTTCCTCTTCTGGTACTTCCATCCGTGGCACTTCAATCTCGGTGACTTGGAATGCATGATGTAAATCTGAATCCGTTTGGGAGGGCAAAAAAATCTGAAATCCGGAATTCTTGAAAAAATTTGATCTAGAATAAATACATATATATGCGAGCATAGTTTTATAAATATGTAAAATTGGAAAATACAATGAAAAGCATCAATAAAATAATATAAAATGTTAATATTATATGATATTTATGGCTGGGACTTTTTTGTGCAGAAAACCTAAAAAATAAAAAATAAAGCAAAATTATTTTTTTGAAAAAAAACAGGGCCAACCCGGACGAACTTATCTGGGTTGGCCAAAAAATCCGGATCTGGTCGGATTTTGTGCAGATCTGGCCGAACCTTGTGACTATGGTTTTTTGTGCATGAGAGGCTTTGTGAGAAGTATGTACACAATGTGGAGTTATGTGATGGAGAGCTGAAGGTTTTTATGCTTTGAAAGGTCTACCATGCATTCATATTTACTTTCTAATTTTACAGGTTGTTTGATTTGAAAGACGAGTGAAAGTTGTCGGGGGATTGTTGGTCTGTGAGGCCCTGCATGGGTTGGACTGTTTTGATTCTCCATTTTTGTTAGGTTTCTCTTGAAGCTGATCTCTTAAAATGACGAATTCAGTTTGAATGAGTATGTGGATTTTTGTCTTCTTCCCATCTCTTTCCCATTGTTGATGGGAGGTAGCTTGTTTATACTACCATTAAGTTCATTAAGATCTGAGGCTCTACCAGAACTTCTGCAAGTTAAAATCTGAGGCTCTACCAGAACTACTGCAAGTTGTATCATTCCCTTACTTGATTTTAGCCAGGAAACTCTTAAAGTTACGTATCCTTAGGTGCAGGTCTATTATAAAGAAAGTTAAAGGCTTATTTAAAAACGTGTTGTTGATTGTCCTCTCTCTCCTAGAATGGTGATTGCACCCATGTAAGGGATTCAAACATCATTTTAGGACTATAAGATCAAGTCAAGGTCTGTCCTATCAAAATTCACAGCTACTTGTGTTATGCTGCTAATATATCTTGCAGACAATGTACAACGTCCACACTTTTCCCTAGGAATGTCCTTAAGGTCAGTATGACACTGATCTATAAATGATTGTAGGCTGCATAGAGCGTAAATTTTAGCCGCATTTTCTAACTAGTTTGATTTTACCCTTATTCAGATTTTCATCTGGTTGTGATGAGATCTGGTGCCAAGTTATTTTACGAATTCCATAGTGTGCCAATGCTTTGAAAAGGACCCAAATAGTGGTTGTGCCAAATGGCTTTCTTAATTGGATCACATGAGAGCTATGTTATTGGGTTCAATAGGAACCATTGCTGGTTTCTGCTTCAAGGTTTAATAGGCTATTGGTTACTGAAAAGAGCTTTCCATTTGCTGTTCTCATGAAAGTGTTGGCTATTTTTTGTAATGAGCTTGAAGTAGTCCTCTAAAGCCTGGAGATATTGTAAGGTATTTTACCCACAATCTCACATCATTTTGGTAAGAATTGACAGTTGAATCGGCAAATACTTTGGCACATTACTTTTTGTTAGTGTAACACATGCATCACTTATATGGCTGGTTTTAAATCAGACGTTTCTCATCAATGCATATTCATAAGCTATAGAGGGCCTGTCAAAGGGGGGATCTTAAGGGATGCACTGTGGAAAACGGTCGAGTTGTTGAAATGAAATTTCGCATGCATCATAAGAGGGTTTAATGGATCATGAGAGTTGTACCCCATAGCTAGTTGTTTAACACTCTTTGCGTCATTAACGTAGAATCTTGTCATGTTAAAAAGCATATTACTTTTTACTTTATCTATTGGCTTTGCATGGATGTTACACCTTTTTTACATGGGGGCCTTGTACACACACTTGAAGATTGGCTACTTGTAAAGGGAGGTCTAAAAGATTTTGCATGGGCAATAACAAAGCTAGGTCAGGAATAAACAAGCTTGTGGCTAGTTTGGTACGAAATCCATTACCATGCATGTTTTGGCATGTATAAAATCTTTTAATCTTTGCATTGGTAAGGGTGGTTGAAGTCACTAATGAGTTATGTTTTCATATTATGAGAGAAAGTCAAGTGTCCATATATTAAAATCTCTAATTTTAACATTGGTAAGGGGGTTTGAAAGGACAATGTGAAAGTCGTGCCCATATGATGACAAGGGTACTAATAAGTGTACATGATGTTCACCAAAGCAGTGAGGCTCTTAGGGAAGGTATGGGATTGTGATAATTATTTCCCTATTGGTGTGGAAGAGGAAGGGTCTAAATGTATCACTTAAGTGTCATGTGTCCCTTAGGTTTGTGAAGGGTTGTAGCTTATCCTAATATCATCTATAATGTGTGCCTATAGCTTATGATTTTCAAGATACAATAGGTATCCTGTTGATAGTGGCGTACTTCCCTAACCATATGGAAAGACATTCTGGTAACATATGACATATAGCATTGTATTCATTAGATTCTGTGGGCTTTTTTACCTTCCAGTGTACTTGGATCTTCAAAAAAGATGATTAGAATAAAAGACATGAAGACGAGATATAAATGTAGTCCCAAACTTCACTACTTATTACATGATTAAATAAAATCGTTGAAACATTAAATGGATTAAAGCTTGCACTCCATCAATTCTTTTCTAATTCATTGGTTGAAAAGTTGATTAATGTCTGGTTAAGTTATCATTGACCATAACATACTTAACACATGCTTTTATCTTGTTTATAGGGCATGTGTGAACAAGCTGTGAATGCTTTTACAGTTATGGAAGCTGAGGGGGTAGAGCCTAATCTTTTAATGCTTAACTTATTGATAAACGCATTTGCGGTGGCTGGAAGAGATTTGGAGGCATTTTGGGTGTTTGAGTACATGAAGAAAAGAGTATGTCACCTATCCTTTTCTTTGATTGTTTCCAAACCTTGTGTATCATTACAGTATGCATGTCACTTTAATTCTTCGTTATCTATATTTGCCTTGTCTGAAAGTATGTCTATTTTATTCATTATTTTGCTTCACCGTATGTCATCTGTATGCATTTTTTATTTCACACATTTCTTGGTGGACTACAAATTTTCATGTTGCAGTTCATGTGTGTATAGTTTTATTTCTCAGGGTTGCATGAAGTGTATACCTCTTGTTCTTTTGTCATTTTCTTCTGAAGCCATTCTATCTATCAATACAAGTCAAATGTTGTCATGGAAAGGTTCGACGTCAAGCTATTCAACTTGTTTGATATGCTATTTCATGTGTGAAGGGCATCATACCAGATGTTGTTACATATACGACTTTAATGAAAGCACTCATCAGGGCAAGGAAGTTTGATCAGGTACACTCAGCTCTTTTTCTTATATTAAAATTGAATTCAACTTCTTATATTTGTGTTATTGTTTCATATTAGGTGGTTCATCTTTCATGACTATATTTTATGTCCTTATTAAATACAGACATTCTGAAGTAAGGTGGAGCAACTCTTTATTGGAACATTTTGCAGCGTATAAGCTCATATAGGGCAGGATAAAAATCATAAAAAATCTTTTGCGCAAGATAATTATCATGAGTAGATTTTATGGATTTAATGTTCTAGCTTGAAGAAGAGGTGCCCTTAAGAGAGGCATATGAAAATAGGAATATTACAATTATTTCTGCTATATTTTTAATCTGTAGTGTAATGGAGGATTTTTTTCCTGATCATCCCACCTAGATACTTGCATACAAGGTCAAAATACAAGTAACAACTCGGATTATGATATTATCTGCACATAGATCGTACAATGTCCCAGTAAATCAAAACTGGATGGGTCTAGTATGGAAAACAATTTACTCCAGTCCACATCCAAAGTAAGCCGTTACTTGAAATTCATTGCTGAACAACATCACTAATTGCATTCATAATACATAGTATATATTCTCACAATGTCCTCCTCAAGGGAGAAGTTATAGGCATCAACCACAAGGGGATGACTTGTGTCTACTCATCAGATGACTTTAGGCGTCAAACACAAGGAGATGGCTAATAGGCATCACACAAGACCAATTCTTGTGTACTCCCACCTGATGACTTACAGGTGTCAACCACATATCGGGATGATATATAGGCACTATGAGTGGGACTTGTACTCGGCATCATCATAGGTACGAATTGCAGGTATTAACCACACAGGGATGGCTTACAGGCATCAATCACATCTCTGTTAACTAAGAAATTTGTAACAACATTTATAATAACAAAAAATCAAACTCTTATGATGGACAAAATAAAAATATTAATTTCTGGTCAAAGTAAGTACAACAATCAACCAATCAACTTACGTGAAAACAGTCAAATGTTCAACAGTAGTCAATTTTGGTAAAAGCAGTAGTCAAATGGTCAACATCAGTCCATATGTCAATAGAGAAACAGACCAGTCAACACAGCATTTAAAAGGGATCAGCACAACATTTAAACACTTTAGCAAACCCTCGCTGACATTATAGGTGTCCAAGATTTTGGATCTAAAAGCTTGTACACAGTTGTAACGGGAAGCATTTTTACTACATTTGACATGGACTGTGGAAATACTATTGCTCTTATCATAGGTGTCCTCGCTGATGTTAGTACATAAATGCCAGTCACCCTCGGCCTGACCTTTGTTCCTCTATGTAGCTCCTAAGGTGCATTAAATAGCTCCCATGATGGTTAGTAATGAAGGCATTGAATACTGTTAATCATTAAATAGCTCCCATTAATGAGGTTGATATGGCAGTAATTAACCTAGTCTGTAGTAGTATGTTAATCTACGTTACCGGATACTGCTACTGATACGGTATGCCTTGGGTACTGATCTGGATCCGATAGGCCCTGGATACGTCTAGGATACGGCTGGGCAATTGGATAAGTTTGGGTTTGTCCAGGTATGAACATGGGTGTATCCGCAACTGCCCAACAATATCCTGGGCATATTTAGGGCAAAAAAATGTTATTTTTCTGGGTTTGTTTTCACTTGACAAGAAGTCGAATGTGGACTTCAAAAAACCATTTAAAAAAAAAAGATGGGAAACCCTAAAACCAATTTTCGCACTCATTTTGTCAAAAGGAAACAACAACACCACCACATTTACCTCATTGCATTTTTACCTCTAATTGCACATTTGCTCTCTCACCTTTATTTGTTCAGCTGTTGGGACTGAAACTCCTTCCTTTTGCTAATACTATGCCATTACAACTACCTATTTGGTGCCAATGAGTTTAATGAATATACTGATTTGTCTTGATTTGTGTCCATATATTGTAACATTTGCACTACGTACTTGTTCTAAGACTAATCTAAGTTCAATCACTGAATATCATGACATTTGGCATTGAATTATCAGTATGTTTTGTGGTTGTTTAACTTATTTTGTTTACTCCGTGCATATTATGTGGTAATTTTGCTTATTTGGCTACATTTTTAATATTATATATATATTTTGTATGGCTGTATCCAAAACGTAACTAGTCCAAAAAAATTCGCTGTATCAGCATATCCGAACCTTGTATCGGTACCCATAGCAGTACCAAGATCGGCTACTGTAATGTCCATTTCCGGATATTTTATAAACTCTGAAATTTACTATGAACCCTTTCCAATACTGAACATCAATCAAATACTAAAACAACCCACATGCAATATTGATATTGAAAACCCACTTGAAACTTAATTGAAATCTTTATTGTATTGAGATGAATGCGTACAAAATAGTGGTAATGAAGAAACAAGATAATAAATTACACATGCAATACATAAATTCCAAATCTGATAACAACCGAACTGTAATATTTTATTCACTGTGTTGTCTACACCTTTAACCTTGAAGAATACATATAAATAGAGCGGTAAATTCACAATAAAAAACCCTTGTTAGACTCCCAATAAAATCACCATGCACAACAATAACCCTTGTACAATAGTGATTCACCAAGGATAAGGTACAACAGTCTATGGAAACAGATCGTAGCGCTGCAAGGAGGGATGATGCTGAGTTGGAGGGTGGTATGATGGCCTTGAATGCTGTTGAGAACCCAACGCAACAGCCTGGAAATTATTTCAAACCCTCATAAGGGCTGGAAAATGATGACAATCCTCAATCACATTGAAACTGAAATTTAATCCTGATTTGCAAGCACAATTATGATTCCTGGATGAAATCACTTCAATGTGATAGAGAATTTTTGTCCTCCACACCTGTATACCAGAGGGTATTCGTCTTTAGATGAAAAGATTGAACACAATGACTCAAGCTCTGGATTAGAGTTTGATTGTCAAAAATGAATAATGAAACAGTTGTTGGTTCAATTGGTGAAGTTGTTTGGCTCACAAAGAGCCCACCAGGGGTCAATTCTTGCTGTTAGCAAAACCCTGACATGATAAGACTGACCTTTAAACCACATTAGGCCTTAAGACTGACCTTCATGCCTCTTTCCATGCACTCTCCAACTTACATACTAAAGCAACCTCATACAACCACTCATGCCTGTGCACTCATTTCACCAAGTTATTATGCTCATACCTTCTACAAGGTCTTTTCATGGCATGACTGAAACAACTTGACTCACCTTTGTCAATGCTCACCTACTCACACTTGCCTTGGAAACTGACCCTGATGCCCCAGTAGGCTACACTCTCTCTACACCATAGTCTTCATACTTTACTACGCCTTGAACTGACATTCATGCCTCTTTCCATGCTCTCAACACCTCACTATCATGCTCAACATCTCACTCTCATGCCATACCTCTCTCATGCTTAAACATTGCCATACATCCTTCACATGTCTTGACAACAGATTATGATACCTCATTAAGCCAGGTAGGGTCCAAGTACAGACAAAGACAGAATGCCTTATCCTCAAAGACCCACCTTACAACACTTCTAAAGGCTTCTACACCTAACTCACAAGCCCATACAATGCCAAACAACTTCTCACTTGCCCAAGCTCACTCACTTCACCATGCTACCTGCACATACTTTCTCACAAGGTCTAAATTAGGCTTCACAAGACACCTTGACTATGCTCAAACATACTGACCTCAATGATATCACTCAAGTTGACATATGAACACTCATAATACACTCATATCACTGTTCTCATACAACACTCTTCCAAGCTTCTTGACCCAACTCACTGCCAACTGACCTTGCTCTCAACAACACTCTTGCAGACCTACTTGTCATCATACTTTCAAAATAACTTTCAATGACAACATTGACAACTTCATGTTGACCTGAACCTTGATATCAACCTTGACATCAACCAATAGAGAAAATAAAGTTCAACAAACTCACCTTGTCACATCAAGCTCATACCTCAAAGACCACTCACCATGCATCTTCACCAGATGCATCTTGACATCAATGACATCAACCTTGACATCAATGACAACACTTCTCAACAAACTCCCCCTTTGTCATTGATGGCAAATACACTCAACCTGATCATTGTCATCTCCCCCATTCCGGTCTTTCTCCTCCTTTGACATTAATGACAAAGGGTCTTCCACAAACTACTTTCTGATCCTTAGACCTGAACTTCAATAAACAACACAATGAAATGCTGAGAAACACTCACCTTAATACCATTTGTTGTAGACAACTCCTGAAAACACAATTTCTCCCCTTGAGCTGATGCAACTTCTCAAAGACACTAAATGGCAAACAATCTTCAGAAACCACTCTTTTCAATAGGTTACCTCTTCGTTCTGAACAATCTCCCTCAGAACTTAGCTTTAGCCTTTTCTCCAACTAACTCCATGCATACCTCTGTTCTGATATCAAAGGCAACCACTCTCTTGACAAAGAACTTAGAGCTACCAAGCTCCCCCTTAGACCAAACGTATCTTCTTCAAATGAACTAGGAACTCAAGATTGCTTGCCTTCCTTGACATGACTGAAGAAGATCAAACTCTTGATCCACTAGGCTATCATACTCTTGACACCAATTGCAGAATTAGGGACTTCCCCTTTTGTCTTCACAGCTTGCACACCATATGAATCAACAAAACTCATAGACCATCCCCAACTACCTCCAAGCATCTTGATACTAAAATCAAATCTTAACACAAATCAAGTTTAGCTATCAACTGATAGAATCACAAACAGATACTTGCTTACCTCTCATATGCCAATTGACTACTTTTTGACCTTAGAAGCTTGATGTCAACCTTAGATCTCTCACCATGCTGCCTACTAACTTCAAACCTCAGAGCTACTAAGCTCCCTGAACTCTCAGACTACTCACAACAATGCAAAAGGAAATCTGAAAATGAATCATGCACAGACTTTTGCAATCCATACCATGGCTCCTCATGAACTGATCTTCAGAAACAATGCTCATACTGACCAAAATACCTTTCACCTTGTCATATACATACAATCTACAAAGAACACAACTCATACCTTGCAACACAAACAACCTGGAATCCTCTCAAGATGAATCCTTCTTTGACTACAACCTCATGCTTCTACAGATAGATGAGTGTTGCCATGAAGCTTAATGGAGTCACCCCTTTTCATAGCGCATTGAAACACCATGAACTCAGGAGATTCCCAGATTTCTAATCCACTCTTCTCAGCCATCTTGCAATCATGAGACTGATAGTCTCTCTTTAGAATCCACTTAGGCTTGACTAAAGCATTTGACTCATCCGCCTTGTCATCCTTCTTCTCTTTGACTGCCTTGTCAATATATGCAGATAACACAAGTTCTTGACAATCCTTCACATCTGATCCTTGTTCTACCTTAGCAGATAGTCCATTTTGACTAGGAGACTGATCGTGACTCACCTTGACTGTCTTTGGTTTCCATACAAAATGTTTGACCCTTCTCATGCACTCTAGGAGCTCCATATACCTTGTTATGTCTTGAGGGCCTTCTAACTCTATTAGGACAAAATCTTGCAATGTGTCCCACATTATGACAACTGTAGCAAACAACATTATTGTTCTTACCTCTTGACTGATCACTCCTCCCTTGGTCCCATGACAACTCTTTCCTTGAGATCGTTCTACAATTACTTGCTCTATGACTAAATATATGACAAGCAAAACAACCATTGAAAGAATTGGAATACCTCATTGCATTGGGTTTCCTGATTAGTCTCTTCATGTTGACTTTTATGTTGGTGCTCTTAACTTGTTTTGGTTTCTTATGCTCTTTCTCAAACTTGCTCATCTTGTCTATGAGCTGCTCATGCTCAACCTTCAAGGAATCTAGCTCTGTCTTCAACTGATCATACTCAACTTCTTTTGATTTAAACTTTGTATTGACATCTTCTAATTGATACCTGAGATCCTTGATGGTCTTCTTATCCTTTTTGGCTTCTTTGACCATGTCACTCTTCAAGGTACATATTTGTTCCTTAAAATCCTTGACCATAGATCTCAACTCATGCTTTCTCGTCTTTTGATGCTTCAAATCATCTAGGGCATTGATGAGTTCAACTGCAAGGTCTACTTCAACTTCTCTTTTTTCACTATCATAGTAGACTTCTTGATCATACATGTTGTCTTCTTCTTTGGAGCAACCTGCTTCTTTAGTAAAGAATAAAATTCCATTGCCAACTTGATCAACACAGTCATCATCATCAGAAACATTATTATCACTTAACTTAGATGATGACTTCTTGCCTTCAAACTTCTTATATATCTCTTTTACATACTTAGCTTATGAAATGAATTGATCTTTATTGCTATCATGATAAACACTGTCCTCATCACAATTCGTGCTTGCGCTTCTAGGATCTCCTTTAGGCTGTTAGTCCTACTTCAAAGGACCATGCTCTGATACCAATTGTTGGAAGCACAATGACTGAGGGGGGAGGGTGAATCAATGTTCAAAACATTCATTCAATTCCACTTAACATTCATGAGCCATTCATACAAACATATAGATCAATCAAAACACAAGCAACCATACATATGCACATGAAATACAAGAATACATCAAATATGTGGGAAACCCTTAAGAGAAGAAAACCCATTGATCTTTGCAAATGGACTACAGTCCTATGAGATAAAAATCAAATTTAGTGAAGCACCAACTCCACATGGAGCACCAACTCCAACTAGCCAAGCACCCACTTGACTAGGCTTTAGCAAGCACCTACTCACAAGGAGGTACCAACCCCCTAGATGACTCAAGACCAATTCAACCACTTGATTGCTTTGATCACCTTCAGAACACTATGTTGCTCAACCAACAGATGATGATCACTTCTTCAACTCTTCACACTCTTTTTTCTTTTAAACTGCCTTCTAGGCCTCTTCGCTCAACTAGGTCTCTTCAAGACTAATTAGGTCATAATGACCTTGATCTTCATACTCAGACCTCCTTTTAGATATTCATGATAGTCCATCTACTCTCCTTTGATGGTTTATAAGACCTTCCACTCAAGGATCTTCTATCTCATTCGCTCCTCAAAAGTATCCTCTAACTAGCCCAAATAGGCCTAATATGCCTTGTTTATAGACACAACTTATGAACACACACCTTTTGGTTGGCCACAATCACCTAACCATTTAGCTTGGGCATTCAATAGATCTTAACACACTTTATCAACAAAAATCAATCACACAAATCAGCCGGCCACACCTTCATTAGGCCTTATCCTTTTTTAGGCCTTATGAGGATCTAATAGGCCTTCTTTGGACACATGTTACACTTTTCCTTACTTGGAACACTTTTAAAATCCACACACGGCAGGAACATATCATATAACAATCAAATAGTCCCCCAATAATGTCTTCTAGGCTCAACAAGAAATTTTACAAAATATCACTACTTGAAACCCCTCATTAGTACTCAGTCCTATTAGGCTTGTGTACACCAAAAATCTGTCTTTCAATACTGAAACTCAAACTCACTTAAGCCACTTAAACTTGATCAATAAAACACATAAACAGAATCTACATGACCTCAGGGTCATCACCATATGCTTGAAACACTTCAACTCAAGGCAAAAAGGCTTAAACTCATTTCGAGTATGCTCACTTAGAACTGCTAGAATTGTCAAAACCCAGTCATGAAACTACTTGACATCCAACACTTGAAAGGACACTTTCAATGATTCTCAATGCATTTAAGAGTTTCTATAACATCTTCAGAACAACCTCAATCATAAAAACCATAAGCTCTAATAGCAAACATTGGTCTTGCAGATCAATCTCCTAACCTAATCCCACAGTCTTGCTTGAACTAGACAAGCCATTTTGGATTCAACTTTTCAACCTTTTACACTGACTTTCAAGCTTTTCTAAAGCATGAACAGGATTTTCAAGTCACAAACAACAACACCATGCACTACATTGCATCACTCTTTCATGAAATTACACTCAAATTCAACTTTTCATCACTGCAACTTGCTTACTTGGAACTGCCAAGACCGTAAAAAACACAGTCATGAAACATTGACCTTCTAACACTTGGATAAGGACTTTCAAAGACTTCCAATGCATGAACATGATCCTCTGACATCTTCAGATCGTCTTCAAATATAAACATCATATGGTCTAGTGGCAACTATTGGTCTTACTGACCAATTTGTTGACCTCACTACACACAGATTTCATTGAGCAAGACAAGCCATTTTGGCTTCATCATTTTCACCACTTACACTTTCTTTCAAACTCCTCTAAGAGATGGATATGACTTATAAGTCATTAACAACTCCATGCACTTGAATCCATCAATCTACTTTGAAAATACATTTAGAACCAACTTCTCATTACTGCCTGGGTTTTGCACAATTTGCTCTATTAGGCGTGTTAGAGACTGACCTACTTGGATCACCAAAACGAGACTCTTAAGGACTAGAACCAATCCAAAAACCACCATGGACATCAAATATGAGTCTCTACCTTCTTGCTCCATCCATTTGCTTACTATGTCCAATGCAACTTTTGACTTCTACAACAACTTCTTGAAAAACAAGCCTATAACTCAACATTTTCTCTCTCCTCTCTCTAACCAATACCACCTGGAGGTACCTGGGAGAGTCCACTACAAGCTCCAATAGCTTACCTAGGCATACCAATCCATTGTGGGCACTGTTGATCAACATCTTCAACATCGGGTCCTTATTAGGGTTCTAAGAGGGTTTAAACTTGTCTGCGGTGTTAACAGTCGTTCATAAGGCATAGCCCCTCAATTCAAAAACTAATGCCTATAATTTTGAGCTAGGACCCTTCCCCATCTACCATGAACTGCTTAGGTTCCCATGCAAAGGTTTGACGAGCTAATGAGCACAAGAAAATCCTTCTCGGGTTGAGAACCCTTCATTCTGAGCACTCGAGAGACCTCCAAACAACTTTTCATGCCTTGTCATTCAAATTAGAACCTCAAATTGCATGAACAAACTTGAAACGATATACATCACCTTTGACAATGCTTACATGAGCTCAAACACCTTGAAATCTGATCATGATCCCTCATTAGGCCACACTCTCTCTCTTTGCTCTCTAGATCTTGACTTGCAAACCACATTAGGCATTAAGACTGACCTTCATGCCTCTTTCCATGCACTCTCTACCTTACTCACATACTAAAGCAACCTTATACAACCACTCATGCCTGTGTGCACTCATCTCACCAAGCCATCATGCTCATATCTTCTCACAAGGTCTTTTCATGCCATGACTAAAACAACTTGACTCGCCTTTGTCAATGCTGACCTACTCACACTTGCCTTGGAAACTGACCCTGATACCTCAGTAGGCTACACTCTCTCTACACCATAGTCTTCATACATTACTAGGCCTCGAACTGACCTTCATGCTTCTTTCCATGCTCTCAACATCTCATTGTCATGGTCAACATCTCACTCTCATGCCATACCTCTCTCATGCTTAAACACTGCCATAATCCTTCACATGTCTTGACAACAGATCATGATACCTCATTAGGCCAGGCAGGGTCCAAGTACAAACCAAGACAGATAGCCTTATCCTCAAAGACCCACCTTACAACACTTCTGAAGGCTTCTACACCTAACTCACGAGCCCATACAATGCCGAACAACTTCTCACTTGCTCGAGCTCACACACTTCATCATTATACCTGCACATACCTTCTCACAAGGTCTAGACTAGGCTTCACAAGACACCTTGAATATGCTCAAACATATTGACCTCAATGATATCACTTAAGCTGACATAAGAACACTCATAGCACACTCATATCACTGTTTTCATACAACACTTTTCCAAGCTTCTTGACACAACTCATTGCCAACTGACCTTGCTCTCAACAACACTCTTGCAGACGTACTTGTCATCATACTTTCACAAGAACCTTCAATGACAACACTGACAACTTCATGCTGACCTGAACCTTGATATCAACCTTGACATAAACCAACAAAGAAGACAAAGTTCAACAAACTTACCTTGTCACATCAAGCTTATACCTCAAAGACCGCTCACCATGCATCTTCACCAAATGCACGTTGACATCAATGACATCAACCTTGACATCAATGACAACACTTCTCAACAAAAACAACGACAAGAAAATTGGCATGAGTCAACAAAAGTTAGAAGAAAGGTTCAATATTCTTCAACCCCAGACGGTTGATGAAGAAAGCACACTAGAGAGCACGCTCAAGGAGATGACTGAGAAGGTCAAGCTGATAAAAGAAGTTGAGGGGTCACAGGAACAACCTCTTGAGTTTAAGAGTTTAACTGTGCGAATCTCTAGCATCATAGAAGAAGGTCAGGGTGCGCTTGCATGCTGGACTAATTTTGAAGTCGAGTTAACAAAAGAGGTGCAAGAGTTCCTTGTTGGTGTCAAGGCTATTGACATGTTGTTTGAGGGCAGCCAACCGAGTTGTTGTGGAGTGATGTTGGCCCCATATTTTGATGGGCTTTGATAGTTTTTAAGTCCAACCTGGCACCAGAGTGCCTGAAGTCCCAAGAGCGTGGTGCATAATGATAAACCAAGTCCACGTGCATGCATATGACAAAAAAGCTAGAGTGAAATGAGGAGGATTATTGGAATCCAGGAAGCTATTGCGCAAATCACAAAGGCAAACAATAGAAAATCCAGAACAAGTCAGTGTGATTGGCGGGAGGTGAATGACAAAAGTAATTACTTGCAGATATTCTCCAACAAGCAGTTGGGATACGATGGTAAAGGTTAATAGGAGCCTACAAACCTAGACTAGGCTTGGTGAGCTGTTTGAACTTGGCATGTTGAATAGGACATCACATTAATTGCTAGTTGGTGGCAGTTGAGCTAGATGTCATGCACAATTATTATAAGTGACCTCTTAACATGTGGAGCCTTTGAAGGGCTATAAAAGACAAACAAATGGTTTGTTAGAAGAGTGATTTTTGGCCATTGGGAAAATGCTACCAAATTAGAGAGAGCTTGTAGAGTTAACTTTAATGTCATTAGTGCTATTGTGGACTTTGAATCCATGAGATGTCATTGTTTTTCAGACTAATGTTTCTATTAAGAGAAGTTATTACAATTGTTGATGTTTTGCCATTGCTTAGATAATTACTTATCGCAAAATAGAGTTCTATAATTGTACATTTTATGCATAGTTATTGCCATGCGTTGATGATAAGGAATATAAAATATTTCCAAGTATCCTTGTGCATGCAATGGCACATGTGAGACAAATGAGTTGCTTCATCATTGCCAACTAATCCTGACTCACCCAAGTAACCCTCTCTGCGCCTTGGGTGAGCGTGCAAGGTTATCTGGCATGATATGCTGACACGAGTAGATTTAGTGTTGGGAGATGTGCGTGTGGCATAGGACTATTGTGCATGTGGCTAAAAACACTTAACAAACTCCAACTTTGAGAATGCCCGAAAGCTGTCTTGCGACATTTGATGTTTGTTGACAAAAAATTGGATCTCTTTGGCTTGAACATACACCTCTTTGATCCATGTGATTTTGCTTCCCGCTGCAAAACAAAAGGTGTCCAAAATATGTGCCCATACCTTGCCTCCATCAACATCCCCATGACTCTGCAATTTTTAACATTGTCCATTATGACTTGGAAAATGTTTTGAGGCCCCACTACCTCAATGGCTTCTATGAGGATGTCGATGAATTATGCATCCTTTACATACCCCTCACAATCAACGACTTTAAAAAACATTGCTCCTTTAGGGCACACTACAATTACATTAATCAAGGACCGATTTCTAACATCTTTCCATCCATTGGAAATGATGTAGAATGTACTCCAAAGCATACAAAAGATTAAAAAACATGGAGAGATGACTAGAGTGAAGACATCCAACGAACTCAATGTGGAAGGTGAAGAGTTGACATGTGCGAAAAAAAACTCAATCAACAACTTGCGGAAACAGTAAAGTGGAAGTTCTGGTGTCGAAAGAGTTCGGGGAGGAGTTAAAATCGGAAAATGACGTCGATCCAAAGGTTGGCACATCTTGAGCTTGATCCCAACAGAAAAAGGCCACCAGATCAGAAATGAACGTGGGCCTTGTTGAATAAATGACTTTAAATGTTGGAGAAGCAACTACAATTCTTGATGATGGATAACCCGTAGAAAGCATATAAACACCACAAAACAAAGTCTAGTGGATTGGAAAACAATACCCAAATCCAGACCCAAGATCCAAAAAGAACTCAAAAGGCGATTTGGATGGAAAGAGGTGAGTTGTGAGGGCCATGGTAAACACCATCAACATAAAAATGAAGAGTCAACTTAGAATGCAAAGGGATACCATATAAGTGAATCATTGTGGTATGGGTTGTAGGAGGATGGTTGGCACCATATGTTGTTGACAACATATCTAGCACATTGGCCTGCTCAAGAGTTATCTCAGCAAGGTGGACGACCAAGTAGTTTTGCGTAACCAGCTGATCTGAAAATTGTCATTCCAACAATGGAAAATGCCCTGGCTTTCCTATTTGGGCATGTGGGCCAAAAACAAAAGGAGAAAAAAATATTCGTCTCTCTTTTTCTAATATACAATTATTACTATAATTTTAAAAATATTATAACAATAAATAATTTTTTAACTGCAAATCGAAACAAATCTGAATAGATATCTGGAATCTACTCAAAAATTTATACATGTTTTAAAAAAGGGCATTGGAAAAGGATTCCAGATAAGTGAGAATGCTTGAAAAGTTAAAAAAAATGGAAACAAAGTAGTAATTAACAAAGAAAACTGAAAATTCTAGGAATAGGAAGCACAATTACAGAAAAAAAAAAACGGTTACCACTGTCTAGCCATTGGAAAAATAGCCAAATTAAAAAACAAATTAAACTCGATCGGGCTTTGGATGAATGAAAATGGTCCCGTCAAAGTTCAAGGGTCAAATGAAAAAATGCAACTGTTTAAGCCTGAGTAAGCCAAAGAATGTGTTGATGTCATACAGGTGGCTAGTAGGAGGATGATGTGGCACAATGACAAGATGTTGATGTGGCACTGACGTGACCTATGACGTAATGCTGATCTGCCACTGACAACGAAGGTGACGTGGTGCTGTTTTCAGGTGCAAATATTTCTTGAAATTTGTGCCAAGTGCAACAAGGCTACAAATCAATTAAACCCGAGAAACTTTGAACCTTAATATCTCATGCCTTGGATCTCTGTTTTTGATGAAATGAACATCAACCCCTACTGAATCAGCTGTTCCCGTCGTGCTAGTGCTATCCGTTTTATCACAACAATCTTCTAAAAGAAAAATTTCTGAAAGAGCTGACAAGGGTAATATAGAAACTCAAAGGGGCATGGTTGCTAGCTACAACTCTTAAAACAAGAGCACCCTAGTCTTTAAAAATTATCAAGGAGTGGAACTGCTCTGATATCAATGATATAACCAGAAATGAATCCTCACCAAAATGAAGTATGCAACAGTCTGAGTTCTACACAAAATGGGACAGACAATTTCCATAAAAATGCTTCAAACTTCACTGATTGTGAAAGTACTCAAGTTCCAACTAACTTGTCTTTACATAAGAGGCCTTTAAATATGCTTACATTAGTTTAGTTTAGTGACTAATCAAATAGCTAGAAAATAGGCAATGGATCTTCATTTGTTGGGTGCAACCAATGTAGGGATCAATATATCCTTAAATAATAATACGCGCTAACTTAGGACTAGCAAACTAGCTAAGAAATAGGAAGAAGATCCTCATTTGTTGGGTGCAACCAACATAGGGATCAAATAGCTAAATACATCCCAAAATAATGGGGTGTGCTTAACTTAGGACTAACAACTAAAAACTAGGAGATAATCTAGGAGTCAATTTGGCTTATTTTTTACAAGGGATGAAAAGTTATAACATAGGGTAGTTTGTAAACTATAGAATATAGGACTATCCCAAGTACCCTATGTTTTATGAATCCTCATTGTGCATACCTTCTCATAACCTAGGCCTTTGCATCCTCTTGGGGTATTATCAATCTCTCTCACCATATCCCTCCAATATGGAGACCTATAACAACCTTAAAGGACAACCTATTAGCGTAAATGTTGGCAGTTTTTTGATCCCATAGGCCAAATATTCCACCTTGACCTTGCACTTCATGCTTTTGCCTTGAAGGTTTTTCAGGTTACTCAGAGCAATTGGTCTTGAAAAAGAGGAAGGATTTGAGTTTTCCAAGTCTAAAGACTTTGGGTTTTCCAACATAAGTAACTTCGCTTGAAAAACCCGAAGTAAGAAGACATGCAAAACCCGAATTGGTCTTGAGAAAGAAGACTCCGAGTTTTGATATATCAGTTACTTCACCAAAGAAACCCGAAGTAAGTAAAGACACTTGACAAACTCGATTTGGTCAAGTAATAGGTATTCGGGCTTTACAAGATACACAACTTCGGGTTTCCTGGGCAGCACAACTTTTTTCACTTCATAAGCAATCAGCAGTGAAAAACCCGAAGTAATGAGACATCAAAAGCCCGAAGACCATCTTCAGGTTGTCGAAAGGATTTTTCAAGAAAGGACGATTTCAAGAAACCCGAAGGGTATGTGCCCTTTGGGAATGCCACTTTCCAGAATTTTGAAGGGACGATTTAATTTTCCGAAGGGTCATTTTTGAAGGCCCGAAGGGCTCTTTCTTTCGGGAAGTCTTTAAGATGAGGCAAAAAGGAAAACAATTCCTTCAGACTTAAGTCCGAAGGAAAAAGGAATCAAACAAGATGAAGGCTCAGACAAAAGTCCGAAGGAGTTTTCCTTCGGAAAAGCTTGAGAAGGAAAGGGGCAAAGTCCAAAGCCATAGATAATTCCTGTGGGCATTTTGTCTGCGAGAAATTGACAAAACAAATGCCCGACTCAACATTGGAAAGGAAATACATAGGCCAGGCACATGCGGGAAAATAAACCCGAAAAGTAAGAAGTTGCGGATGGAAACCGGAAATAAGTAATGAGACATCAAAAGCCCGATTTGGTCTTAGAAGTGCTTCTCGGGTTCTCAAAAAGATAAGCCAAGTACAAAAAACTCGAAGGAATGATTAAAATGGAAAGTTTCGAAAGTAAAATTATGGAAAATAGTCCGCGGAAAGCAAACAGCCGTGGAACATTAAGGTCAATGGTCAGCAAATCCAAAGGGCCAATCAGCCAAGGACAAGTGGCACAAGTACATACAACTCACTTCTAGAACATGCAAAGTGGTCAAACAAGGATTAGACGCATCCAGGTGGAGTAGTGAACATGCAAAGGCCAACCGGGATAGTCCAAGTTGCAATAAAGAACACGCCGAGCCTTAAATGCAAAGTTCAAATCGCTCACACTTGGCAGTGCCATGCAACTACCCACGACATGGCTCTCTCAGCTCCACTCAAGGGTGACTTGAATGTAGGTGGGCTCGAAGAGATTGGCGATAACCTTGAACGACTCACTCCCTGGTCAAAGAAGGATGACAGTGGTGGCTGCAGGAATTTATGGCTCCCCTCTTTCCTTTTCTCACGTGAGTCCCTCTTCTCTCTTGTCCCCTTATAAATATGGGCTTCCAAGCCATTGTAAAGGGTTCCCAATTTTTAGACGTTTTTTATCTTCCTGGGAGACGGGACACTCTTAGAAATATCGCAAGATATGCTCAGCTGGTTAGGCTGGACCTTGCCAAGTATTTGTAAGAACCACCTCTTATGCAATAAATGATTTTTCTTTGCCTGTCTCTTGCCTTGGACTTGCGTCTGTTGAGCTGCGTACTATGGCATCGCATGAAGGAGAGTCTTCCTTGCCCATGGTCCTCCTTTTTGACCTTGTTTAAGGATTTTTGGATGTTGTTTGCAGGTCTGGTTGAGTGTTCTTTCCACCATTAATGCGAACTTCCAGTGAATCTTAGAACTCCTCTCTGTTGGCATTCATCGCTTCCCTGAACCTCCTCCATGAAATATTTATGCAACCAACTTGATCCTGAGGTTGTGTAATTCAGTATTGTCCTCTGTAGAATTAGTGTGTGTTCAAGCTTATGGGAGTTTCCCATTTTAAATTTGGTGCATCGCCTGGTTAGCCTTCTTAGGAGTGCTTATCTCCCTTCTAACCCTTTTCCCTGTGAAGTTTCATTTCAGCATTAATTTTAGGCGATCCACCAAGAGGAACTAGCCTCTTTTAAAATCCTAGAGACTCAACCTCACCATAGGACACCCACATCCTGAGGTTGTTCCAATGCTTATGGCTGGAAGTGGGAGAGCCTATAAAACTCTCCCACAAGGGTGCAATTCCAATTTATAATAGTAAACACCTTGTAGGATGTGCTTATCATTTAAAACACCTTTTCCAGTGATACTTTCCTTTTTCGTGAAAGAGGAGAATCCTCTTTCCGTGTAAAAAGGTGTCGCCAAAAAAGGATGTGTTGCAGCCACAATTGGGGGTATTAGTATGAGATATGGCAGAAGGTGACTTCCTTGCTCAAGATCGTTTCTTTGCCAAATGATGACTTGATTTAAAGGCAACCTTTGCATGTGCTTCTTCTTGATCTTTGATGTACTCTATAATTGTTCATGTTTGCATCGATGCATCCTTTTTCCCCAGGAAAACTTTGATGCCTTGACTAGGTAATGCACACAAATGGGCTTTCACCCGGTTGAATGAGCTAGTTAATTTGACATTGCAACCATTGCAAATCCAAATATAACCCTAACAACTTGGAACTGACTCTAGTGTTGTGCCATATTTTCAAAGCGGTGAATATTGATCGGTTTTGAATCAGGGTTGGCACACAAAGCTAGCACTTATTGCTATTGTAATAACTATATCTAAAAGTTTAAAAACCAACAAAATAGTAGCCTTAGGAAGGAAAAAACCTATAGGGCCTAGCCTACTGGTACTTGTTATATAAATGACAAATAAAAAAATAAAAATAAGAAAGAGTGAAGATTGAAAAAATCAGTTATTTTTTATAACTTGAATCCAAAAATCCTCATTGTTTCTAGCTCCTCAATTTCCTTGGTAGAAAATGGTTGCAATACAAAAACAATGTATTTGGAACTTTGCTTGATGTAGTTTCAACCCTAGATCTATAACAAGAGGTAAGTATGCAATGAGAGGTAAGTGTGTATTTTTGTGTTTTGCTTTGGGCAAATCGAGAGGCAAATGTTATTTTGTGTTTTGTTTTTAGCTTTTAGTTTTTTTTTTTTTTTTTAATTCACAAGTAAAAATCAAACACTAATAAAATAGAACAAATAAAAAATATGGTAAAAAACTTGCGGGTTTACCCTGGGTATGCCTGGGTCCTTCAAAAGAAGGACCTAGGCATACCCAGACCATCCCAGGGATACTCAGGGTAAACTTGGGGCTAAACCAGACCCATATGTCATGTTCCTCTTTTGTTAGGGACATCCTCAAGGACCCTTAGCCTTAACCCATTTCCTGGGGCTAAGGGAAAAAAAAGAAAAGAAAGGGAAATAAGTGGTTTCGAATGTATATATGTAAAAGGTACTTTATGTTATAAGAGCCACTTAAGTTGGGACCCTTTAAGGGTCATGAGCACCAGTTGACTTAAGAAAGAGTTTTAAAAGCAATCTTCCTTATGATTTGAATTTATGTTTCCCTCCCTTTTCGGCATGCCCCTTTGGGGAAGTTGTATAAAAGCAAAGGAAGGTTTCATTTGAAGGCATGTTAATTTGGATATTGAATTTTATGTTCAAGTATGTCAAGCTTGAACAAATGACTTGAAAATGAAATCCTTCAAGTGCGCCAAAGAGTTTGGGGATGGAAACTCCATTCTTCTACATGAGACAGCTCAATTCAAGGGTTGTATTTGTGCTTCAGATTTGTTGATTGTAGATTTGCACCCTCTCCTAGGGTGGTGTCTTGCTTTGGCAAGTGTGGTTGTTTGTTGGGGTTGTGTGGCTTGCTATTGGAAGCCATTTACAAGTTTTTGGGTAGCTCTAGAGGGTGGTGACTTAGCCATTTGTGTTGAAGACCTTGTTGAGGGCTGCGCTACAAGAAAATAACCCTCCTAGGGTTTGTGGATTTAATGCTATTTTATTCTAGGTTGGCAATTTGGTTGGTGGATGATTTGCATATGTTTTGGAGTGATTTTGTGCCCTAAATAATATTTTGATTTTATTATAATATTTTTGTACTTTGGCAACTTGGCTTGGAAGGGTTTTTGAGGAGAAATTGCAGTAGACTAGGGTTTTGAGAATTTTGGGACATCTTTTGGTGGACTTCCCGTGGTGGAAAATTTTTGTTTCTTGTTTTGTTTGATAGCTGCCATTTTTATAGTCATTTTGAGCTATCATGGGCATTTTAACTCCTAGTATTTCGGGAGATGAATTTATGAAGTTTCAACTGTATTTTGCATTAATAAATTCCAGAATTCTGAGTTTCAGCTTTTTGAGTGACTAGTTTGACTTCTAAAATTAGTGGCTGCAATATAAAACTCATTTCATAATTTTTGGAGGGTTAGAAGTATTAAATCTATTTTTTGCCCTAGTCACCTAGGGTTTGGTAGAGGAATTTCTGAGTACTGCTTTCATTTTAAAAATTGTGTTAGCTAAATTTGCATTTTCAAATTCTTCATAGGAAGGGGTTTCAGATTTGATAGGGTTTTGTTGGCAAACCCTTATTTCTAGATGTGTCCCAAGTTGGGGACATTACATTGTACCCGAATCGGATATGTTCCGGACCAGAACCTGGCTACGTAGGTTTTAGCCGAAAACTTGATAGTATGTTCCTTGATTTCTCTCGTTCTTATTTTTATTTATTTTTCTAGTACTTTGACCAGATCATGATGTGGTGGTTCAACTTTTTCAACATCCACTTGGGAAGGAAGGATGATGTCATAAATTGAAAAACTTTCTTTAAAAAGCTAATGATAATCGTATGTGTATTTTTACATAAGGCAGTAGTTTTAATTTTTATGCTACCTCATTTGTTTTCTCCAATATTCTAAATGATCCACAATTTTTTGGGGATATTTTGAATATTAATACATTTGCCTTTTGAAAGTGATCAAGGGGTTTATTATTTTATCACTTATTTCAAAAGATGGGAGGGGTTTGATGTTGGTCTAAAGCTTTGCTCTAGCTTGGGCCCTCTCCATATTCCTTTTGCATTCATTCAATTGCTTATGCATTTTTTGTTGCACATGATGTAATTCTTTAGTTTTACACTTTAAATTGTGAAGGTCCAATGTAATCTGTGTTTGAATCCATATATTACCTGAAAGGGCAATACCCATGGCCGAGTGCATACTGTTGTTGCAGTTGAATTCTACGAATTTAATATTTCCTTCTTAAAGTGTTTATCTACTTGCAAGATGGGGCCTTTCTGTCTTTTTTCACCCATTTGATTGTGTGTGGTTCCTAAGTGTTGAAAGTATCCTTCGAAAGGCTTCTTGTCAACTTCAGATCTCTATTGCTCATGATCTTTTTCAGTAGTCCCATACCAGGAAAATATTTTGACATTGATTATTAGTATCTAGCCAGCTTACCCAGTTTACTGTTTATCCATTACTACCATAATTTGATAATTATGTTTGGGGTTTGAGGTAGGCGAGAAGAAAAATCTATGGACATACTTTCCCACTTGTTATTAGGTACTGAAAAAGAATAAGGTTTCCCGCTGGAGGTGTTCTTTTTTCTTTATCAACTTCACACTTAATGCAAGTAATCACACATATCTCAATACATGTATCTATATTTTCCTGGTGTATGTACTTTTTAACGGCTTTATAGGTTTGATTCTTTCTACATGACTAGCAAGAGGGTTATCGTGGACTTCGTATAAAATTTTATAAGATCATTTTCAGGTCTGTTGCATTTTATAATAGAGGGCATTGTGTTCTTGTCTATTTTGGGGACAAAGTCATTCCTCTTTAAGAGGTTGACGATATCTTACCACCCTTGATTGGTCTGTTTTGTCCCTTCTAATCTTGTCTAGTAGGCTATCTTGGGGAACTAATATTGAGTGCACTAGATAGACCGCAAGCTAGTAAATTCTCCTTTCCTTGTTTATACATTCAAGTTATTTGAGGACTAAGTGCTATCAATAATGTCAAACCTTGTGAATCCTCCTCTTGGGGGAAAATACCATAGAGGTGTATGGTTGGTGTATATTTCAAAATTGCTATTCTTGAGAAAATGTTTCCATGTCTTAATTACATGCACTATTGCTAACAATCAAGTTCTATGCTTGCCATGTTCCATTTTTCTCATTTTACAAGCTATTAATTTTTTGTTTTGGGAGAGAGTTGCTCCTGTGGCATGGCCACTGACATCTGTATAAGGTTTGTAGAGGAGTTTCTGTTTGGGGAAGGTTAGTATGTTTCTCAAAAATAAAATAAAAATCAAAGGGTTGTTGCTGTTTATCTTGACTCCTCAAATCTATTAGTTTTCCTTGGTGACTCTTGGATGGGTGGGGCTATTTTAGAAAATCTGTGGGTGGATCTTGTATGGTCTGAAGAGAATTTTAATATCATGGGCACTAATTGGTGTTTGCCAATCTCAAATAACTTTTATTTTCTTAGGGTCTGCTGCTACTTCCTTAAAGATATTGTCCTAAATATTCGATTTTGTGTTTAAAGAAATTACACTTAGACAATTTAGCATACAGATTATAATCTCTAGAAGAATTTAGGAATATTGTTAGATGCTCTGTCTTTCTTCATTCTTGCTAAAAATACTATGTTGTCAAGAAATATGATGGTAAAGTTTCCTAGACAAGATCAAAATATATTGTTCATCACTCTCATATATGTTGCTGTAGTGTTCATGAGCCCAAACGAGATTACTTGGAATTTTAGTGGTTATTGGATCTTGTAAAGGTTGTTTTATGGACGTTTGTTTCCTTAAAGTTAATATTTGCTTCATGACAAACACTTATAAATTCTATTTTGAAAATACTTTTGCTCCTTAAGGATACCTAATGGTTTCACAGATACAAGGTAAAGGATGTTGATCTTCTAAACACATTTTTGCAGTACCATCCTTTTTCTTCACTAAATTTGTTGGTTCTCAGAAAGTAGATTTTGAGGGTTGTAAGTTGTTTTCTTATCAGCCCTTGAACTGTTTTTTCAGCCTCCTGTTTTTTTGGTGTAGCGTAATTTATATGTGGATCTGTATGTTCAGTGACTGCTTCAAAACTGGTTTGGTGATCGTTATCTTGTTTGATAGGTAGTCCAGATGGTAGGTGATTAGAGAAACGATATACTTGTTAAATAATGATTTGATATTGACGGGTTCACCAAATGTTTTAAAAAGAAATGGATTATAATTAAATGACAACACACCAAAAAGGGAAGATGTGATGGTGCAAAAAGGAGGAGATGTGAAGGATTGAGTAGGGAAAAAAGGAGAAGTGGTGGAGAAGAATGCACAAGGGCAGGGCAAATTGCAGGACACATGTGCAACTCAGGTTGCGCTAATTGTCATGTCCCCCTTTTTGGCATAGCTTGTTTTTGGAGTCCTTAGCTTGGTTGTTCCCACAAAGCTAAGGGAAGGAAGAAAAGGGAACATGGAGGGGGGCTAATCTATGAACAAAGAAGGTAAAAGCACTTAAGTGTTCTAATTTTCAGTTGAGTTTGCAAAAAAGTACTTTTTATCTTATGTTCACTTAAGTTGGGGTCATGGGAGCCTAAACCCTCAATAAAGTGAGTTAAAAAAAAGATAAAGTACTTATGTTTGAAAAGATACAACCCTCCAACTTGGGTGCCACCCTTGGAGGTTGGGTATAAAAGCAAAAAAAGAATCTTGTGAATGTTATGTTGAATATTGATTTGGAAATTTGAATCAAGTATGTCAATCTTGGTTTCCACCTCTTGAGGATGAAAACCTTCAAGAAGTGTCTTAGGTTTAGGGACAAAAACCTCCATTCCTTCTACTTGGACAACTCCATTCAAGGGTTGTGAGTTTCAAATTGCATGTGTACGTGCAAGTGGATCTACAAAGGCGTTTTGGAATACCATCTACTTTTGAAAATTTGAGTGAACCCAGGGTTTGAGGAGGTAAATTATGGAAACTAGGGTTTTCAGAATTTTAAAGCAAGTTTTGATGGCCTTCCCATGGAAGGAAAATTCTGAAATTATTTTTATTTGATAGTCACTAAATTTGTGGTCAGTTTGAGCTCTTATTTGCATCATAAATCCAAGTATTGAGGGAGCTATGAATTTTTGAAGTTTTAGCTGTTTGTAAGAAATAATAATTGTTGAGCGTAGATTTGCAAGGGTTTTGGTGACCTTTTTGAGGGTCATGATAGCAACTGATAGGGCATAACCAATTCCTATAATTTTACAACAATTGTGGCCACAACAATAAAGGTTTTTAAAGGACCATTGGTGTGGAAAAAGGTCAGAATATAATTGCTGCATTATTCATTGATTGGCGTCACTTTATGGGGCCCTAGAGAGGAGTAACTAAAACTACAGTCCCCTACTAAATATTTACAGCCTTGGTGACTCCCTTTGGGAGATTTTTGGACGTATTTGTGTGGCTCTTTGATGCAATAAGTGGGCTGTGATTTCGATCATAATTCTGGTAAAACATTTATCTAATTTTTGTACTATTTTCCAGCTATTTGTGGAAGGATGAGCAGTTGTTCGAATTGGTATTTTCAGTTATAATATTATATAAACAATAAGGATATATGAAGCTCTAACTTTTGATTTGTGAATGGGTATTTTTGGCTGAGATCGTTGGGCTTGTTTTGTGTATTGAAACATATATATTACAGCTAGGGTTTGGTTGAAAAATTAGTGAATTATGCAATATATAAGGGTTTGATAATTGATTCTACTCATGCATATGGACAGTTAGGGTTTGTGTAATGTCCCTTTTTAGGGGTATTAGTTAAACAAGAAATTATTTAACCACTCCAATGATAAAATATTAATTTTCAGATTTTTCTTCAAACCCTAACAATCTGAAATAACAAAATACTATTGCATATGCCTTGAAAATAACTCCAAAAATAATATTTCAAGTCTTCAAAAATTAGCAGAAATTATATCAATATTATTAGCCAAATAACCAGCTAGAAACTTGATTTTTTGGTTGAACATATGCTGAAAATTTAGAATAAAATATCAGAAAATATGTGTGGCTAATCCACACCCTCCAATGGCTTTGTGATGATCCCAAAGTTGGTCGTTCACCCTCCAAACCCTAGTCGCTGCCCTTGTGGAATATGCAGCCCTCAAAAATAGTCATTCACTGCCCTAGGATAGCCCCTTATGCATTCGTCCAACGCCTCCAATGGTTCAATCTGCTTGCAAATGATCCTTGGTGTTGAAAACACCTTTGTTATTGTCAATTTATGCTCAATACAACTCCGTGGTGAGTTGTTTCAAGTCTGAATTCAAGGGCTTCCGTTCTTGATTCAGCTCTCTTGAAGGGTTTTTGTCCTCCAAGTGCAAGCCTTGCCTTTCGTGCTTAGACTCTAGGAAAATAGTTATCAAAATTAGTCATGAATGTGCAAATGATTCTTTCTTTTGCCTTATGTAGTCCTCCCAAATGAAGCACCCAAAATTGGGAAGGGAGAGTAACTTAAGAATCTTAATAGACTCTTTCCTTATGATATTTTTCTTTTTTAAAACCATTTGAACCATCAAGACCTTTAAAGGTCCCCTTTTAAATGAATTTGAAAACATAAAGTATTTTTCAAAAAGTACTTTTACAGATATTTACATAAAAACATTTCAATCCTCACTTCCCTTTATATTTGTCCCTTAGCCCCTGGGAAGGGTTTTAAGGCTAAGGGTCTTCCATCATGTCCCCATCAAAAGAGGGACATGATAGTTTGAACATAATAATATTTCAGATTTGCATAAGTTCATGGCTAGGGTTCCCTTGAAGCCCCATATTTTGTTGAATCGTTCCAATTGGGAACCATACAGTGGTATCAGAGCCAATTTCTTGGCCATTTGTGAGATGGAAAGATTATTGTCAAACAGGGACATGGACAATGCTATGTTCGAGAGGCTTACTCAGGCCCAAGAGCGGTTGATGGAAACTATGGTCACATTTCTTCAATCAGTAAAGGGCACGAAAAGGGACCAACCCCTTGAAATGGAAGAACAACCCTTTATTAATTGGGAATTGATGGAATATTATGACGAATACTTGGAATGCACACCCTGAGTCAAGAGGACAATGTTCTTTAATATGTTTGTAGCTTGGAAACAAGGAAAGAGGCACCATGGGCAAGTGGTTGTGCATGACAACTTGGGAAGAATTGTTCTCCCTGCTTTTGATGGGTACCCAGGTTCTTCAATTAGTGCATGGGTGGATAAGGTTAATGAATACCTTGATTTGAGGCCTAGAGGTGAAAAATAGGCCCTAAAGTTTGTCATAAAGCATTTGGAAGGAGCAGCCCATTATTGGTGGCATCTTGGGTGGAGGACACAAGGACATGACCTCATTAAAACATATGAGGAACTAGGTGAGAAACTCGTTAAACAATTTGAGAAGAGAAGATGGAGCCTCCAGAATTAGAAATCTTGAGGGTACCTAAGAGGGACTTTCACTAACATGAGGGGCAGCCATTGAAGCAACCAAAATCAGAAGTTTGTGGGCAGCCAAAAACAAAATTTCAGACATACAAGGAACA
Source organism: Torreya grandis (assembly GCA_037957365.1). Lineage (NCBI taxonomy): Eukaryota > Viridiplantae > Streptophyta > Pinopsida > Cupressales > Taxaceae > Torreya > Torreya grandis. The sequence goes on along the minus strand of JARHVA010004240.1, from coordinate 658,838 downwards.
ACCAACACATGGATTTTCTAAATTGCAAAAATCAAAAAATTTGGGGCAAGAAAAAGAGATGTTTCAGCTAGATAAAGGGTAGCCAATGATTAGATTTTTTGAACTACAAGAACCAGAAATTCAAGGGCATCCTAGAGAGGGTTTCTCACAAGCTATGGGGCAGCCAAGGGGGTTGCAAATGGTAGGTACTAAGGTGAAGGTAACAGAAAAGTCAGATCTTCCAAAGGTAAAGCAAGGAGAAGTTGTTCAACAACTTCATGAGCCATCAAAGGGTCAAGAAGAAAGCTTTGGGTAGTGACAAGGAAATCACAAGGGAAAGGTATGTCATGAAGAAAAATTACTTCATTATCTCTAATCATAGATCACTTTCTTTTCATAATTTCAGATTTCATGAAAAAGCTTGCGAGAGACAATTGTTGTTAGCACTTGGAGAGGAAGCACAAGTCCTAACAAGGGTGGACAAGGCAAAGGGATTTTTTGAAGGAGTGATGCCAAATAGGAAGAAAGAAGATGTCGTTTTGCATATGGAAGAAGGAAAATCAGATTTGTGTCTAAGTAAGCAATTGAGCTATCATCGTGGCAAGTGCATATTGATTTTTCCTCATGATTGGTTCTATCATTATCTTGGTTGCAAAACTTATGCTATCACTAAGGTTGAGGTAAAGGACACTCAATGGGGAAGAAAATTCTTCCAAATAAATTCAAGGAATAAGCATGACAAATATCCATCGTGGATATGGGATCCAAGTGAGTCCCACAAGCATAATATTGCTATCATGTCATGTTGTGAGACAAAGAACGCAAGTTGGGCCAACATAAAGAAGGGAATAAGCAAGGGTTATCATGGTCCTAGGATCATAGTGACTGCTATTTTTAGCATTCTCAGCTTGTTCTTCTTAAGGTTTCTTGTCACCATGGTGAGTAGGCGCTCTAAGAAGGTGTGCTTCTCACATCTCAACACCATGGGGATGGTCCAAGTGTGTATTAGTGGATTTCCAACCACTAGGAGGAAAAAACCATACTACAGCCATGATAAGGAAAAAATAAGACAAAAAGGAAGTCCATGTCATGTTCATAAGGCATGATGTAGTGAGTGAAAAAGTGTTGTTAAACACTATTGTTTTCACTAACATGTTTGCTTCATGTGTAGGACCTATAGTGGGGCCGGTTGCAATGGCCATGAGAGGAGCAAAGAGTGTTGTGATTTCCGTGCATGGGCAGCCACTTGGGCGTGGTAGAAACCACCCAACTTTGTGTTTGTAGAACTCAGTGAATTCTAAAAATGATGAAGTTGAAAGAGGGTTGCAAATTCAGCTGGTCACACACTCTAAAACTATAATTTTTTTAGCATGTTACAGCCCTACATGGATTCTGGAAATGCATATGCTACGTCTGATTTCTTTTGCTCAGAATTTTTTGAGTTAATAAGTCAAACACAGCCGCCTATTGAGGGCATACACTTCGAATTTTTGAGCATACTACAGCCCAAGATGAGTATGGGAAGGGCACATACAGGGTCTGATTTCTTTCACTACAAGAATTCTGAGTGGGCAATGAAAACACAACCGCTTCATGAGGGCAAGAATTCTGATTTTTTGGGCACCCTACAGCCCAAGATGAGTATGGGCAGGGCACATATAAGGTCTGATTTCTTCCATTACAAGAATTCTGAATTGGCAATGCAAACACAGCCGCTTCAAGAGGGCAAGAATTCTGATTTTTTGGGCATCGTACTGCCCAAAACAAGTTCTGAAGATGTATATGGGTTGGGACACTTCTTGTATGACAAGAGGTTGGAAGGTCACAAATAAGGTACAACTCTATTTCATTTGTGAATTCGAGTCCTTGTTAGGCTCAGATTGTGTTCCATCCATACATAATAATGTTGACAAGGGGCAGCGAGAGAAGAAGCATGTGACACCCATAAGGGCACCAATTCAAGGGTGCTCATATCTCCATGATTTCTCTTTGCAAGGTATGTTTTCAAGTGATTTTAGGAATGTTTATTGTTTGAAAGATTGGGAGACATATTTTTGCTGGGTAAAGGGAATGGCACGGCACAAGAGGGACCCTAAGAGGGTTTGGAATGCATACCATGGAATCCCCAACTCCATGTCCTACAGTCAATGGGAAACCTTCATAAGGGACAGCCTTATGATAGAAATCAGTATTGATTATGTTGGCAGCCCTAGCTCTCTGGACATAATTTTTGCATGCATATTGACTTGCTTTGAGAGTAGGGACATAAAGGGTTCATTGGAGACCAACTTGGTACTAAATAAGTTGATAATTTGGAGCAATGGCAAGGCTGTACATCACCATTACAGCCCTTATAACAGTGCGAACAGTTGTGTTTATGGAATATCTTCCCCCTTGATAGGAAGTCAATTGATTACGGCATCATGTTGGGAGTTTGCAGCCCTTGGTAGTTATGTTTTGAGAGGTTTGGGATATGATATGCAGAATAATAGCGGCTGTGATGAGTTTCCTACAGTGGGATACTCTTGGGGCAGCCATTGGCTTGAGAAAGGATTGAGCCTAGGGGCTGTTTGGGAGTTTGATAGTAGTGGTCATAGCACCTTCAACACTTGTGAGCAGCCTTTGAAGCATAGGTACAACAGGGGGAGGTTTTGGATTGAGGTTTTCCTTCCTTGGGAAACATTTACAGGTAGCCGATGCATCATAAGGAGTGTTGGGACACCCCCGTGGGTATTGCAATTGCTTGAGGACAAGCAAATTTTGGGTGGGGAGTACTGTAATGTCCCTCTTTTTGGCATAGCTTGTTTTTGGAGTCCTTAGCTTGGTTCTTCCCACAAAGCTAAAGGAAGGAAGAAAAATGAACATGGAAGGGGGCTAATCTATGAACAAAGAAGGTAAAAGCACTTAAGTGTTCTAATTTTCAGTTGAGTTTGCAAAAATGTACTTTTTATCTTATGTTCACTTAAGTTGGGGTCATGAGAGCCTAAACCCTCAATAAAGTGAGTTTAAAAAAATATAAAGTGCTTATGTTTGAAATGATACAACCCTCCAACTTGGGTGCCACCCTTGGAGGTTGGGTATAAAAGCAAAAAAAGAATCTTGTGAATGTTATGTTGAATATTGATTTAGAAATTTGAGTCAAGTATGTCAATCTTGGTTTCCACCTCTTGAGGATGGAAATCTTTAAGAAGTGTCTTAGGTTTGGGGACGAAAACCTCCATTCCTTCTACTTGGGCAATTCCATTCAAGGGTCGTGAGTTTCAAATTGCATGTGTACATGCAAGTGGATCTACAAAGGTGTTTTGGAACACCACCTACTTTTGAAAATTTGAGTGAACCCAAGGTTTGAGGAGGTAAATTCTGGAAACTAGGGTTTTCAAAATTTTAGAGCAAGTTTTGATGGCTTTCCCATGGAAGGAAAATTTTGAAATTATTTTTATTTGATAGTCAAAAATTTTGTGGTCAGTTTGATCTCTTATTTGCATAATAAATCCAAGTATTGAGGGAGTTATGAATTTTTGAAGTTTCAGCTGTTTGTAAGAAATAATAATTGTTGAGGGCAGATTTGCAAGGGTTTCGGTGACCTTTTTGAGTGTCATGATAGTAGCTGATAGGGCTTAACCAATTCCTATAATTTTATAACAATCGTGGCTACACAATAAATGTTTGTGAAGGATCGTTGGTGTGGAAAAATGGCAGAATATAATTGCTGCATTATTCATTGATTGGCATCACTTTGTGGCGCCCTAGAGAGGAATAACTAAAATTGGAGTCCTCTACCAAATATTTTTAGCCGTGGCGAGTCCCTTTGGGAGATTTTTGGATGTATTTGTGCGACTCTTTGATGCCACAAGTGGGCTGTGATTTCTATCATAATTATGGGAAAATATTTATCTAATTTTTGTACTATTTTTCTAGCTATTTGTGGAAGGATAAGTAGTTGTTCGAATTGGTATTTTCGGTTATAATATCATATAATCAATAAGGATATATGAAGCTCTAACTTCTGATTTATGAATGGTTATTTTTGGCTGAGATCGTTGGGCTTGTTTTGTGTATTGAAACATATATATTACAGCTAGGGGTTGGTTGAAAAATTAGTGAATTATGCAAGATATAAGGGTTTGATAATTGGTTCTAGTTATGCATATGGACAATTAGGGTTTGAGCATAATAATATTTTAGATTTGCATAAGTTTGTGGCTAGGATTCCCTTGCAACCCCATACTTTGTTGAATTGTCTCAATTGGGGACATTACACTAACATCATCGGGCAGCCCTGGTCGGGCAGCCCTGGTCGGGGAGACAGGGAGGTTTGGAAGGTAAAGGAAGGACGTAGGAGAAGTTGAAGGAAATACAGGGCAGGGGCAATAATTGAAGGTTTCAAGTGTTAAGGGTGAAAGGGGATGAATCGAATAGTAGGTAGGGGTGCGATTAGAAAAGGGACAGGGATTGATGACAATGTTCGCATTTATTCATTTCTACTCAATCCTCAATTTTTGTTTAAACTTGCCCCTATTTGTGCAAAAAACCAATTAATACAACTTTTTTTGGTAGAGATTACAATTTCTAAATCAATAGATTTCATATCTTGGCAATATTCATACAAAATCCAAAGCAAGATTTTCCTAGTGACATTGTAAGAGTATCAATGATAGAATGTCAATATCACGATATACTTAATCAATGAATGGAAGTATGGCATGTCAGCAGATATCAGCGCTTCCAAAATTGAATAGTGCTATCAACTGAGGATGTGATCATACAACTCTCCTCCGGATGATAGCTTACACTAGTTACCACTGATGCATGAGTTATGAATGACAAAACAACTGAAGCCTCCACGAGATCCTAAAAATAAATGTGACCATCCTCAGACCCACCAATAATGTGGGCATTTGTGTTTATCAGGCAACAATCCATTTTATATGACTTTCATACATGGCCCTTGTATTCTTGAAGAATCTCCCCGGATGATCTGTTCATAAGGCAAAGTGTGGAATCTAGACCGCTCGCTAGAATGCAATTATTATCATTTGAAATTGAGATACAATTAACCGATTGTCCCAGCTGATCCATGATTTTCCATCCCATACAAATATCAAATGTACGAATAACTCCATCTACACTTCCTGGCTATAATCTCAATATTCGTTAAGCATACTGATAGCACACTGTTTGAAAATGTATCTACTATTTGAATAGGCTCTGTGCTATGGGACCTACGATCGTATGCCCTAAGTGTACATGCAACTCTTCCCTTATCAGACCTATAGTATGCAGTTAGTTGTATACAACATTTTAGAGACTAATTATAATTGGAAACATCCTTATTACTCACTAAATATCCTTTTACTCATATAGTTGCTCGATTTACTCTTTGATCATTTATAAACATAAAAGACGCCTTACAAATGCTCCATTTCACTTATTCCTCAATTTCCACATCGGTCTTTTCTTTTCATCTTAATACTACACATTCATTCATCTGCCCGAACAAGAAACATCAACTCATACAATCAAACAACTCAGATTAACAGGTCTCATTCTTATTTTCGATGATTTAGACCCTCTTTGCCTCTTTGTTCATATATTCCTCTTGTCATTTCACTATCCATTGCGGCAAAGGCATTTAAAACTATCGACTTTGAAAGACTTAATCTGCTTCATGAGAATGTTTTCAATACACCTACGACTTTAAAGCATGTACAGATATAAAAACAAACTAGGAACGTCCACCTTCAGGGAGACATTATGAGACGAAATAGAATAAAAGGACGTACTGCTCCATAGAAGACCTTTGCAGCTTTAATGTATAATTTAAAGATTTTGTTGATTCTCTTTATTATTGAAACCTTCCATTCTTTGATTATAAACCTTTCAACATCACTAAATTGAAAATCATTGATTGAATTTACCTCCCAGAAACACATAAATAAAATTGACCCAAGCCGAGATGAATTTGTGATGACTTTATACAAATTGAAACTTACAGATTTCTATAGACCGTCAATTCTCCAATAACCAGAGTTCATGCAAATATATTGTTTGAAAATGCATTAACACTCTCCAAATGTCCTTTTATTATATAAGGATCTCAAATCAATATACAAAATTCTACCATATAAGGTAGAGTTATCCACCTATTTACTCTTCTATCTTCCATTGCATTTATAGCTCTCTTAGGCTCCTTCACAAATGGTTTGAGCCTCATCCATTAGTTTCATGATGTCTATTATTAGATTCGAGTTTGTTTCACCTTCCCAAGTAAGTGTCAACCATCCTTGAGACTCTCTCAACATGTACATCTTGAATATATTTATACTTTGACTGAGACGAACATGGATTTCATCTAATGACCCCTTGACATGATGTAAAAACCCTTCAAAATTCAAATATTTGAATTTTGTCCTTTTCTAAAAACCTAATTTGAACTTCTAATGTTCTTACAAAGCTTTGAACATTATTTACATACAAATTAAAGATATGACAAACTTTTATTGACTACACACAATCCCCCTTAAACCTGTCAACTACAAATTGATCATATTTACAAAATTATAAGATTGCACTGATGCTCCTGCATCAGTAGCGAGCCTTGGGATTCTAACGAGCAAGAGGAAGTGGGAAAGGACTTTGATAAATATGGTAGACAACCTCATACAATGGAGATGGGGGAAATCTTTGTACAAATTTCGTAGAACATACCAAATATAGAGATTTTGTATGGTGAGTTGGATCTGATTATGGAGGATCTATCTCAGAGGGTGTTGATTTGCAAATTCATCAAAAAATGGATTGGGCAAAATCGGAAAGATTGCCCTGGGCCAGATATTATGTTTTTGACAAAAGTTTTTTTTCAATTAACCTTTCAATCCATAGCTGATAAGGATAGAATCTTTCTTGGAGCTCCTTGGTTCTCAAAAAATGCTTGCTTATTTTTTATGCCTTGGACGCCTCTATTTAATCCTTTGGAGGAGTTGGTCACTGTGGTTCCCTTTTGGATGAGATTGTACGAGCTTCACCTAGAATTCTGGGAGGAGGATTTTGGAGAAAAATGTGGAGACTATTGGGGAAATGATAGGTATTGGTTAGGCAACTCAAGATAAAGAGTTGTCGTCCTATGCAAGAATTTCTGTAAATGTGAATTTGGCTAAACCTATTATGCGAGCAGTTCAACTATGCCCTACTTTAGGTGTGCAAAACCAAGGTATGTACTATAAGTTTTTTCCTTTCCGGTGTTATAATTCTAGTTGAATAGGCCATAAAGCAAGTAGGTGCTCGCAATTGGTGGTTAAGAAGGCTCTTGAATCAGTTCAAGTACTTCCTCAAAAGGAGGAGGTGTGGCAATGGAGATCCAAAGTAACAACATAGGAGAAGCAAAAGGATTTAAATGGAGAAATCATGATAATTTTTTCACCAAAAAGAAGAATGTGGATGAAGAATGGAGTGACTTGCAGATAGGTGTGGATTGGAATGGCAATCTTCAAGATGTGGGGATTAACCCAGATTAGTTGGTAGATGGAGATGAGGTGGAGCGCTTGCCAAAGGAAGGGATTGAAGATTTGATCCAAGAAACTATGATGTTGGGGTTTAGTGAGGCAATGAAGAATGCCTTAGGATTGGAGGATATTGTGCAGGACCAATCATTTTTTTGATAGGCTCTTCGGGAATGATGCAAATAAAGAAAATAGATTTGAATTTGTTCAAGGTAGTCTTATTGAATTAAATGGAGGGGCTCTTATATCTAGTGAAATGGAGGTTTAAAAGGAGGAAGAGCAATTTGTGAGGTGAGGCAGCCCTATTCGGAGTTCAAGGGAGGAAGATATTAGAATATAGGAACAACCAATTGTGATAAGGAAAACATAGAGGATTGCGGTCAAAATTGTAATTTCTCGGACATTGAAATCCCACCCTAATACTGGGACTTAGGCTACAAGAGGCAAGAAACCATTGGCCCATAAGATTCAAAAGGAGGCACAAGCTATGTTGGAAAGTGGAAATTAGAGGACCCGAGAGACTTTCATATTAGGTGGAAGGGAGAAACCCTCCCCCAAGAAGCCATGAAAATATTAAGTTGGATTGCCAGAGGATTGAATTCCTTTGACAAGTGTCGCTTGGTAATGCACTTATTAGAACAAGGTAAGCCAAATATTTTGGTATTTGAGGAAACCGAAATTGAGAAGGTGCAATTTGATATGATTGTGAAAGGAATATGGAAGAACTGTGAATGGGTAGTCGAGGATGCCAAAGGTAGTGCGGGAGGATTGGCGGTCCTATGGAACTCAAGTTTTTTCAAAGGTTCACGACTATTGCTCAAAGTTCCTATGGTATTGATATTTTTTTGGAAGACTATAAGGGGGATGTAGATTTTGTTTGATCAAATGTCTACAGACTGATTGGGGTTGAAGAAAATGTGTGTTGGAAAAATTTGGAAAGGATGAGAGGTGCTCATGAAGGGTTTAGATGGGTCATTGGGGGTGATTTCAATGCTACCTTGAATAATGTTAGTAATTTGGCTTGTCAAGGCCAAATTACTACCCTTACTATTTGAAACTTTACTAGAACAGTCAAATCCCCTATGCGGATGGCCAAACTAGTGATCTATAGTCTAAAGGCATGAATAAGGTGATATGTGGACAGTCAAAATATCAAATTCAGCCATGATGAATTAGGGAGCCAAAGCATGATCAAAGGGTCATAAGCATTGATAAAGGTGTTTGTAGATCTTCAAGGGCATCAAGCACAATCAAGTGAACACCTACAACAATGTTATAAACAGTTAGGTTTTTTGTCACGATGTTGCGATAAAGATAAGGAGGATGAGAGATACCTAAAGACCTATACGCCACAAGTCACCTTGTTTCATTTCAAGAGAACTAGGGTTGATCAAGGGGCAACATGGATATGAGAGAAAGAGTTTGCAGGTCTTGAGTAACATGATATAGTCAAGAACGTCAAGAAATCCAATGAAGTCATAAGGTTTCAAGAATAATGGTCTCCATATATATGATCAGTGCAAATAATCTCATCAAGCAATCAAAGGAAGAACGAAAATCAAATCTGCTTTGGAGCCTCCTTTGGGGTCATTAATGAGCTACAGTCCATTCAAGAAAAGACACCTACAACACGTTTGAAAAGGTCATATCTCCTATTCTAATATCATAAACAATTATAAAGCTATAGGCCTGTAGGTTTGCTTATGAATGAAGGTGACTATTTTCTTTTGGACACCTATAGGATATGGGTGTATATTTTTTCGGACTTTTTCCATCAGATGCTTCTCCCAAGTAGACTTTTTCTGTAGTATTTTCTTCCTCAAGTGTTGTCGTTTCATGTCTCGAATGGCTAAGTGTCAGAACAATTTCCTCGGAGAATTTGTCCAAGGGAAAAAATCCGAGGGAAAGCATATTCAAAAGACTTGGCAATAAGTCCGATGGAATTACAAAGGGACAGTTCTTGAGCAAGGAAAATAATTGTCCGCAAGAAAATGACAAAGGACTCTTTCAAAAATCCCGAAGGGTATATACCCTTCAGGAAAAGTTCAAAGGACAGGTCTGGAGGGTCACTTCGAAGGTTCAAAGGACACTTCCATGTTTTCTGAAAGGCAGAAAAGGCCAATTCAAAAAATCCGACGGGCTTCTCTTTCAAAGGAATGGTTCATTTCATTTTTTTCGAAGGGTATGTGCCCTTCGGAAAAGTACCCTTTCAGAAAATCCGAAGGGCATGTACCGTTCGGAAGGATCATTGACAAGTTTCTTGAAGGGCACTTGCCCTTCGGGAAGGCTCACTTCAAGATTGGATGGGATGTTTGCAAGAAACCCGAAGGGCATGTGCCCTTCGGGGAGGTACGTTTTCAAGATTCCTGAAGGGTATGTACCCTTCGGGAAAACTACTTTACAATGCGGTTGAAGGAACGAGTGAACAAGCAAATAAACTCAGACAAAAAGTTCGAAGGATTTCCTTCGGAAAAGAAAGACAAGTATATCTTCAAGAAAAGTCTCGGACATTTTGTTCGAAAGACAAATCCGAAAGAAATGGGAAGTTGAAAGCAATAACCCTGAAAGGAGGAGAAAGATAAAAGTCTTAAACAAAAAGTCCACGGGAAATTTGACTGTGCAAAAAAAAAACAAAACAAGGGGCAAGCAGGATAATCCGAAGATGAAAAGAACAAACCCGAAGGAATAAAACCCGAATCAAATACAAGCAAGGGTATGGACCAAGAGTTAGATAGAGACAAAGTTCGGAGGATAGACCAAGGGAAAAGCAAAATAATTTGAAAGAATAAACAAGCCAAGGGGAAATAATCCCGGGAAAATTGCCAAAGAGATACACAGGAAAAGTCCATAGGAAAAAATCTGAGGGAATAGACACGGAAAGTCACATACTTTTTGTCCGAGTAAATCAATGAACAAATATAGCCAAAAGCCATAAATAGATAAGCTCGAGGAAATACATGCAAACAATGGAGTCAACGTGGAATTCCATACAAAGCAGATGCAATTTATGGTTGACTAGTCAAATCTTTAGTTGACTGGTTGTTAAAGTCACGCTTCTCCATGGTTTGACTAGCCACTCATGCATCCAAACGTTCCGGCTCAACTTCCAGCTCAGCTCAGGCATGACTTCTAATTTTGGCGTTCTTCTCATGTTGCAAGGCTCTCAACGTTCTAGCAATCCAAGTGGAGTTGACTGGACAAATTCGTTGCACATCTTCCTTGTTTTTCATGCAAACGACTTCCTCTAGCTCAGCTTGCAAACGAATCAAATGGAGTTCCTTATTTAGATATTGGCGTAGTATACCATGCAAAGAGAAGTTTGACTTTCATAATTCCACCGTCCATTCTTCTACACCACCTTGGATTCATGCATGTTTGGAGTTTTCTTGGAGTGTCTTGTTTATTTTAAGAGTTAACCTTTCAAACTTGGCTTCACTGTGATACTTCTACACCAGTGTTTGAAAAGGCATTTTTTTTGTAAACGAAAGATTTTATTGAATATTCTATATTGTAAAAAGGTGTTAAGTCTTGGTTAATTAACCAAGACTAACGCTTTCCTCTTTTAGAACTGCACTTAAGGCTATTTCAGGTTTTGAAAAAGGCTATTTATTGGCTTAGTCAAACCATTGAAAAGGATCCTTGAAGTTTGAAATAAGAAATTGTAAGCTGGACCAGTTATCAATAAAGAAGTTATTATTCTGTATCTGAGTTTTGATAAGAGATAGTGTGTAATCTGATTATGCATCAGCGTATAAGTGAGATTTATCTCCTTTTACAGGTCTCTTCCTCACCTATTTCTTCCTTTCTCACCCTTTTGTAGGTCATTTGAAGAGGTTTCCAACCCTTCATCTGAAATATTTATGTTTAAAGACATAATTACAGATTTCATTAGATTATGTGTGCATTGATTTCAGTAACTTTAGAGGGTTTTGACAATTCAGGGGTATCACCCCGTTTTAATTATATTTTCCTTTTCAGTGTCCTCCCTTTTCACTCCAAAAATCACAGTAGTCAAGTTTATTGAAAAATCTAAAGGGAACCAATGCTCTCTGTAGGTTCTTCTTATCAAAGAGTCACCCATGCTTAGAGAAGTTCCAATTGTATCAGCTGGAGTGAGGGTGTGCTTTGCACATCTTCAAGCAAGGTGCACTCCAGAGTGATAACAAATACAAAAGAAAAAAAGGAGATAACAGTTCTCTTGATTTTAATGAATTTTGTACATGTTCATTAATTGATGTAGAACCCAAATAAGGCATCTTTACATGGACTAATAAAATGCAGGGAGATCAGGGTATGATGGAAAGATTGGTTACATTCCTTCTTAGTCACGTGTGGGGAATGCAAAATAGCAAAATATCAAATTCAGTTATGAAATTATTCAACTCTTTGGATCAAACCATTGGCTAGTTGGATTGGAGAAAGAAAGAGAGAAGTTATATTCATGTCCACGAATGACCAATAGTAGGTCAATAAGACTTGAAAACACAATTAATTACAATAGAAAGCAAATAAAAATCTAGATAGGGTTGCATTTAAGATGGAATTCATGTGGTTCCTAGATCCATGCTTTGAGGGAAACTTGAAATGGTGGAGAACTGATGACAGTGGATGTAAGAGATTCACGCTTATGAAGAAGTTAAAAAATGTCAAGGAGAACGCTGGAATAATAAAAAATTTGGAAATGTACTTGGAAGGTAGAATTCCCTATCAACAGAGCTGAAGGTAGCCCAAAGGAAAATAATGGAGGCAGGGAAAAAAGACTAATGTTAGACTTCCATCAGGGGGAAATAATGGAGGTTGGTGTGAGTAGCAAGTTTTTGGAAAAGGAAAAAAGACTAATATTAGACTTCCAACAAGCCTTGCAAATGGAGGAGACCCATTGGAAACATAAATCCAAGGTTAATTGGTTAAAGAATGGTGATAAGAGTGCAAAATTATTTCACGTCTACTGGAGTACAAAGGAACATTAACAAAATTGAGAGGATTGTGTTACCTTCAAGTAGAGTGGTGAAAAAGGAGATACGAGAGGAAGGGGTAGCATTCTTGAAAGCTTGCTAATAACTGAGGGCAGGGGTGATAGTGAGATTTAGTACGAGCTACTCAATAATATCCCCAAGCTTATCTTAGATGTAGATGATCTTGAGTTGATAAGAACGATTTCAGAGGAATAAATCTGACATGCGGTGTTTACATTAGGGACAGATGAAACCCTTGGTCCAGATGGGTTTCAGGGTGTTTTTTTCCATAGTTTTTGGCAAATTGTTGGACATGATGTTTGGGAAGTAGTTGAAGAAAGTAGAAGGAAGAAGGATATATTGAAGGAGTGGAATGCAAATTTTTCGGTTTGGATTCCTAAGGAGGAGGATGTTGTATTCTTTGATGCCATCAGGCCTATAGGACTTTGCAACACTATTTATAAGATCCTAATGAAGGTATTGGTGCTCAGGTTGAAGAAGTGCTTGAAATTAGTCATTTCTGAAGCTCAAAGCGGGTTTGTGATGGGTAAGCAGATGCTTGATGGGATTATCACAACCCATGAGACCATTCAGTTTTGACTCATTGGAATAAGGCAGGTATGTTTATTAAGCTTGATATGAATAAAGCTTATGATAGTGTTAATTGAGTCTTACTTCTAAAAGTATTGGAGATTTTTTTGTTTTTGGAGGACTTGATTAAGTTAATCAAGTACTGTATTTCAACATTGAATTTTTCAGTTCTCATAAATGATGTTCCGAAGGGGTATTTTCTTGCCTCTATGGGTCTTAGACATGGTGATCCTATTTCACTCTACCTCTTTTGTATTTTGGTAAAAGCTCTAGGTAGAATGATAAACAAGATGGTGTGTGGGAAAATTGAAGGGCTTGTAGGTATTTTCACGGATTGACCCATTATCTTATTTGCAATTTGTAGATGATGCTTTCCTCATGGGGACCCCAATGATTAAGGAGGCCCAAGTCTTGAGGGATATTCTAGATAAATATGAGGCAACAACATGATAGAACAATAATGCAGATAAGTCAAAGATATATTTTATGAATGTATTTTGAGGATCTTGAAATAAGAATTCAAAGAATTTTTGGTTTTGGCATTGGAGAACTACCAAGTGATCTAGTGTTGGGTCCAACACGCCCCATCACTCAAAATCTCACATGGGGACCCTCTTGCTTTAACAAGCTTGTTTCTTTCTTCTACTCTCGCTTGCACACATGGTCATAGTTAATGAATGCTACATAAATTGTTTAACCTGAATCCCCATCTTAAGGCTTCAAACTTATGAATGTGTTTGATGAAATTGAACAACTTTCACTTGACCATTTGCTCATAGTGACTAAACAATCCTTGTCCAGAGTTTAAACAACAAAAGTTGACCTTTTGAATTTTTCGTAAGTGATTCATTCATCGTTGAGCTATATACTTCATGTAATTTCAAAGGTCAAGTAAAATGCGGGCTCTTGTATGATCAATTTATTGCTCACTGTCCTAGATAGAAGCATTTGCCTTTAAAGTCTAAGCTTTGGTTCATTAAATTTATCATTCATTCAAAACAAGTTTACTTCAAAATGTTTGTGTTACAAATTCTAAATCATAGCTTCCTTAAGAGTTAAATGAAAAGAGCCAATTTCAATGGTTTATTTCATTGGATATTGCAGTTGATTAATGAGCTATTCGAAGTTGAATTGTGATCTTTTGTTCATATGTAGTTCAAATTGCAATTTTAAGGGTCATATTTGAAATATTCATTTTGTCTTTTAGATCAACGTATTTGACTTTATTTCAGGGTTTATTTTATGTGTTTTAGACCCTTTCTTTATGCATATTCAAACTTTTATAAGCTTAGCTTTATATCAAGTTTTATCGACTAACGATACTAATAATTTATCGAATTGCCTCGGTATTAATTTTTGCTTTACAAGCATTCACCCTGATTGCTCGAGCAACTGAGATCTTCACAAGTGTCAAGATCTCATCAACTCTCAATACCTAGGCATATGTCAACAGTTTGTGAAGTGTTTGAGAACTCGAGTACCTGAGATCTTGACAGTTGTCGAGATCTCGTTAGCTCGAAACCTCGACAAGTCTTGATTTAACTCTGCCGCAATTTTCAAAGCTTCTCGACTTCCCAAGATGCGGACAATTGTCGTGATCTCAGACGACTGGTTTGTGGGGATATATATGACAGAGTTGTGAGTGCAAATTTCTAGGAGTCCCGAGATCATGCCACATGGTGTGATCTCGTGGAATCAATTCGTTAGACATATAAACCAACATTTCAAAGGCCAATCAATCAACAATCCAAGTGGCATCGCCTGAGACCTTGCAGAAGAAGATGATGTCATCAAGTACGGAGTTGTCATGCCAAGTGAAGTGATGTGTTCGCCACATCAGTGCCACGTGGCTCCATGTGGAGGCGACCCGTCGATTCAAAAACGACGTCACCAAGTGACAAGTGGCATTCAATAAGATAGGTGGCAAACATGGAGCAAGGGAAGGGCCATGAGCAGTTTTAAAATTCAAAGTTTCCTGAAGTCATCAAAGACTCTTTGAGCTTCCAAACTGTCCACATGTCGAAATCTTGGCAGCTCGTAGTACCTGGGTGCATTCACATAGCTCACAAAGTCCTTCTCAAGCCTGACCTCTCGAGATTGTGCCAAGTGGCACAATCTAGGGTATTCAGAGCTCGCCAATCATAGTTTAATAGTTGGGGACACCTGCTAAACTTCGAGCCGTTCACGTGTCGGAAGATCAAGGATTCGATTCGTGGGAGACATATTACACGGTTGATAGAGTTCAGAGATCTAGGAGTTTCAAGATCGTGCCACATGTTCACGTGTCGACAGATTAGGGATTTGATCTGCGGGAGACATATTACATGGTTGACAGAGTTTTGAGATCTCGGAGTTTTGAGATCGTGCCATGTGGCACGATCTCAGGGATTCTGTCCATGGGGGTTTTAAACACCAACAGTTCAAAGTTTGTAGAGATCTCCCCAACTTCTCGTGAGTTTCGATCGATCGGGCACTCAATCTGCCGGAGTCATTACACAATTCGGAGTTTCGAGATCTCTCGGAGTCCCTAAATCATGCCATGTGGCATGATCTCGTGGACTTGGTCTACAAGAGATATTTGAAGCCAACTATGAAGCCGATGACTCCCAGAGCAACGAGGAATGACAAATGTCATTTTTTTTTGTGACAAAGCAGTTGAAAAGCTCGAGGACAAATTGCAAAATTGGGCAGAGTCATTGAAGAATTTGCAGAGAAGTTCATCGAAAGAGGGAGGATGCATTTAAAGCAATTTTGTTTCGAAGTTGAGAAGAATTTTGCAGGGAAGATCATGTGAGTCAATTTCAAGAGAGAGAACTAGAACTTAGTCTAGAACTTAGTCATCTAATAAAGAGATGGCTTCTAGCCACTACAGTTCGAATATGGACTGTAGAGTGGCAAATGTTAGAATTTTATTGGTATATTGAGTATACAAGTAGAGGGGCTTGCACCAAGACCTAGTTCCATAGCAACATTAGCAAAATTAAGCAAGAGTCAGGGTATAAAATTGAACCTGGATTGAGAGGAAGATTATAAAAATAAAATGTTTATAGCATGAGCTCTAGTATTTATAGATTGGAATAGTGCATTGTTCCAATGCTGTCATGTCATTGGCATTTAATAGCAAAAGGGTGCATCTAGAAGGAACTCTACTGTGTTGAAGATAAGCATAAGAAAATGGAATTGACAAACTAGAACAGGAATCGACGACTCCATCATCGAGATTAATTTAGGATGATGTGGTTTCTTATCTTTAGGTTGTTGATCGGTCAGTAGAAGAAATTAAATATCCTAAGATACCTATTGATCATTGGGGTTTGAAAAACATAAAGTTATCCGAAAATTGTGCCATGACTAGATCATTATCTTTTCCTTCCCGGATGTGTTATCTCATGAAACTCAGCTGTAATTAGTTATCATATTTAAATTTTGGTGTCAAAGCCATTAAATGTTGGTTGTGCATCAAAGCAATAAGCAGATTACTTCATCTATATAAGCAACATTGCTTGCCATTGTAAAGGGTCGACACATTTTGGTATCAAAACTCTGTCAAGATTGTGCCAGGATTACACCTACCCTTCTCTCTTGTTTTGTCTTAATTGTCTATCAGAAGATATTGATTAGAAGTAATCTATGCCAAAGAAGTGGTTTGAATGGTTGTTTTGCAAGTGAATATACAATTAGATTGTGCAACAACTAGTTTGATTGGTTCTGGATTCTCATTATGTTTATGTTGAAGCTTTCATTAAGTCACTGTGTGCAACAACTACAGGCTTGTGTATTTGCTTTCTTTTGATAGAGATCCTGGATTATATGTTCACATAATTTCCTTTGAGTCTTGCTCATTGAGTAATTTAAGTTTGTGCATTAGTTAAACTTAATACTCAGTGATATGATTATAGCCAACCATGATTTCTATTTCTTGACACTGAAATATCTGGTTTTATTCAAAGGATTCATCCCTTTTTTTCCTTACTCTTTCCCTCTTTTTACATTTATTTGATAACATGTCCTACTTAGTAGATCATAATTGACTTATATTATGAATGAAGATAATAGACCTATGGTTTCAACAAGCCCACAACATTAAACGAATTTCAATTTAGATAAATAAATCAGTTGAACCTCTGGTGGTAACAGTTGCTGCTCACCCAACTAAACATTTTGGAAATTTCTTGGCCCTTGGATCCCCAACATAATCCTAAAAACAAAGGGACATTTGTCATATGAGCTGGAGACTCCATTTGTCATCTTAGATTAGCTAATTCAATAGTTGCATTTGAGTGGGTCATAAATTGAGCCCAACACCTAGGCATGCTTTTGGTGAGTGGTATGGTTGGGTAGGAAGTACGAAAACTTGTGCTTGAGAAAATTCAAAAGAAGTTGTCCCCTGAAAAGGTTTATGGCTTACTATGGTTGGAAGTGCTCAATTGATAATATCCTCTTTGCATGCAATACCGACTTATATTATGCCTCTTTTCAAAATTCCAAGCTTTGTGGCTAAAGCCATATCAAACCTGCAACATAATTTCTTATAGATTGAGCCGAAGAGTACGAAAAATATAACCTTGTGGCATGGAAGAAGATTTGTATGCCAAAGAAGTTGAGGGGATTGGGATTCCGTGATCGTAAGGATATGACTAAGGCCCCAGGGTGTAAGCTTTTGTATTGCATTTATGAAGGAGATAGACTACGGAGCAGAATTATGCAGGGGAAGTACTTGGACAGTTGAGAAAAACCCAAACTATTTATTCAGGATGAATAAACTAGATGATTAACAATTGGGAATTTTGTGAAAAGTTGTAAAGACATCCTCTTGGACAAAACTGAATGGAAGGTGCATGAAGTAAGTTATGTGGATTTATGGCGTGATGCTTGGCTTAAGGATGCCCACCTAAATCAAGAGGAGGATTTAATTTGACTAATGGATTTTGCCAAGGAAAAGTGGGGTTCTAGGGTGAGTGACTATATTGAAGTTAAAGATGGTCAAAGGGAATGGAGGTTTTGAAGTGGTCCTCAAGAGATGTTGAGGGAACATGGAATTTTTTTTAACCTGCTATATGCTACCGTCTTATGAAGGAGAGGACAAACTGATTTGGGATGGAGCTAAAAGCAATATGGTCTCAGTGAAGGAGGCCCATAAGAATATTTTGGAGGAGGCTCGACAGGAATTCTCTTATGTACCCAACAGTAAAATTTGGGTTCATAAGGGCCTTCAGAAGGTCAACATCTTTCTATGGTTGGCTGCCCAGGAGAAGGCATCAATGTAGGGTATAAAATGAGATTTTCATGGACCATATATTTTCTTCATGTGTGCAGAAGACGAAGAAAGTAGTAATCACTTTTTTATCCATTGTTCCTTTGCTCAGACTATCTAGGGCTTTGCAAAGCAGAGATCGGGCCTAATTTTGTTGCCCTAAGATCAATGAACTGCTTGAACGATGGAATCTAAAGATTGGAAATGCAAAATTAAAGATGATATGGCAGATTTACCCAACAATAATCATCTGGAATATCTGGATTGAACATAATAGAATAATTTTCAAAGAAGTGTCTAAGCTTGGCTCCCACCTTTGGGGAAGAATTGAGGTTACAATTTCAAATTTAGGGAAAATATGGCTGAAAGGTGATGAAAAGAGTGTTGGTGAGGAGGAAAGATGCTCTAAAGAATGGCCTCTCATTCCTTGGCCAGCTAAACCCCTCCTCCTTGATAATGGGCTTGGGACAATTAATGTTAAATCAAACAACATTGAGTGGCTCCTCCCTCCTATAGGTTATGCTAAGCTGATCTTTGATGGCGCAACAAAATGTAGGTCGGGCTTCACTGGGGGTGGGTGTGCTTTCAGGGATGAGTTCGGTCAACTGAGACTGCTTTTTGCCTCATATTTAGGAAGGGACACAAATAATCATGCAGAAGGATTAGCATTGCTCAAAGGAATTCAAGTAATAGTGATCAGAGGGTGGAAGAAGGTGGTTGTAGAAGGCAACTGTCAAATCTTAATAAACAGAATGAAGGATGGTAAGAGCTCAGTCTTGGAGGTTGAAGGCATTGGTGGATGAAGAGAAAAAGGTTTGGTAAGCAACTAGATGATGTCATCTTCCTTCATACAAAGTGGGATGGGAACCAAGTTGTTGATAGACTTGCAAATGGAGGGGTTAATTTGTTGGCCTCTTTTGGGAATCCTAATCAATTATGGGAAAAAGACTTCCTACTGTTGGCCATTTTTGGCCCACATATCAAAATTTGCCTAAGTACGAAAAAGGGAGCTTTCAAGGAAGAAGATGGCAATTCTTTGGGAGGACTTAGGGTTTTTCAGCGGTGCCAACTTCGGGTTTCTGAGGGCACAGTGCAAATCGGGTTTCTAGCAGTGTTTAACTTCTAAATGTTTTATAAGTAGAAGTAATTCGGGTTTACAAACCTGAATTACTCATGGACAGTGTATTTCGGGTTCTCCAAGGAGCACTACTTGATTACTTCATAAGTTGTGAACAGTCAGAAGCCTGAAATAAGTAAAAGGGCTTGACAAACCTGATTTGGTCTTAAAAAATAGTGCTTCTCAGATTCTTCAAGGGATGAGTCTTTTTCAAAAAATCCGAAGGGCATTTTCAAAATGCCGAAGGGCCTTTTAGGGCAAAAGGGACCAGTCAACTTTTCCGAAGGTCCTCTTCAACTTTTCCAAAGGGTCTTTCAAGACCCTGAAGGTACACTTAATAAATCTGAAGGGCTTTTTTTTCTTCTCCAAGTGGACAGTTGCAAGTTTCCCAAAGGGTATGTTACCCTTCGGAAGGACCATTTCAAAATTCCCGAAGGGTATCTTTCCCTTCGAGAGGATCATTCACGGAAGTCCGAAGGGACACACAGAAAACCTGAAGGGTCTCTTAACCTTTGGGAAAGTCCGAAGGAATTCCTTCAAAGAAATTGTCTGAAGAAATTCCTTCGGGAGATTTGCCCGAAAGAAAACGCTGAAGGAAGTCCTTCGGAAGAAAACCCGAGACCAAGTGTCCAAAGGAAATGATTGTCCAATGGACGTCAAAATCAAGATAAGCGACTAGTCGTTGGAAGTAATCAGGTTTGAAAAGCCCGAAGTCTTAAGGCTTGGAAACAACAAAGTGAAAAGACTTCAAGATGGACAAGTCCGAAGTAAGTGAGCTTAGAAAACCTGAATTACTCTGCACAGAGTAAATCTGGTTTCTCCAAGTACTTTACTTAAAAGGCTTTATAAGTAAAGGATCTAAAAAAGCCCGAATTTGAAGAGATCAAAGAACCCGACTTACTCAGCATAGAGTAAATCGGGATTCTCCAAGTGCTCGACTTAAGCTTGGTCCAACAACGCGAGAATCATGATGCAACGAATGAAAGGAAACCACATGGCATAAGCTGGAGTAGAAAGGACCAATCAGTAAAGGACTAGTGGCACAAGGATGACCAATAAGCACGGGAGAGTCCAAGCCGCTGGTAGCTGGAAATTATGAAGACTCTCATCCGCCATAGTTCGCTCTCCGCAATCGCTGTTCAACTCTTAAATGCGTCATGCCAAGAAGAGACATTCCAGTTGCTTGCAACATGGCTTCTCAGATGCGCCAAAAGAAAAACTTAAAGACAAGAGGGGCACGAGAGGATTGTCGAGTGATCCTGAGCGACGCATTTAGGGGCAACAAGGAAGTAAGCAACTAACACTGAAGGCATTGGTGGATGAAGAGAAATGGCTTGGTAAGCAACTAGATGATGTCATCTTCCTTCATATAAATTGGGATGGAAACCAAGTTGCTGATAGACTTAAAAATAGAGGGGTTAATTTGTTGGTCTCTTCTAGGAACCCTAATCAATTTTGGCAAAAATCCTTCCTAGACGATTTAAGGAATCTTATAGTGAAGGATGTGAAAGGGTTCTTTTATAAAACCCTCCTTAGTCCTTTGATCAAACTATCACATATATTGATGGGTCGTCCATCCATTTGCTAACAAAGCCAGGGATCAACTGTACATTCATCACTTCAGCCTTAAAAAACAAAACTCGGAGAATTTATTCTGACAAGATCATGAAAGCTAAATTGCAAACTGAATTGAACACTTCATTGTGTGTACTTTATAACATTAGTTAATAGGGCATTAAGCACATAGTACAACAAATTCCATCACAAACTGTATCAACATAAAATACAACTTTCATTCCATTCTTTATGTATCATCCTAATTATCACAAAGGATCATAATACAAAGTACAACCAATAAGATATTGATAATATCATAGTAAAAGCCATAAAAGCAGCATTGTTAATGTCATTTAGTTCCAATTAAGGGATTTCATAGTACAGTCCATAACTATGTTGATAGGCGTAACCTACAATGGTAGCTTGGGGTAGTGGAGTGTAATAATGTGAGATGTCAATAAAAGTGGCTGAACTTAAATTTGACGGCAATTTTATTGTCATAAGGTAGTTTCAACCTTAAATTTGATGTCCATTTGATCGTTGTGCAGGAGTTTTTTTTCTTGCTTGGAGAAGGCGATAAAAAACTTAATATCTTGAGCATAGGTGAAGTTTGGAGCCCTTTTTGATTTCTAGAAACATTTTTTTGTTCCTGATGCAAGGGTACAACTAGATCGAGGCCATTTGTCACTAGTCAATGGGAAATTTTCAGAAAAGGTTATGGAGTTGTTAATCAATGTGGCATGTTAAATTTGCAATTAGGGATGATTGAGATCAGGCCCATTTTATCCTAAGAAAGATATATTTTGTTAAGCTACCAACCTCCCATAGCTCTTTTCCTTTGATTTCAATGAAGATTTGTCCCAAAATAACTTAATAACAAGGGCTAGACTGTTTTTTTAATCAACATAGGACAACCTTTTATATATAAAAAGGTTAGACTATTTTATTTATTAACGTAGGACAATATTTTATATTTAAAAGGGAACCTCAGCCATGAACCAGCTGCCACGACCAAAACCATTTCAAAGCTGACAATCATTGAACACCATCAACCACGACTCTTGCAAAGTGATCAATACAAGACACTTTTGATCAAATGACATTTTTCATCTTGCGATTGCACTTGAGGGATGAACCAAGTATGAAAAATCTGAATATATCCCCATTTTTTAGACACATAAATGATCAAATAGATAAATCATTCCCATTCTCTAGGGTTGAAGATCTGTAATGCACAATGGGCTGAATAATCTATTAATCTATTAGGAAGAAGCCAAGGCAATCTTGTGAGGCAAATTAATCTATTTAGCAATGAGGGAGAGGAAGAAGCCAAGGCAATCTTGTTCAAGTTGATGTGGGTTCAACAAGAGACATGGGAAAAAAGTCATGCACACATGTAGGAGCAAAACAACACAAATGTGAAGGATGCTGAAAAGAAGGCCTTGTAGCCTTACAGGAGGAAGAGGAGGCATCGACTAAAGAAACAAGACTCAAGACATGGTAAAGAAAGAAACAAATCCTAATTTCCTTAGCCTCCACAATTAAGTCCTTTGTTCTCAGGTGGCAAACCTTGGCCTCACAAGTTTTAACTGTTGGAAATATTGTCATTGATGTCAAAGGTCTAACATTGTTGGTGACAAAGGCCTCATAGCATTTATTGTCTAAAGGTGTTTTTTAATGTTCATATTTTGGCTAAATGTGTTGATATTTATTTAATATTAATGAATATATTTTTGGTAGCTTAAAGTCAAAAAGAGGGCCCTTGAGGAAGTCAAAGAGTCACAAGGAAAAGACAAAAGAGGGAAATGACGCATTTTCCCATGAAGGGTCACCTTGAGGAATTCAAAGGGTCACCTTGAGGAATTCAAAGGGTCGCCAAGTGAAGACAAAAGAGGAAGGGCGCATTTTTTCATGAAGAGTCACCTTAAGGAATTCGAAAGGACACCAAGATAAAGACAAAAGAGGAAAGGACGCATTTGCTCATGAAGGGTCACCATGTGACTTTTCAAATGCAAGGATTCGAAGGGTCATGCAAATTTGGTGCCATTTTCCATGAGTGAAGGGTCACAAAGGGTGATTGCCAAAGGTTATTTGGAAAGCTATAAATAAACGCTTGAGAAGCCATTTGTAATAAGCAAGAGAGTGTATGGTTTGTAATTGTTTTATACAAAAAAAGAGGAGAGAATAGAAAGAGATATTGTAAAGTTCTATCATTTGTTGAGAAAGCAACATTGAGAGATAGTTGTGTTTTATACACAAGAGGGGTTGGTGCTTCTGTGGGTTGGTGCTCACAAATAGTTGATGTGTTGGTGCTCATGCAAGTTGGTGCTTGCGAACTTTGTAATTTGAATTGGTGCTCATTCATATACTTGAGATTGTTCTCTGTGGTTTTTCCCACTTTGGGTTTCCACGTAAAAATTTGGTGTCTCTCTCTCTCTTGTGTGGTGCATGTTATTGTTTCAGTTTTATTGTATATCTTGAATGTATGGTTAAGTGGAGTTTGATTAAGTAAAAGTTTTATAAGATATATGATATATTGATTCACCCCCCCTCTCAGTATATTCCGTGCTTAACATTAACACCGCCACAGTCACCCCAATATGCATCCCAAGTCCTTAATGAACCACTCCCACTTCATTCACATTTGTAGGAACTCCACCGCAAACCCCTCCCCATTCTCCCTGTTCCTCACTAGAAGTCATAACCTCTTCATAGCCTAGGATTGCCTTGGACTCTTAGGGCATCCTTCATCCCATTAGTGTTGCTTCCGCAACAAACTAGAGGACTAGTCTTGGGCAAGTTATTGGATGCAACTTTGACACTACCTAAGAAGCCACCTTCTCCAAATCATCCGGATCAACCAAGGCAACAAGACACGACTTGAGGAGCAGCGTTCACAAATGTTATGAAGTCACATACATAAGCTGAGGAGGCAGAAGTAGTAGTTGTGAATGAGGAGGAAAGGGAGAAATAAGAACAAGCAAAATAAATCAGCAATAAGGCAGCAATGGCACAATCTGTGAACAATGAAGTTATGAAGAAGAAAAAGGAAGAACAAAAACAAAAAGCGTGGAAGAAAGCTGAAGAAGACAAAATTGCAAAGGAAAGGTAGAAATGGAGAAGGTTGACAAGGAGTGAGAAGGAAAAAGCCGCGAGGGAAGAGATGGAGAGAGCGAAAGTGGAGCAGGAGAAGGAGAAGCAAAAGAGATGAGCAAGAAGAATGTTCATGAGGAAGTAGAGGAAAAAAAGGAAGAGGAGGAACATTTCAAGGAAGAAGCAAACAAAGAAGAACAATGAACATTGACCATGAAAGCGAAGGAATTGCAATGCAAAGTTACATAGGTGGCTACGAGGCAAAAGCAAACAACTTTAGGCCAAGGCACAAACACAACCAAACAATAGTTACCAAAGCATGAGTCCAATGAATCAAAGGATTTGATACCAAGGTGGCCTGACAAAGTGAGTCGTAGGCACAACCAGAGCAAATAATTGCAGGATCTGGGTATGTCAAATTGGGATCGTAGGAAGGAGGATCAAAGGGGGCAAGGACACAATTGGTTCTTGGTGGCTAGACATGTAGGGCCTAGTCGCAAGGCACATCATGTTCATGATACTGACAACTCAGCTACGACAATCCTAACCGGCACAACTTCTACAACCAACACAAATAGTGTTTACAATAGTTCCAAAGTAGGTAGTAGTAGATGCTGCACAACTGACATTGGAAAAGCAAGTCAAGGGTGCAAACACATTCAATGTGTCTATTAGGTAGACCACACTCCCACTCAAACAAAAAAACATGAAGGAAAGCACTGTGAAGGAAAGAAAGGTGATGGAGGAAGTTGATTAACATTAGTCCAACAAGTTTTAGGCAATAAAGTGATGTCTAAGCACCTTGAGCTCACTACATTTGTAAAAATGCTCTCGCAAGGTTGGACGTCCTTGCAAAAATTGAAGGAAATCAAAGTGCAAGTATGGAGGCAACACATTGAGGCTCAAACCATCTTTGCGTTATTGGAGGAGTACAAGAAGGTGCTCACATGGAAAACAATGCAAGAAAAAGAGATATTAGTTAAACTCCTGGGCTAGGAAGTGCAACACAAATAAATGATGAAAGACAACAAGGAGAGCATGGATACATCTGATCTAGTTCAAGCGGTCATTGCAGGAAATGCAGTTGAGACCAAGAAGGAAGCTGCTATGTCTAAGTCTTTATAGTATAGGGACAATGTGATGGAATGTGTGAGGGTTTGGGAACTAGAGATGCTAAGAAGCACATTTATAGGAATTCAAAATGTGGATCAAAATGTTGCGATACACACACCATTTGTCTCAGACTCACAGTTGTGGTTGAAGATGATGTGGGAGGGATTATGCAAAGTTTAGCGCAACTATGCATGTTCTTCACCATGGTAAGGGGGGCTCTAGGAGACTGGTGTGCCTTCAAATCAGACCTCACAAATATCATGCCATTGGTCAAGAATGTGTTGAATGAGCTTGCGTATGTAACACTGATAAAGTTACTAAAGACATTGTGAGCCCAACAAACACAACAAATCCAACAAGCATCACAACCCAACAAACTCCACAAGGCTCCCCAGGTCATCCAACACAACAAATCTAGTCCACTCCAAGGGCGTCATCATCAATGTAGTAGAGCTTGGCCAAGTTAGCAAGCCAGTCTCTATGCCACCACCACCACCACCGCCTCTACAGTAAGGCATACGAGGCTTCCACAATTTTGTTAAATTTTGGTCAAGTGCAAGTTTTGGGATAAGCATATTTTGGCAAAGTCTTTGCGAGTAGGGCCAAAAAGTTGAAAATGAAAGAGTTATCAAAACTCTTCAGCTAAGATCTCTCCAAGGGCTCATTACTACAACCATTGATGCTTTAGCATACCCACTAAGAAAGAAAACCAATTGTAAATAAGACAATTGTTATTCACAAAATATATGCAAAAGATTAAGAAGCATTACAAAGCATGTATATTAGAAAGAAGAGCACTTGCTTATATAGGCAAGACAAAGCAATATGCAATGTGAGACAAACCCTCACATAGAACAAACCTAGGTAAAGACCAATGACCTAGAACCTAGCAAGCGTGAGTAATAAGATACTCTAACACCCCTCTCAAATGAAGCTAGGGGATAACAATAGATGATGCATTGTGAAGCCACGTGACCCTATGGACGCCAATCCATCATGTCGGAGTACATGGATGTTGAGTCGTTATAATTGTCAAGTCAAAGTATGAATGGTGCTGAATACGAGGATCACTGAATACGAACACTGCGCTCCAAAGTACTAGGTAGAACGATGAACCCGAGGAAGCATAGCTTGAACACCCTCCAACACGATGGTGAGAAGTGAGCACAAATATTGATGGGGCTGCCACACTAGTGTCACTGGTGGGGATACCACACTGATGTTACTATAAAAATCACCAAGAAGTCCATGGAGTCAAGTAAATAAAATATGGGTTTCGGCAAACAAAGTACTTGAATAAGATACCCATGTACAAAGGAGAAATCCGGAAAACACTAAAAACGAGTGCAACAATACATAAAACTCATAAAATGGAGAAAAAAAGAGAAACCATAGGAAAAACTCCCCTCCAAAAGAGAGAAAAGAAGTAGAGAGCTAGAAATTCCCCCAAAGATGATGCTTAAGAAGTTTGCACTCCAAGTACTCGTAAGTCACAAAAGAACTCAATCCACATGAGTGGTTTGAATCCACTACTCGATCACAAACAATTGACACTGGGCTTCACCAGAATAGCTTCAATTAAGAAGACTATCAGTGGTGACGAAAGTAAAAAAGAGTATTGTATGTGCAAGGAATGCTCAACACTTAAGAAGCAGAATGTACACCACACCCCCCATACTGCTGACTGGGTGGAGTGGAGGAAAAAGATCTGCACGAGTGGTCCGAATCCACTACTTGAACATCGAACACGCTGACATTATATACACCAGAATAACTCCATATCACGTTGAAAGAGATTGTCGAAAAAAGACAAGTGACACTGGGATTCACCAGAATAGCTACAATTCAAACTGTGAGAGACTGTCAGCTGTCGTAAAAATGGTGTCGAAAATACAGATAGAATGTCTCAAAGATGATGTCCATGGTGGTGATGGAAGAGACAAGTAATTGAAAAAGTGAAAAGGTGCCCATAATAAAGCACACAAATGCATGAAGGTAGACAAGGCTGAATCAACAACCCCCCCATGGGACTTTATAAATCAGTGCGAGTACAATATAAGCCATACACACAAATCCCCAGATGGAAACAAGGAAGACATTGGGCTTCACCAAAACAACTCCAAACGAGGAGACGATCGATCTGTCGAATAATCCACCAAGAGAGATGCTCCAAAAACTAGGGAGCGAAGAGCTGTCCCCATAGAAGAAGGTGAGGCGCTAAGAAAGGGGCCTCCAGGAGATGTGTCAAAGTACTAATGCATATCGTGGGTTAATAGAAGAGTGTGGCAAATCGCTGAAAGAGCCATAATGTATGAATACATATCAACAATGAAAAACCAATGTGCAAAGCACATGCAAAAGGATGTCGGGCTCAGTCGAAAATGCGTCTGAAATAGTGCGTGTGTGAAGTACAATGCAGGTCCCATAGCACATGAAACCCCCTATTTATGATAATGCACACTCAAGAATAGGACATTGGACTTAGCCGAAAATGCGTCCATGAGTGCGACAAGTGATGGCAATGCAATCCAAAAAAAGTAAGGAAGTTTGTTTTGTGTGAGAGGGGGTTTGACCTCTTGCCAGATCGGACCTCACCCTCCGATCTTCGATAAATGAAAGAGATAAAGTACGTGCAAAACAAGGAATATTCCTTCAACAAATGCTCATAACATAGAAAATGCATCTTCACTTAAATGTCACCATAAACCGTAAGCACAAGGTAGCATATCCCATGAGAAGAGATCCCCTAGAATGCGGCACTTTATATTTTAGTGTGGTTTACAATGTAGATAGAACCAATGCATGGGAAATGAAAAAATATCAATTTTTGAAAAAGATGGTGCTCAATTTCGAGCTATTGATCAAAAGTTATTAAACAATCAATTTTCCGTAAATGAGGTCTATTTAATAAAAATTGCACTAAAAGTTAAAAAAAATGTACTATGGTTAAGGTGGACCTAGCCTTCCAACCACTGGTTGGAATCGGCATGGAACTAGGAATCTCCTCGGGTCAACAGAAGTTAAAAACCCTCCCCTGTCATCTTCACCTTTACAAGGATTTTCGCATCACAATATATTGTTTTTGTAAAAAAACAAATTTATTTTAATCCCTTTCAAAGGAAAGTGCCCTCCCATGGATTAAGTCACCCCTCTAAGCATATTACTCCCCTTCCCATAATAGTTCACCTCTAGAAGTCAAAAAACATTATACCCCACTTTTGGCTTGAATAAAAAAAGGATTTGCAATATAAAATTCCCATATAGTGATTTTGGATTTTTTTTAAAAAGTATTCGCAATTTTTTGAGAAATATGCCAACCCGGTGAGAAGGAGAGCGGTCGGGAAAGGAGTGAACCCAAGTGTGAACACACAAAGGAGATAGGATGGCGGCAGTGGAACGAGTCTTTCTCCATAAGACAAAAATGCTTATGAGAATGGCATTCATGCCTTGGAGAGGAAGCCTGCCAAAGGCATATCATCAATGGCAACCCTTAAAACATCCAGATCGGGCTCAAAGACACAGTCGCCGCCCAAGGCCCAAACACCAAAGTGCAAAATGGCAGTGAGAATATGGACGACAGATCTGACAACTGCTTGAAAACCCCCTGTGGACTACATACACCTTCACACAGGGCGTCACGCTGTGTAGAATGCAAACAAGCAGCTAGAACGAAGTAGGATATGGATATCCTCACGAAATTCGATTAATTAGATATGCGGCAAGATGCAAGATTAATCAGCGAAAGCCTTGTAGAATGGCCTAGAAACCCTCGAACCACTGCGAACCCTTGCAAAACCATCTACAAACTCTCAAAAAACTACAGCTGACTATATCTGTAGTAGGAGTGATGGGGGGCAGAAAAATTTGAAGACCCACTAAAGATCTCGCAAAACCCAGAAAAATTTCTTAACAAAATGTAAAGAAATTCTCTGTACGGATCTGTGCCTAGTTCGTCGAAAAAATCACAAAAAAACAAGTTTTTGCAAAAATCTCCGTTTCGATGAATTGAAAAGCATTCCTAAGGTTTTGAGGCCTTCCAGACTCAATGGCGCAGGTTAGAAGACTTGAAAATGCACTAAAAAATAGTTGAGTGCAAAAAGTGGCTCAAACGGCTATGATCAATGCCATGAAAGACACAAAATAGCACAAGAGACTCTACGGATTGCAAAAAAATGCAGATCCAAACAAAATGTAAATCTTCAAAATGCAAACACAGATCTGAAGACTACAAATTCATAGAGCTCTATAAACAAGTTGCTGTCCAAGGATCTCAAAGCAATAGAGTTGCAAGCCAAACTTGAGTAATGCCCGTTGGAGGGTGGCTCTGGTACCATGAAAGAATGATCAAAACTCTTCAGCGAAGATCTCTCTATTGGCTTATTACTACAGTTATTGATGCTTCAACATACACACTAAGAAAGAAAACCAATTGTAAACAAGACAATTGTTATTCACAAAAGATATACAAAAGATTATGAAGGATTACCAAGCATGTATATTACAAAGGAGCATTTGCTTATATATGCAAGACAAAGCAATATGCAAGCTAAACAAGGCAATGTGGGACAAACCCCCACATAAGTCAAAACTAGGTAAAGATCAATGACCTAGAACCTAGCAAGCATGAGTAATAAGATACTCTAACATAAAACCCATAAATGATAGCCTCTTGTTTATACCAACCTATTGAAAACCCATGAAAAGCGATAGGTTGGTATGCTACTTAGTTGAAAACTTTAAAGTGTGGCTAGGTAGTGTGCAAGAAGTGAAAATTGGTAAAAGACACTTCTTGCAAAATTGCAAACAAAGCTTTGAAATAGGGTAGGAAAAGAGAAATTCCATGAAGATCAGCGATTGGTCATGCATGATGAAAGACACCACATTGCGACAACGAATTTTGTCTCAGGACGAGACAACTATTTAAGTCTGGGAAAGTGTTAGTAGGGGATTGTGAAGGGTAGTTCACAAGCATTTTTTATAGTTGCAGATGTGACAAATGTATATTTTGTAATAGTTCATTTAAGTGTATTAAACAAATGGAATGTTGAACGCTTCCTAGGATTGATAGGGAGAAGAAATGAAGAGACAAGAAGTCGAAGAGTCGTGTAGACTTGTAATGTATAGTTGCACCATATAAAAATTGTTCTTTTACTTTGGTTATTGTTCATAGGTTGAACAAGGTCAATCTTTATGTTTGCTGTATGAAGTATCCGTAATCCGTATACTTTGCTGAATCATAATATAAGAATGATAGGTCACAAGTTTCATTTATGCTTTGTGTTGGTTTAAGCAAGTAAATCTGTCTTTTGCACATCTCAAACGAGCTTGTTCTCATAAGTAATCCATGTAATGAATAATGGTAATGACTATTATACAAAATATACCATGGGGATCTGTCTTTCTGCAACGTCTGCCTTGCAATTTGTATGAATTCAAATAGAACACAACAATAGCATGTCCTGACGAGGAGTTCTAGGGACTACTACTAACAAAACCACAGATTTACATATGACCAGAAGATGTGTTTTAACTTTCATGGTGTGCTTAAGAATGCCTACAATAATAATTAATACCTAATAAAGAAAATTTAGTAACATTAAGGTATTGGCGATACATAGGCGCATTTGAAGAAGAAAGTTTGAAAAATATTTCTTTTAAACATCATTTTTGGAACTTGCCAACACAACCTTGGTTCACTATAATCTGAAAAATTTAGATCGACTCTATACCTATTATCAGTAAAATGGATTGATTGTTCTATTTGTCTTCATATGGCAAGTTGAGGATGGCAAGATTCTGTTTGATGAAGATAGATCATGAACCACCCTACTTTTGTAGGCAGGTTACATGCCAGATGCAGGATATGTTTCAATCTAGTATCAGAATGGGACTTTGTATTTAAAAGACATACTGTCTGTTTTCTTTCTTCTCTTTTCTTTTTGTATGTGTATTGAAGCATGAATTGTTCAAGTTCAATTCTGATATATCTTATGTTAATACTTGAGAAGACGGATTTCTGCTCTTGGTTCAGTGATATTTCACTTTGATTAGTCAGTACATTCTCCTTTTGAGAACTGTAATATGATGGGCAATTGATGTGATGGCTATTGAAAGTTTCTATATTATCAACTACATTGTCATGATTGCTTTTACACTTTCCTTTTGCAGGTTCCAGATGTATATAAAGAAATGGTTATGGCTGGGTACATGCCAGATCGAAAATCTAAAGACATGCTGCGGTCAGCTCTCCGGTACCTAAAGCAAAGTTTGAGTTATAATTAGTACAGAGCAGCATATAGAGTATCAACTTGGATGGTTCCTTTGTCTATGATCCTTCTCTCACATAGAGTACTTGCCTCTTAGATGTTGGCCAGCTACCATTAAAAGGTCAGTCACTTAAAATGTGTCTGAATAATTTTTCACAAAGAAGTTATGTACTACCAAATTCCATTCTTTAAAAACAAATAGGCTTACTCATGGAAATCAAGTTTCATAAAATTGAAAGGAATTGCAATCCCACCCTCATAATTTTTCGCAATCCCACCCTCATTATTTTTCACAAAGAAGTTATGTACTACCAAATTCCATTCTTTATGCACAAATAGGCTTACTCATAGAAATCGAGTTTCTTAACATTGAAAGGAATTGCAAATCCCCCTCCTCCCCCCGATCCCCCCCAACGCTTTCTATTCTATATATTCTGAATTCCAAGTAGCATGAAATGTTCCTAGAGACCATGTGAATATTTAAGGCTTAATAGGTAACACATATTAATCTTGAATATTCCAATTATGATCTCATGTGGGAGGCATTTTCCTTGGGCTACATTTTCAATTTTGGAACATTGATACTTGGAATGCCTTGGATGTTCCTATTTTGATAGGGACTTGGGCATTGGTGAGGAACACATTTTAGTCATGCTCATCATTTTGGAAGATATTTGCAGAAATTCAATCTTGTGCTACTTGTTTTTGTACTTGGAAAACTATATTTCTTGATCTGCATCATTTCAAGTAAAACACTGTGTCAGATTATGCATTGAAATAGAGTTTGGAACCATAGCATCATTTTTAACCTTGCATTTAGGTGAAGGTAGTTTTTTAGGTCATGGCCTAGCGAGACATCAATTTGGTGCATGAGATCACCCTTGTGGAAAGCTCACAAAGAGATTGTTTTTTTTATCTACCTTATATGTTTTTCATATGGAGTGTGCATATAGCTTCCAAACACTTATTCTTGTTAACACTCAACCGTCGTCCACCCTATCTTAGGAAATGAGGTTTTGACACATGGATGGGTCAATTATTCTGACTTGTCCGGTGGAAGTGCATAGGTGATGAAAAGCACAAGATAGGCAGCAAAAAGATCTAGAGAGGCTGAAAACATGAACAAAATCCCTGAACAGACTCAGGTGAAGAAAGGAGAAAGAGCCCTAAAGTAATGGGGCCACTAAGAAAGCACCAAGATCCTCAAATTTGGCCAACCCTTGTCCCATTGATGATCAATACAGGAAGCATGAGAGGCCAATAGTCCAAATAATGGGATGCAAAAGGCATTCGTAAAATCTGGTATAGACAGATTGAATTTGTTATGTCCCTTTCCAAATAAATTTGGACAATTTTGGATTTTACATAAAGCCTTCTTTTCATAAATCGTCAATTAAATAAATGATTCTACAATTGCTTCCAAAGATATAACATAATTGTAATTTCATAAGAAAATATCAACTTTATTTAAATTCTTTAATCCTTTTCTAAAATGGGTTTATTGCCAACATCATATTACAAAGGAATTCTAACAATATTTATGAAATTCCAACCTTATACTTGCTAGTAGAAGGGCAGTGTGTTGCTAAAATTTTGGAATTTATTCGTTATTCTTAATTTTGCAATCCCTAATCTTTAAAAGGGCGAAATAATATTTTATGAAACCCTTGTGTTTCCTTGGTCAACTCTAGAAACCCTACTGCCAGCTACATTCTCTGCACTGGGCGGTTGAAACCCTATTGTACGTTGTGATCTTATTTCTGCACTTGGTGGAAACTAAATTTGAAGCCCCAATGCTCTGCTGAATTGATGTTTGAAGATTTCAATATAACACACTTGTAATTTTTGGATGAAATTACCTCAAACCTAAATCCAAATGGTTAGGGTTTTTTGTCCTCACAATTCATTCTAACTATAAAGGTTTTCGTCCTTATGCTGAAAATCGATGCACTGGAAGACTCAATCAATTGAGAAATATTGATAATAAAAATTGAATGATTTACAATGAGGATTCTCAATATATAGATTCAATTTTCACTTTTAGGGTTAGGTTTATACTTTTAGGTTTAGGGTTATACTTTTCACTTTTACCCTTTTATTTTCATTTTCCCCTTTTCTCACTCTTTCTTTTATTTCTAGTAATAATAAAGTAGTATTCAGTTGTCATCTTTTTAATAAAATAAAAAGTCACTTAGACAACTTAAAATATTAACTTTATTATGTTTTTACTTTATTTGAAAAAGGAGACATGACAATCTTTGAACAACTATCGTTGAAAATGTTTAGACCATTGAGTTGACAATTAAACAAAAAATACATACATACTACAAATTATTGACAAGGTCATAACATAAGAGCATCAAGGCGCTCTTCTAACTCACATTGACCTTCTTCCCCCTCTTGACATTATTGGATGGGTGCCTTTGTTTGAGGGAAGCTCGAGTCCACACAGTGAACTGTATTTGTTGGATGGG
This sequence comes from Torreya grandis, assembly GCA_037957365.1. Taxonomy (NCBI): domain Eukaryota; kingdom Viridiplantae; phylum Streptophyta; class Pinopsida; order Cupressales; family Taxaceae; genus Torreya; species Torreya grandis. The sequence goes on along the minus strand of JARHVA010004240.1, from coordinate 624,940 downwards.
CTGTCATGCTCAATTCCAGTTGCATCTTGTCCCTGCAGAGTCACAGTGGTACCATACTTGGCTAGACTGAAATCAATGCGTTGGCATGATTACTAGTGACTAAAGAAGGGACTTTCATCTCAGTGAAGTCTCATGCTTTTAATTCGCAAGGTGTACCAATAGTTTCATTTGTAAAGATAGTATATGAATTTGAAATACAACTTTAGTGCAAACAAACATATATATTTAAATAGTACACTTTGTCCTATGTTTTTCCCTAGGAAGAAATGATAATACATCCTACTCCAGTTTTTTTTTCTTTATTTAGGGAACCCACTTATGTCAATGTTACCAGTTCTTCAGGTTTTGCCTACGTGTGGGATTTGGGTTCGAACCGGGTGTTGTTTACGCTTCGGTTCACCGTCCCAAAGCTAGGGTTCATCCCTGGGCGCCCGGGTATGATAGGGTTGTCCAAGGACGAACCTTGAGTGTTGGGATGACGAATCCGTAGCATATCATGGTCAATAACAGTAAAAAACCATTAATTTTTTTTGGAAAAACCCTAAATGCAAATCTTTGTTGTTCGTTGTTAGGGTTGACTATGTTCACTGTAATGTCCCCAAATTGGGACGACAACAAAAAAGAGTGTTTTCTAGCAAATTCTAGCCAAACCAAGCATAAACTGAAATCTGAAAATCTATAACCCGCCAAACCCTAGTTGAAAAAATGTATAATATTCAATCTAAAGGGAATCCAAATAAATCCACAAGAAGTTGAAAATTAGTTAGAGATTGAGTACTTTTTTGGGAGTCCAAAAGTAGGACGAATTGCTGAAATTACCTCACAAACATATTTTGAAATTTCTAGGGCATGGAATGACCCTAAAAACCCTGCCACCCACTCTAACACAAATCGCCCAAGATAGAAACCCACAAATTAGCCTTTCCCAAACAATTCACTGCCCACAATAATTATTATTCCCTACAAACAGGCTGAAACTTCAAAATTTCATAACTCCCTCAATACTTGGAATTATGATGCAAACAAGAGCTCAAACTGACCACAAAATTAGTGACTATCAAATAAAAATAATATCAAAATTTTCCTTCCATGGGTAGGTCACTAAAACTAGCTTTAAAATTATGAAAACTTTAGTTTCTAGAATTTTCTTCAAACCCTAGGTTCACCCAAATTTCCAAAAATAGATGGTGTTTCAAAACACCTTTGTAGATCCACTTGCATGAATATATGCAATTTGAAGCTCACTTACAACCCTTGAATAGAGTTGCCCAAGTAGAATGAATGGAGGTTTTCGTTCCCAAACTTAAGACACTTCTTGAAGGTTTTCATCCTCAAGAGGTGGAAACCAAACTCGACATACTTGATCAATAATTCCAATATCCAATTATACCTAACCTTCGAAAGAACATCTCACATTCCTTTTATATCCAAGCCCCAAGTGTGGCGCCCAAAATAGGAGGGAAACTCTTTCTTTTTTAAAATATTAAAAGAACCTCTTTATAATTTCACTTTAGGCCTTAAGTGCCCATGACTCTTAAAAAGGCCTTAACTTAAATGAAAACTAAATTATTATTACTTTATTTTAAGTATTTAAAAATACTTTTTATTTTAGTAATAATATTATTTTAATTTCAAAATGGGGACATTACAATCCTCTTTGCCCAAAATTGCTTGTGCTCAAGCAATTGCAAAAACCATGGGGCTGTCCCCACATTCTTCATGATGCACTCACCTACTGAACTTGCTTCCCATTGAAAAGAAGTTCCAAATTGAATTCCCAACTTGTTAAATCTGCACCTTGGAGGCTGTCCCCATGAGCTAAAAGTGTCATGACCACCTTCCCAAGACTCTCAACATCCCTACAGAAGTAACACATGACATACTGGTTTGCTTTTGATGTAGCTTCTCATAGTTATCAATGTGCCCTCAAAAGATGTTTCCAAAACTTGGAAAGAAGTAACAATAATCTCACTGAACTTACCACCAACATGTAGATGTATAAAATACACACCATCACAATCCCAAAATTGATTCCCAAGTTCCACATCATCGCACCAACACACAAGGCCAATCCTTTTATGCAACAAAACCCATTTGTCCTGGATAGTTGGAAGAACCGAACATTCCCAATCATGTAGGCAATCTTTCCACCGCGAAATCTCCTTGGAACCCACCCTTTCAAATTCAACATCTTCAGCCCACTAATACAAAACTTCCATGGCCTCTTTATATGCTTCTGATGATTGAATAATTCTTGAAAGATTCTGCAGTATCTTAAAATCAGGGCTTTCTTGCACACAACATCCGTTCTCAAAAAAATTATGAAGACTTGGATAGATCTTATACAGACCTCTTAATTGCGTCTTATCATAGAAAGGAAGCTTATCACTATGTAGTGCTCCCATATATAACAGATCAAGACAACCAGTTGGATCTATCCAGTAAACTTGGTCAAAAGACAAAAGCATTCCTTCAGCAATGTAATCTGGATTGGATTCATCCAGGAGTGGCACAAAATTGGAAGAATTTACTCTGAAATGGATAGCCACTTCCTCACTGCATGTGCCCATTCTAGTCCAAAGGAATGAATAAAGCCTTCCTATATGGGAAGTGCTTGCTTCAAATATGCGTTCTGATTTTCTCCATTCACAAAGAAGATTCAGTGCATCTTTTATACGAACCTGTGTTCTGAATCCAATATCTGCCACAAGCTTTCTATTATGGACCTGAGGATCTGCATAAGGAGCATAAGAGCCAAGGATAGATTCGATATCATCAAAGTCAAATATTAGGTCAGTAGGAAAACAAATCTTTTCATCGAGTTTTGATTTTACCCAGCGATGTCTGCGAATCTCTAAGACATAAGATGCCTCTGTGTATTTTCCTTTCTCCTCACCAAGACTGTCAGACCAGCACGTAGCTCTTTTAGAACCAAAAATCTCATCCCACACAATATCAAGAACTTCAAGGAGACAGGAACATTGTTCTACATTATTGCTTGAGCTTGACATGGCTGTTAGTATATCTACCAGCTCCGGTGATGCCCAAACATTCACAGCCCAACCCACTGCATTTACGTAACCATCCCACTCCAGATCTTTCCATATACTACAAGATTGATCTGCTACTGTCTTCTCAACATTAAGAACCTGTATGAAATCAGTGACACCAAGTTCTTTGAAAAACTTACACCACCATAACAAGTTCAATGGCTGTACTTCACTACAAAAAAATTGCAGGTACACCCTGTCAATTTCATTCCAGACTGCATTTGTGCCTGCAAGAATTTTTGTCATATCTATAGGATTACCGAATTCACTTGTAAAGTGCAGAGTTTCAGAACTAGCAGGCTTATATCCATTATTTGTTACAATGATAGCTTTCTTTGGTAGCTCTAAAATTATCTTTTTCTCTTTCTAAGTAGCATAAACAGCAATTAGATTGCAAACGTATCATTGTATAGGCCAGGTTTTTCGGTGAAACATAACTCATCCTTAGACATGCATTCACTAGCTGACATAGCTTGTAAGATATGTGTTATCACAACTTCATGTGTCGACAGCTGGCCAACCCCAACATATCGTAGCATGTGTAAAATCACACTTGAATCACCCCTGACCATAATATGTACAGTTCTTAGCTTGGAATATAACTTGGAGAAATTCTTCAAAATATGTGCATCAATCCCAATTTCAGTGGCTTCAAAGGGTAGCCAGATAAAACCTTCTATGAGCGATGTATATGATCCACCTGAAAGCGGAATGAAAGGAATCTGAAGAAGATCACTTATGAAATCAGATTCTTGTTTTACTTCAAGGTAGGCCTCAGCTCCAGTAGGCTGAAATCTCAAGCAGTCATAACGAGCAACAAGCCAGGAGCCTGTCAAGTGCAAGCCCAAGTCTCTTAAAGCATCCCTTTTAATGCATAGTGATTTCATTATCCCAATTAAGGTTCCTGACCCATATGCATGCACACCTAAAGCAGCTGCTAGTGGATCTGACAAATTAACATCTTGATGTAGATAAAAATGTCCAAGATGATTATTAAGTAATCTGGTAAAAGAATACGTATCTGGTCACTCCGACCCCTTAGAACCTTGCTCGGGAGAACCCATGGTTTATCCTTGTCCTTTGACGGTAAGCATGGGGAAGTCCTTAACTTTGAAAGAATCATTCTTGAAAGTGTAGAGAAAAATCCCCAAACTTCCCCCACCAATGGAACGAAACTCATATAAAGTGTGACAGCTTTTCCAGGGTGACTTTGATAGCATGGAAGACCCATGAAAGAGACTGCTGCACTGACAAACAACTCTGGAAATTCTGAAAGTAACCATTGGTTCCAGGCACTATCTTCCTCAACCTCTTCTCTTGAAGATGGCAGAATAAAATCCCCTTGAAGTATAAATTTAAACCCATATGCCCGCAATGGAAGGAATGCAAATACCGGCTGCTGTTCTAGGCATAGCATGTACTCTCTACTTTGGTCCTCACATAATGTGAAGGCCATAGCGATTTCAGTAGTTTCTACATCAGCTTCCAGAGCACCAACATTCAGTTTTCGATTTACCATAAGCCAAGTGGTAATTTCTTTATCATGTGAAATATTCACAAGGCCGGTGCCCATATCCTCTCTTTGCTTAATATTTAGCGAGTTTGTCATATTATCCCTAACTTTTATACGGCAGAGACGATGAAGAATTAATAATAGTGATGGATAGATCTGCAGATTTTGACACCCACGGCCTCATTCCTGTCCCCTCCAGACAAGAATATTTAAAAGGAAGGGCAATGCAAGTTTTCCAAACAGAACCATCTAACTTATTATTTTCATCGGATAGCTCCATGTAGTGCGAGTCAAGTTTGCACATAGGAGCTACAAGGGTTGGCAAAATAAAACCAATTTCTCCCTCAATTGCGTCGAATTTCACATGAAAACCATTGGAATGGATCTCTGGTGCATCTGTCACCCAAAACACTGATTTAAAGCCACTGCCTTTGTGTCCAATATAACGAGCACTAGAACCTTTATTTGTTGAATTGTTAACATCACAAAGAGCTTTAATGTCTGTAGCAGTAAATCCTAATTCATTATTGAAGATCAAAACACGAGTGCTTTGAAGGACAAATGCCAAAGTTGGTTCCACACAAGTACGGTAGTGAATATCATTTGCATTTTGGACCTTTTTGCCTCTACTAGTTCCTTTCACACGGAAAGCAGCGTCTAGTGGCACTGGATAAGGTAGCAATCATCTCTTTGTTTGTCACATGTTGGCTGTCCTCTTTTCCTTGATGTATTTGCCCTCCATCTTCAGTTTGTTTTACCTTCTCATATACCTTTCCTTGCTCCCCATTTTCAGCTTGTTCATCCTTAGATGGCTGCCCTCCTATGCTTTTTTCGTGTCTTTGACTTCTAAATTTTCTGTTTTTACCGTCAGCTGATTGCTTGTTTCTTTGGGTCCATTATTGGCCGATTTTTGATGCCCAATCATTAAGGTCTCTCCATTAGGTGGCTGCCTTTCAAAATCAGTTTCTTTGGCCAATTTATTTCTCCAATTTTTCTGAATTAATTCCCAGCTGTTCGTACCTCATAGAGGAGCTTTGTTTGATTGATTTTTGGACATTGGCAAGCTCGTGAAGTGTCTACCCCTTGTATAATTGGAAATTCAGTTCTGACACTTGCTTTAATGGCTGCCTTTCCTTTGATTGGAGTTCTTTATCATATGCCTTTGTTGATTTAGCCGTGGTTAGTTCCTTCTTCCTTTCCAACTTCTCGATTATATCTTCCAACAAATCTTCATGTGTTCCCATCATGCTAGGCCTTTGTGTCATCCTTTCTTGATATCACCACTTATAGGCAGACCCATCCAAATGCTGAATAACAAAAAATAGCGCCTCTTTTCAACCTCTAGGCCTCAAGTCAAGGTACTCAATCATCATATCAACCCAAACTCTAACCGAATTACTGGGATCACCATCAAAAGTTGGAAGAACTATCTTCCCCAAATCATCCTGCGTATCCATATACCCATAATGCCTCTTACCATACCTCAAGCTTAGCCAAGCTTCGAAGCTCCTTCCCCTGCGTTATATAGGTGCAAGAGTAAAGTACTCATCATAATCCTCTATGAAATCTCAACGAATCAAATGCTGGTCCTCATGATCCTGGGCTTGTGTATTACCTTTCATCCTTTGTTGTTCCTGTTTTGAATCCCACAAATGGCCAAGATATGGCTTTGATACCACTGTAATGTCCCAAAATTGGGACAGCATATAAAAAATAGGGTTTTCCAACAAACCCTAGCCAAACCAAGCATAAACTGAAATATGAAAATCTATAACTAGCCAAACCCTAGCTGGTAAAGTGTATGATATTCAATTTAAAGGGCGTCCAAATAAATCCACAAGAAGTTGAAAATTATTTAGAGATTGAGTACTTTTTTGGTAGTCTAAAAATAGGACAAATCACTAAAATTACCTCACAAAAGTATTCTAAAATTTCTAGGGCATGGAATGATCCTAAAAACCTTGCAACCCACTCCAACCCAAATTGCCCAAGATAGAAACCTGCAAATCAGCGTTTCCCAAACAATTCGTTGCCCACAATAATTATTATTCTCTACAAATAGGCTGAAACTTCAAAAATTCAGAACTCTCTCAATACTTGGAATTATGATGCAAATAAGAGCTCAAACTGAGCACAAAATTAGTGACTATCAAATAAATATAATATCAAAATTTTTCTTTCATGGGAAAACCACCAAAACTAGCTTAAAAATTTTGAAAACTCTCGTTTTCAGAATTTTTCTCTTCAACCCTAAGTCCACTCAAATTTTCAAAAGTAGGTGGTGTTTCAAAACACCTTTGTAGATCCACTTGCATGTACACATGCAATTTGAAGCTCACTTACAACCCTTGAATAGATTAGATTATTATTACTTTATTTTAAGTATTTAAAAATACTTTTTATTTTAGTAATAATATTATTTTAATTTCAAAATGGGGACATCACTTTCACGTAGGTGGTTTATTGTTCTCTGTATTGGATATGCCATTATTCAAGATTAAAACCGAAAAAGAAAAGGGCTGCAACACAAGCCATGCTGTTGGGTTTCGAACCTTGGTTGCAAAGGGCAATCACGCAAATAACATGAAGGGAAATCACGTGAATAACGCAGTTTCAAATAGCAAATAGTAGATGACTATTCCATGCAATCCCTGTAGGTTATGCGTGATACTCCGCAACTTTTTCTTTCCAACTTTCCATTGATGTCTTGGCCATCGCTATCTAGCGATACAAATATATAATTTTAAATTGAATTGTGTTGTATTATATTTAGGCTTTTAGTGATCCATAATAATATAATACAATAAAAATATAGCAATCACTAATATAATTTTAAATAAATATATTAAATACAATTAAATGTATTTTAAATAATTTGATTATACAATTTAAATAGTTCGATTATATATTGTATTTAAAATTTAAATTAAATAGTATCAATTTTTTTTAATAATATTAAAATTTAAAATTAAAATTAAATTGTATTGTATTTAATATATTTATTTAATTTTTATCAAAAAATAATTATATTTATATATTATATAATTATTATTTTTTGCTATCTTTGAGTACCTGTTATGGTTTAAAAAGGACCCTTAGCCTTATTCTTTGGTGTATCCCTTAGGCTAAAGGAAAAGGGACTAAAAAAGGAAGCACTAACACCTCTTCAAATTATAAAAAGGTACCTTATGGTTAAGTGTTCTAAATTTAAGTTGAGGAGGGGGCTTTTTGAGTTAATGGGGCTCACATAGCCCTTAAATGATTTAAATTTTTTTATAACCTTATAACATTTTGCACTTTCCTTCCAAATGGAGCGCCCAACTTGAGGAGTAAGGTATATAAGAAGGATTGTGATTCTTTTGAAAGGTTTCTGCATGATTTGATAATTGAATTCTGAGTCTAAGCACGAAAATGCTTGGCTTTCTCCTTGAGGACGGACCCCTTCAAGGTGGACTGAAAATAAGGACATAAACCTTTACTTTCAGTTAGGGCAGCTTCGCAAGGAAGTTGTATTGAGCATATTGGACTAACAAAGTTGTTTTGAACACTGATTTTGATTACAGCAGTGAGAGGACAGGCTGTTGAGGTGGTGGCGAGCAGCAAGGAAGGTTGGCGAGTGAGGATTAGGGGCTAGGGTTAGCAGTGGAACCCTTGGGGTGCCTAGCGACCACTCTCTGAGGGTGGGTGAGTGACCTCCAAGACCTAAATTGGCATTTTTGAGAGCTGGACAACACCCTGGTATTTTTGGTCATTTTTATAATTTATTTCCAGCTATATACATTGGGGAAAATTCAGTTTTAAGCTTAAGTGGTTGGCCATATTTATTGTTAAATTTCTATAATTATTTGATCATAGAATATTGTGAATTTGGAGTTGAAAGGACCTCCATAAGATGCTGTAAGTTTTCTGTGTATTGGTGCTTTGGGAACTAATTTGATATGTTGATTTGATGCTCTAAAACTCTTAAGAAAATTCATTAATTTGCTGCTAGGGTTTGGGATAATTTATTTCAGCTTTGGTGAGGGTTTGAATATCCAGGGTTGTTGGAAAAATCAGAAAACTATAATTAATGGTTAGGGTTTGATATAGAAACTAAAAAATTTGCATATTTGAGTAGGGTTTGCTGGAAAATCCCTTTGATTTAATTTCAGTTCCAAAAGGAATATTTCAGTGGTATTAGAGCAATTTTCTTGGCCAACTGTAGGGTGCGAGTGACTACAATGGATTGACAACCTAGGTTTTTGTCAAAAGAATACAAAGATCCCATTCAAAAGGTGGGGATGAAGAAGAGAACATTGAATGAAGTCATGGATGATTTGTTGTAAGCTATGCAAAATTATCAGAAGGAACTTAGGACAATAGGCCCCAAGGCTTTGATAAAGGCCATAGAGTCACACCCTAAGTATCAAGAGCCTTAAAAGAAGGAAAGACACCAATAGAAGTAATGAGTGTTTCACCATCACAAAATGATTTTCCCTTAGAGATGAAAGAAGAGAGAGAGATGATGGTGCACAAGCCTAAAGGAGAAGGAAAGTCAAATTTGCAAAATGAGGGAGAGACTTGTGTGGTTGAAGCCCAATCATTGAAGGATAAAGTTGACAAACAACTTGCTGAATTCCAGAACAATAGTGTGGAGAGACATGTATTTGAAGAAGAAATCGGGAATCACAAGGATAGAAGGGTTTCCACAGATCCTACTTCACCAAAGGAGGACAAGCTTGTTGTTTGTATCCCAAGGTATGAAAAGCTTGGTAACATATCAGATTTGTTGTGTCACACTATGCCGTTTCAAATTTGTTTCCCTCATAAGAAGCATGTTAAAAGAGGTGATAAAAAGAGGCATACAATTTCCAACATGGGTAATGGGGACCCCTTGATTCAAGTTGATAATTTTTGTTGCCAAAAGGTGTGGAATCTCGAAAATATTCTGAGATCTACAAAGGGTAGCAATTCTGATTTTAATATATTTGCAGCTGTTCCTTTCATTGAAGTAAGAAAAAATCAGAGTTGGTTTCAAATAAGTATGAAGAAGCTTTAAGGTATGCGAAGAATCATTTAAATTCTTATTTTAAGACCCTTACGGATTTTGAAAATGTAGGTTCAAAGCAAGTTTGTGAAAGGATTGAATTTCAGTTTGTGATAAGGAAAGAGAAATCAGATTTGAATCGAAAAATTGGTATCTTGAAGCCCTTTGAGCAATAGAAGGGCAACACCTTGGGACAGCCAAGTATTGAAATCTTCGAGCTTCAAAATCAGAATTTGTAGGGCATCCAAAGAAGATGTTCCAGCCTGAAAAGGGACAAATAAGCTCACAAAATTCTGAATTGCATGATAAAAATTCTGAGTTGCAAAAATCAAAATTTTTAGGACAACAAAGTGAGAATTTCTAGCATGATGATAGGCAGTTAATAGAGCAGCAAAGTGAGGGTTTCTAGCAAGGGTATGAACAACAAGGAGAGTTGCTAGTAGAAGGGAAAAATATTCTAATCAAGGAGAAAATTTTGCCCTTATTACAAGGACTCAAGAAAGGTGTGAGGAGTGGCTAAAAAGGACAAATGAGGCAAAATTGATAACCTTTCAAGCTAAACAACACCTACATGAGTTTAAAAGGGAAGGCGAGTTCTTAAGACACCACTATGATAGTTTTAAAAATGGAGAAAAATCAGATTTGCGTAAGATTTGTAAGGAGGACCTTCGGGAAGACTTTGTTGGGAGGTATGCACATGAGGGATGTGCCTCATTAACTTCTCATGATCGTCTCCAACCTGCTGAAGTTTCTAGATCCACATTTGAGGGTGAAACTTTCAGACCATGGGAAAATGTTACAATTTCTGAGTTTGGGCAGTCACCACTGCCAAGAGGAATTCACTCTACTTTGTGTTGGGCAAGTAAATTGAATTCTAGGAATTGTTGTTCCTTGAATGGTGTTAAAAAAATGACAAATTCTGAGAGGGGACAACCACTAAGGTATGTTGGAAGCCATCCAATCCCATGCTTCAAAAGCATGTAAGAGGAATAGGCCCATAAAACACTGAGAAAGTTCTGAGTTCTATGTGCAAACTCAACTTGTTATATATGCAGGAAATTCTAAAAAAATTGGCATAATACAGCTCCTAACAAAGTCTGAAAATGTTAAGGCAGCAAATTCTGAAAAAATGGTGGAAACTAAGCCCAAGGAAGACAGAAAATTATGAAGTTTTTGAAATAATACAGCCCCTAGTGAATTCTGGAAATGATGAAGAATTTCGACGCTTCACTAGTGACAAGTAGTTGGGGTTTGTAAAGAAGGAACAACCCTTCCAAGGTATTATGGAGCTTTGGCTCTTTTCAGGTTTGATATGTGCCCCAAACATCATTAACTTTGTGTTAGGGCAGTCAGGATTGAATTTGAATATTCAATTAATTTTGGTAGGACATGCAATGAAAAAGAAAATTCAGAAATGTGAAATGAAAAGGAGTAGGATGACTACAAATGGTCTTCAATTCATGGGAGAAGAAAGACTAGATAGGGGCAGCATCATAGAGAGAGAAAGCCTTCAAATTTTATGCACTCATGATGCATGTTGGAAGCATATTTGGAAGGAGCAGCATGAGGATAGGCAATGGGCCTTCATGTGGGCATCATGGCTAGGTTGTTCACTTCACCATGTTATCTACACAAGAGGTTCACTTCACCATGTTATCTACACAAGAGGCATGTATACAAGATTGTTCATAGTTGTTTTCTTTTCGCAAATTAGTGAGCCATACCATTGGTTTGGTGAAAGAGTGTCAAGGCACATTGAGAGCTCTAAAAAGCATTGGGGTGCATTCCAAGGAAGCACACATTCCAAGGTACACATGCAAGGAAGAATGACCATAAGGGGCAGCCTTAGTACATTTTCCTATCATGTTTATTATGACAATTCCAGTTCATCTAAAGAGGTTTTTAGATTCATATTGGTTCCTCTTGAGGTTGTAGACATGAAGGGTTCATCAAAAGGCAAGTTAAGAGTGAAAATTTTGACTTTTGTGGGCACTTGCAAGGCGGTAAATTATAAATACAGCCCTCAAAACATCAAGTACAGGTTTCCTTTTGAGGTGATTCTTTCCAAGTTAAGGGAACATATGAGCATAAGTACCGAGGATTGGGTTATATTCATATCAAGGAAGCTTCCAGCCCATGGGATGTATGGAGTTGTGATCTTGGAGGGCAGTTTTGAGAGTATTAGCAGCTGCTCCATGTTCAGTAATCAAGGATAGAACCGGGGCAGCCACTTGTTTGGAAGGAGATTGAGCCTAGTGCTTATTTGGGAGAGTGCTAGTAGCTGGTCCATGCCTGGCAATGAAAAGTACAGCCATGGTATACTCTTTCACCATGCTGCTTATGACAGTTCCAACTCACTTGTTGTGAGCTTGAGGGTTCCCGGATGCATGGGGAAGGTTGATTGCAGGATGTCACTTCAAAATGGTGAGTTATGGTTGGATAAGTTCTTATTTTGGGATCACAAGAGGTCTAATTTTTGCATACCCAGCCAGTCAATCACATGGGATGTGACTGATTTCACTATTCCCTTTGCATATAAGGGCATTTGTTGGTTGCCAAGAGACCAGGGGTGGAATGCTAATAAGGTGAATAAATTTTCAGCTCTCATAGATGGAAAAATTCTGAGTTTTGAGGCAGTTTTTGAGGGTGTAGATAGCATGGGCAGCCTTCGTATTCCCCCTAAGGTACCCACATATATATTGCCAGCCACTCCTCATGTGGAGAACTTGATCAAGTATGCAAACATGGGAAGAGAAGGGAGCCACCCCCGCATGGAACATAGAGGAAGGTCCTCCATTTTGACTAACATGTTTGTGTTTTGTGTAGGTATTGATAGGTGGACATTTAAGGCCCAGTTTTCCAGCCAACATCTTTCTAGAATAAACTTTTTCAGCCTCTACATTGCTGCAAATTCGAGGACGACTTCTTTTGTCATCTCGTTGAGAATCCTGGGGTGCAAGGCCTCAATGGAGGGAATGAGGAACACAATGTGCTGCTGTTGTATCATTTCCAACACAAGTAGGCAACCAAAAATCTTCAAGTACCACATGGAAAAGGCGTCAACAGGAGGCCTTCCTTCCATGGAATGAAGTGAGTTGAGATTTGCATGGGGATAATTGTTGGGATAGCTCCATGGATGTTGCTACTGCTTGAGGACAAACAATTTTGGGCGGGGAGAATTGTCATGTCCCCCTTTTGGACATAAGAATGAAAAAGGACCCTTAGCCTTATTCTTTGATGTTTCCCTTGGGCTAAGGGAAAGGGGACTAAAAAAGGAAGCACTAACTCCTCATCAAATTATAAAAATGTACCTTTTGGTTAAGTTTTCTAATTTTAAGTTGAGGAGGGGGCTTTTTGAGTTAATGGGGCTCACATAGCCCGTAAGTGATTTTAAAAGAAAGTTAATCTTATAACATTTTGCACTTTCCCTTCAAATGGAGCCCCCAACTTGAGTAAGGTATATAACGAGAATTGTGATTCTTTTGAAAGGTTCATGCATGATTTGATAATTGAATTCTTTGAGTCTAAACACGAAAATGCTTGGCTTTCTCTTTGAGGACGAAACCCTACAAGGTGCATTGAAATTAAGGACAAAAACCCTTACTTTCAGCTAGGACAACTTCGTAAGGAAGTTGCATTGAGCATATTGGACTAACAAAGGTGTTTTGAACACCAATTCTGATTGCAGCAGTGAGAGGACAATCTGTTGAGGTGGTGGCGAGCAACAAGGTTGGCGAGTGAGGATCATGGGCTAGGGTTAGCAGCACAACCCTTGGGGTGCCTAGAGACCACTCTCATAGGGTGGGTGAGTGATCTCCAAGACCTAAATTGGCCTTTTTGGGGGCTAGACAGCAGCCTGGTATTTTTGGTGATTTTTATGATTTATTTCCAGCTATATACATTTGGAAAAATTCAGTTTTGAGCCTAAATGGTTGGCCATATTATTGCTAAATTTATATAATTATTTGATCACATAATATTGTGAATTTGGGGTTGAAAGGACCTCCATAAGGTGCTGTAAATTTTCTATGTATTGTTGTTTTGGAAACTAATTTGATATGTTGATTTGTTGCCCTAAAATTCTTCAAAAATTTCATTAATTTGCTGCTAGGATTTGGGATAATTTATTGCAGCTTTAGTGAGGGTTTGAATATCCCGGGTTACTGGAAAAATCAGAAAACTATAATTAATGGTTAGGGTTTGATATATAAATTCAGAAATTTGCATATTTGAAATGGGTTTGTTGGAAAACCCCTTTGGTCTAATTTCAGGCCTAAAAGGGATATTTCACACTAATTTCCTATGTATCAGTGGGATTCCTATATTTTTTAATTATTTATATATTTTTTGTATGGACGAACCCAAAACAAACCCAAGAAAGAAAAAAATTGCCGTACCGGTGAACTGGGTTCTTCGAACCCGCACCAGGACCAAAAACGAACCAGTAACATAAACTTATGTTGTTTCCACACTATAGTAAAACATGTTATTTATTTTTCTGTGTATAATAATAATTGTAATCTGTTTTTTTTGAACTTGGTTAAATAGACAAACCAAAATCTTTTCTGAATTCAACTCTTCTATAATTTTAGACAATTATTACCATTATTTTGAAAGTGGAAACATTGTCATGTCAAAGAGATTGGTACACCTTATATATTAGACCTTATGTAGTGCACTGTCAAGAATTACATATTAAGCCTAGATTGACATGAGAGTGAAGATGGTGGATGTCCCTTTTAAGGAGTTTTTTAATTAGCCAAGGTCTTAATGTATTGTTATGTATCTCTTGCTCAGTCGCTCTAAGTTTTGTGGAACCTACACAAGCAAACTTAAGCTCATGCTGGGAGATTGTTGAGCCCTCATCCCCAACTATTTTCATCAATATGATGAAATTGGATATTTGAAGAGGTGTGTGGATACAACACAAAAAAAACTTAAGATGAAGAAAACCCTAGTTTTGTCTCTAGTGCCAATTGTGTGTTGATTATCTTCTAGGTGGATTAGTTCTTTGTTACATCTCTACTGCTTAGTTTTGTGATATATATATATATATATATATATATATCAGTGTATTGATGGTTTCATGCTTATATGAGGTGCTTTAGCTTGTTAATTTCACTTTTTGACATTATGTGAGATGATTACCTATGTGCTTGCATGAATAATGAGTTTCCTCCTATGCATCCACTATAACATTATATTTGCTATCGAGTAATTATCACTATATTAGAAATGACATGCATAGTATAATCGAATGATATTTTTCCATAATGACAAAAAAACTGTTATATCAAATACAAAAGACAAAGTTTATGGACAACTGTTGTATTTTTAGTGTAAGGATTATAGATTCGGGTATTTGGTAGTCCCCTGTAGGGGCTTCTAGCAAAGGTGTATTTCATATTCCTTACAATGCTATCCTATCTATATATATCTTGGAGGGCAATAAACAATTATCAACCATCCAACTAAATCTCAAATAATTGCATTAACAGTACATGACCATATGAACAATAAAGTCTGCTTTAAGCATTATAATACATATTTGGCCAATGCCTATTGGAATTATGTCTTCACTTTGACTGACTTTTCTATTGGCTCCTTCATGCACATCTTTTGGTAGCCTCACCATGGGTGCCTTACTATCATTTGGTATGTAAAGCCCCCAAATGGGACAATTAGGACAAGTTGGGGTTTTCCAACAAACCCCTATGCAAAACTGAAAATAATCTGAATTTTGCCCTAAAAACCAACAAACCCTAGTAGCAATAGATATCCAAATTCCAAACAATAACACTCCACAATAACCCCAATAATTACTAAATATGCATCTACAACAAAATACTTTTTTTTGTAGCAAGATAAAATGGCGATGTGGCTGGAATTTCTTTGCAATAATTCTAATTTTTAAGATGTTGGTACAACTACGTTTTCTCTTCCAATCAGCGTTGAAACCCTTGCACAAACTCACAATAAATATTGCAAAATTTCTTGCAATTTATTAGGGCTTCCAAGGAACAAATTAGGGCTGTCAATAGTCAATTTAGCCCCTCTAAACAAGTCGCCACACTTTAAAAAATAGGAGAAACAAATCTGAAATTTAAACCCTTGTTTTATCCCTTCAACAAGGTCTCCACTTGACAAATTATTAAAATAATTTAGAGAACATAAAATAAATTATTCCCTTCAATATTAGAGCCCAAAAGCACTCTAACAATCTGCCCAAGTGAATTGCTCTAGCAGAGAAAATTATGCAAATAATTTTCTGAATTAATTACCTTATTTTCAGCTCTCAATCCACTCAAAATCAGTTTGCAAAATATTAGAAAAATATAATAATAATATTAAAAAAATATTATTATTGCCTTAAACTTGATTTAGGTCACCCAAAGCAAGTCCAATGATGCCCTAAGGCATTTGCTCCCCCCTCCAAGGAAGTCACATATCTTTGGTGGTCTCCTTACTACCCTAAAGTGGTTCATTCCTCCTCTTTGACCTGCAATTTGCAAATTTTCAGCTCTCTATAGGCTCTGATTCAATTCTTAATGAAGGTGGTGTCTAAAAACACCCTTGTAAGTCCAATTGCATGTAACCATGCAAATCTGAAGCACAAATTACAGCTTTTGAATAGAGCTGCTCTGAATGTAGGAATGAAGGTTTTCGTCTCCGAACTCTTAACACACTTGAAGGTTTTTGTTCTCAAATTGTGATGAACAAGCTTGACATACTTGATCAATGATTCAATATTCCAAATTAGCATAACCATTCAAATGAATCCTCAATTGTTTTTTATAATCATCCCCAAGGGTGGTGCCCAAGTTGGAAGGATGTGTCTTTTGAATCATAAGGAACTTTACCTTTTTAAATTTCTTTTTTGAGGGGTTAGGCTCTCATGACCTTTAAAGGTCCCCTGCTTAAGTGAGAATTAGACTAAAAACACTTTTTGCATAACTCAACTAAAAATTAGAACACTTAAGTACTTGTCACCTTTTTACTCTTTGAATAGCCCCCTCATAGTTCCCTTTTCTTTCTTTCCTTTAACCTTGTGGGAACAAAAACCAAGCTAAGGGTTCATAAACAAGTTACACCAAAAATGGGGACATTACATGGTAGCTGAACTTTTACCCTAGCCATAACCTTTGTCATAACTCTATCCAAGTTTTCTTTGTCTTACCCATCAACTACATTGCATCATATTCTTCGCTATCTGAATCAGCACACCAATTTGAATAGCAAGTTAGAGACATCAAATCAAAATATTCATCAACCACACTGCATCATATTTTTCGTTATCTGAATCAGCACATCAACTTGAATAGCAAGTTAGAGACATCAAATCAAAATATTCATCACTGAAATTGCTCAAAATTACTATGTACTAATTTTCAAATATTAAGGTACTTTGGTAAAATATTCAGCTTTAACATTGCTTGGTATTACTCTTTTATATATTCCATATATTGAAGATATATAGTTTCTGGAACTATATCACTGGCAAGTTTGTAGACTGATTCTACAAGACAAAGGTTGTCATATATTACAACCATTTTAAGAATATCAGTATGTAGAGTGGTACAAACTTTGTGTATGCCGAGAAGTACGAGACAAAAGGTTGTCATATATTACAACCATGTTAAGAATGTCAATATAGTGGTACAAACTTTGTGTGTGCACTGAACATGTATGTCTAAACTTGTAAAGATCAGGGAAGAGAGTTAAAACAAAATTTAGCTAAAGTATTTATTACTAGAACAGAAGCAAGGGAGTTTTGGTCGTGGCATTGAAGCCAAAGTTGCATAGAATAGATTAGAAATTGATAGCTGTCTTGAACTCAAATTATGCTTGCATTGAAAATCAGTAACAAGAAACAAGAAAAAAGGAATTTGGCAGGACACAAACTGTTCAATCTTTTATACAAGCAAATAAAACAAACAAGTGAAGCAGGTAGATTGTACTTTATGATATCTGAAGCTTGAAATGGTTAAATTTTTTGTATGGCAGTAATGTTTTTAGGCTTATTTTGGCAATTGCGATGGTGCTAAAGGCTACAGGAGTCATTAGTTTGCAGACTGATTTTTTTTTTTTTTTTGTAGTAACTATTCTGGGAGTTCCTAGTTGGAAAAGTTATGAAGTTTATCCATGGAATAAAATATTGCCTTAAAGCTTTTAACTTTTATGATGGTCAACTTGAGCCGAGTCTAACAACTGTTATTGCGAGGCTGATAGTTATATGATATTAACTTGCTGTAGGTCTGTCGGCCACATATAAGGCTGCAGATTTGTTATGGCCAATCGGATCGCAGGTTATGATACACTCTCTTTCATGTTCTAGTAGCTTTGTCTATTCCTTCTGGTGAAGTTGTTTGACTACTAATATCTTAACATTGTTATTTGAATGATCCCCATCTTGCAAGTGATGGTTTGCTAAGCTGTTGCAGATTTTTTGTCCATGCACATGTAAAATGTATACATGCCTAATTGTTAGATCTGCTCGAAATTGATAAGTTCGAGAGAGGTTCTACCTGGTCATCATTACAATACTTCTTCTAAGTGGTTGACTACTCATGAGTATGACTCAACTTACTTCAAAGCTTGGTCAAATTTGGTGAGTTTGGGAAAAGTTATGGAGTTTCATGCGAACTTGTCGAGTTAATGAGTTTGAATTTCCCGAGTTTGATAGGACGATTCAAATGCCTATGAAATAAACAAAATAGTCATTTTACAAGCTGGTTCAACTGAAAGCATCTATGAACAAGAGGACTATAGGAAGAGGGCTGTTGGGCACTAGAAACCACCTTTTTTCAGATTTGATGTGTATTTGACTGATTAGTATATAGTATTTTATGACTTTTTCCATAAATTTTACTTATGTGTTGGAAAATTCCCTTTCAGGAAAATTTGATTGTTTTATGCATTTTAAATTTGCTGTGTTTTTCGTTCAATTTTCACCTGGGTGCTGAGTAGTTCCTGAGTCCGAGTTGCATGATTTTGTATTTGGAAGAAAATTCTCTTTGCTAGAATGATTTTATACTTACAACGATTTGTGGAATGAGGTTTGCTATTAAGAGTTTATTGTTTCCTTTGCTGCATCCTTATCGATCATTTTAGCACAAAGATTAAAACATGAACCTAACCTGGTAAATTTGTCATTCATTGAACGGGGCAAGCAGATTTAAATCCAAATGAAAACTGTGTTTGTTTGACAGTTCATTGAGTTCTGCCTACTGATCAAGAGTAGCACCTTTTTTGATGCCAAAGTTGATTTTGCTTCACATAATTTTGCAGTATACATGACAAGATATGTGTTCTTATAGCATACTGTAGTTAATTGAGTATTATAGTTTATAATGATTATTTAGTTAGCCTATGTTAAGGATGCTATATGCCTGCATATCATATAGGTGCATATAGGTAGGTTTGATTTGGAAGCGTGATATATGAAGTATGGCCTTTCAATTTGTTTATTTTCATAGGTGTATAATTTTAACTCAATTTAGCCACCTCTGGTTTATATTCAGACAACCAAATATTACCCATTAAAGTTAAGGACCATGATTTGACTGTAAATCAGTGGATTGAACCATTGCTGTATATTTTCTCTTTTCTTTTCTTTGTGAAGAGAGAGCCTTTAAAATTTTCCAGTTTCAAGCTGCAGTGTAATAAACACTCCATTGCAAAACTTGACTTCACAATCAATAAATGTTTCTATGGCTTTGTCTCTAAATGTTTTTAATGTAAATTTCTTCTAATTCTTTTTCCTTCGAATATTTCAATGTGCCCTATTAGGCATGAGTTGGCAGACTTTGCAACATAGTTTCAAGAAAAAATGCTTGGAATCGACACGGGCTGTTGATCTTAAGGATTGGCGGGGCTGGATTGCCGTAAATGTAAAGTGGAATGCATTGTAAAATTTTGATGCATATATTGCTAAAGAGGGTGGCCCAATGCCATTTGTTTGCCTCTCTCAATTTTGAAGGGTTTTTGATATCTTACACCTCTTAAAATAGTGCTGAGGCATTGATTAGAAATGATTGTGCAGTGGAGGTTAAAGAGTATAATTCTTATTAAAATTAAAAGAATATAACTCTTGAAATATGTAACAAGGCAACACATTGATAAAGTGATTCATGTGAGACCACACCCCTTAAAGAATGAAAGAATGAAGGAATGAAAGATTTTAACGTCCACGAGACCAAGCAGTGTATGGGACCAAGAGCTGCAACAAAGTTGTTCCATGTTAACACAATGTCACATTCCCTTTTTCAAATGAGTAAAAGAAATAATAAAAATAATATTTTAAGTTCTAGTGACTTTTTTTTTTTGGATAGATATTGGCTTTTGATCGGATTTTTAACTGGTTTTGTAGCACACAAGGGGGCGTTCCCGAAATATCAAAAAGCTTAAAAATGAAGACCATAAGGGCCAAGACTAGATTACAGAGTAACACTCAGGTGAAAATACAACTAACCCATTCTTCTTGAAAGACACCACCAACAAGAAAAGCTACTAACCACTTAGTCAAACTAGAAATATTGAAAGAAAAGAAGAACAAAATTCTGCAACTCCACATACCACCCCACCTACCCAGCAATTCATCCCCGAGACGCAAGTGTTTGCCTTCCTCTACTAGAGGGCAGAGCTTCCATCCACATTAGGTGCCACCATAAAGGAAATTCATAACATCAATTTGCAATCTTTCGGCTTCCGTCTTCCGCCCTTTTTTACCAGGTTTACCAAATTTGGCGTCGCTCGTTTGGAAATAGGCTTTGGAAGCTAGCTTCTCTTCTTCGTATTCCTCCATAGAAGTTTTAGCCTTGTAAAGATCTTTAGTTTGCAAAGAGCCTTCTAGCGCAGAGAAAACTTGAACCTGGGGAGATGCCAGTGCTTTGAAATCCTCAGACATTTGCTTGCTACCAGAAGACAACACCTCAGGGTTTTGACTTTCAGATTCCACTATTTTGTTGAGTCGAGGGAGTTGATCTAATAGGAGTCCAATACTATCTTGGGTCGCCACTACCTCCTATGGTCTAAGAGAGCGACCCTTATCCACCAACGAATCCCCTTGGGAGGCTTTCAAACCAATGGTAGAGTCGCCCACTGAGCCACAAAGGTTGTTAACAAGATCCCTATTAGGGCATCCATTCTAATCCATTTCCTCAAACAAGATGAACCCACACCTTTTGTAGCCTTCTTTGGGCAAGTTGCAACTTTATGGCTGCCCTGCTTACACTTAAATCATCTATACGACAACCCTTCATAATTGATAAACTGATTCCAAACCCCTTGTGAGTATTTAAGCCTTGCAAAATGAAGAGGTTTGGAAAAATCCATCAACACAGATCCTCCCAAGCTTCTGTAGAGCATTCAAATCTTGATTGATTTTAACACACCAAATAAATTAACTAGTTGTAACAACGTTGAATCATGCATTGCTAAAGGAAGATTATACAGTCTTACCCATACATGAGCATTTGATAAAACTGTATCTGAAGGATTAAAAAAGGGGACACAGGGGCACAAGAACACTCCCTGCTTTCCAAAAAGCCATGAACCATTGTTCCAAACAAAATTCTGCTCTTCACAGAGGGCAAAAGAAACAAGAAGCCATTTGGGAGACAAGAAAGAGAAACATCGACGATAGAAGGCCATAGCCATATTGGTTTGCCCACAAAGAGAACTCCCAAGATGGACATTTCCCCACACATCGACCAATACGGGATTTGCACCCTGTTTCCACATTAATGGTTGCAAGGATCTCATCAAAAATCTCTAGGATAGGGGGATTAGAGGAAAAAATGAGAGGAATATCCCAAAAGACCGTTGTTTCCACACCATTGTGATCATGCACTTCACTGCCAACCCTCCCCTCAAGGCAAGAAACCTTAGTGCCCTGCCCAACTTTGCTTTTAAGAGGCAAGGAACATCTCTCAATTAGTTGAGGGGCGAGATTAGGGTTTTCACACACAATAACTTCTTGATAGAAAGCTCCACAGGTGTGATAAGGGTTTGATATATTCTGACATTTGGCAAAAACCCAATACTTGGAGTTTGAAACCCAGCCAAAGTTTTTGCTTCCCTTGACCTCTGGCTTACATTATCATGGGTTGAATTCACCACTACATGTTTTAACTTCCCTGTGGCCTTTGCAATCGTGGCCCACTTCCAGATCCGCCCTTTGCTGGGTCTTTTGCCAACATCCCAATATTCTGCCTCTACTACTATCGACACCCTTACCTCGACCATCGCCGTCGCTATTCTTATCATTCTCATCTACATATGCTATTGCCGTCATTGATACTCTTGCTGCTTTCGCCATCAAGGTCCATACTCTTTATTACAAAGCATGAGAGTGACTTTATTAAAATGACAACTTAATATTATTTTATTATGCAAAGTTCAAGTCCAGTAAAGTGTTTTTACAAGGGGGCCTAAAGTGATGTTATTAAATGATGCTAGGCATGGGGTACAAAGTGATATTATTTTAAAAGGTTCGTAAGTCACTTTGACATATATTTTGGGAAAAATGAGAAAATAAAAAATAATATTTTATTTTTCAAAAGCATTTATAAAAGAAGGGCATTGGGCTCATTTGGAAAGTATTCTATTTTATTATTCATCTTTTCAACTTATGAAGTTTTGAGCAATTTGCTTTTAGCTTTCAACATCAGAAGACGAAAACTCTTCGATGGATTCAGGGTAGAGGAAGAAACCCCTCTAGTCTTATGTGGTGGTTTCATTTAGGGGTTGTAATTGGGCATCAACCATCAGATTTGTGCATTTTCAACAGAACCAAGGAAGCATCAAATATTTTCAAGTTAGACATATCAGTTAGGGCATCATCTATAACTAGGGCATCATTTGATGCAACTGGGACATCATCGCTAAGGTTGACGTCACCATCGCTAGGGTTGACGTCACACTTAGAAGGGTGACATCATCATTTAGGCTACTTTTAGGCCAATATTAATGCTGGTATGGTCTGCTATAATTTTTTGAATTTTTTAGTTAAGAAAATAAATAATTTTTTTGATATTTTCTTAATTAAAATTCCACAAAAATTACTGTCTATAGTATTATTCATCGCTGAAATTATTTATTAAAACTCGGAAATTTGCAAGGGTTTTATCAGTAAAATAAAACTATTTGATTTTCAGTTGCAAGGGTTTTAAATAAAAATTCATAATTTTATTTTCTATTGTAAGAGTTTATTGTAAGGGATTCTAGTAAATACATAATTATTTAAAATGTCTGTTTAGGGGTATTTTAGTGGTATCAAAATTGTGATCTTGTTAGTCTGGAATCATGAGAACAATGCAAGAATCCATGTTAGAGATGTTACAAGTTATGCAAAAATGTCATAATGATCTAAAGACATGGATAGAAATAAAGAAGAAAAATTCAAAATCTGAGCCTAAAAAATCTACAAAGGAGCAAAATAAATTCAACATGCAAATTGAAGATAAAGAGATTTTATCTAAAAAGGAACTAGAGAATGTAGTTGAAAAGAAACTAACCATATTGCAGACAAACGCAAAGGATATGAGGACCCAAAAAATGTGTGATGAATGGCTAGGAAGAGCTAAGGAAGCTAAGTTGATAGCCATTCAAGCAAAACAACACCTATAAAAAAATAAGTGAAAAAAATTCTTCAATTGTAATGGTGGAGCATGAAGAAAAATCAGAGTTGCAAGAAATTGAAAGAAAACAAATCGAGGAAAAAACATCACTAGTTGGATGTGAAAAACTTAAGATGGAGGAAGATGCACCAAACCATGAACTATCCATCGATCTTCCAAGGGGTGAGTTATTACCGTATCGATTGAATTGCAAAGTAACATTATGGGTCAACATGCTTTTGAGGGGAATATTTTGATTGACCCTAACTCGGGTGTTTTGAGTCTCAAGGATGGAGGTATTGAGGATATTACAACATTTTCTATTTCAACAAAAGGTGAGCACCTTGATTTTAGTTGTAGACAATATTTGATGATTATGTAGCACTTTAGTCTTGTACATATGGCAAACTCAGACCTTGATTGTTCCTCTTAGTTCTACATTCTCATTGCTTCCGCAAGCCTTGCATCTACTCTATCTTGTATTCCTCAACCTATCTCGTAGTTCGACCAGTTTTATATTGATGACACAAACATTCTATCTTACCCAAAATGCTTTAAATGTATTTATCTTACACCTCTACAAGTTTCAAGACTATACCTATTTTATTACTCCTTGGACACTAACGTCCAGGTTAAACAATAGCGTCAATATTACTGTTCTGTCTTGATCTAATTGTCTAGTGCTTTAAAGTCATTCAATTTGCAAATGAAATGTATTCCAATGGTCGGCCTATGTGTTTCAATGTGAGTTATTACTCCAAAAATATTGATATAAATACAAGATTAACCCTCATTCATTCCTCACATAAAAAAGACCAAAAAGACTAAAACACTTATCAAAAGTACTTTATCAAGCATTCAAATAATTAAAACTTCTTTATTTTCATACTAGTCATAGGTTCAACACATCTACAGGTTTGAAGTACTAAAAGAGCAACCCAAGAACTTGATTTGTCAAGTTACAACTAGGTCACTATTGTACTTGCTTTACATACATTACATGATTCACACACAAGCCAACATAGGGAGAACTACATCAATGTGAGACTCTCTTCGGAGTATTGGTTATGTAGGCAACGTCTTTTGACAATGGGGTCAGTGCGACATTGTATGCGTACTAACCCATTTTTTACGAAGGTCACATTGAAGATGGAAAGCTAGGGTTTTACTATTTCACAAAAAAATGATTGTCTGTGATCCATATTTGAATGCACCAGAGCGAAGGTGAAACAAAACGCAAAAGCATTTAGGTGGTTGCATCCTGTTTGACCAAATATTATGTACACGACACTGTCGTCGAACTTAGACAGTCGTGTCGATGCAACCCTCTAGCGCTGGTGCAACTGTCTAGATAGCTTGAGGCATCGGATCTAGAATCTAACAACTGTTCCAAAATTGTCTTTTTGCTTGCTTTCAGTGTGTTCTAGATTTAAAAGTGCATTAACATCAAAACAAGCTAAGTACTCTCTTGTTTGTCATTTCTATATGTAGTCTAGTTGTCTTTCTATATTTAGACTATCTCAACATAATAAATTCAATGTGTGCTTATATATGAGTTTATCATTTAATTGGTCCGCTATAGATCTGATTATCACCTTTGTACCATTTTATTTATATATTCTTAACCCTAAGTTTAAAGTGAAATACACACCACAACTATTTCATTTTAGGGTTAAACATTTGGTGAACTCGATCTTTGAACATCAAAACCCTAAGCATACCCTTTGGGATGCTTAGTACCTATTTTGTGCTAATATTTATATATTTCATATCTCTTATCATGGATGATATTGATTGCTTTGATACCATGATTATGAAACCATCCAATTCTCCCTCAAGGAAGGAATCAAAATTGATTACTCTTGCCTTCACCCAAGTGTTAAAGTATGTAATATAAAAACCTTGAATGGTGGTAGTCGTTATCCTTCTAATCAGGCCCATGATCCCACCACTTCAAGAGAAGGGTTCATCTATGTTAAGGAAGGTACAAAGCATTTACCCAAACTTCTTATACAACCATTATATGAGTTTGACACTCGATACTAGCAAAAGTATGGATACCAAGGCCAAAAATTGGGCAAATATGAGCAAGGAAGACATAAAGCCTTTACCCACCCTATTTCTCTCAAAAATAACAATACAAATAGACAAGGGTTGGGGTTTTCAAACAAATCCACGACTCGCCAACAAATCAAGCATATACATTTTACCAAAGAAGTGGGTACATATGATCAAGAGGCTCCTTCATTTGATAGGCAAAAGTTTTGACAACTACACAAAGAAATTATAGTTGACATACAAATAACTAGCAAGGGGGACATGCCTTCAAGCAAATTCATTAAAGCCTCCAATATTCCTACATTTCCAAACAATACCCCTTTATTCAATTGTGATGGTTTTTTCCCACCTTCATTTAAAACAAATTCCATATCAAAAAAAGTGTCCGTACCAACTTTTTCCAAAGCTAAAACTATTATACCCTTCCCAAAGAAAAATAAAACTAATTCTTCCAATGGTACAAACTATTCAAATGATATACCAAATGTACCAAAATTCAAAGATTCCATACCATTATCAAAATCTCCTAATTTTAGTGATAATGAACTTCCACTTATTACACATAAGGATGATGATACTCATATGCCTAGATTCAAACGAGGTGGTGGGTTGCAACCAAAGATAACACCCATGACAAACACCTCTATCCCCATAGAATATCTAATGTCTATGATGACCACTACTGAGGACCTTCACTAGTAAATTTCTATACTCCAAATGCAAATGGCTTTCCATAATGATCATGCACATGTTACCCCATTCAATAATCAACCTTTTGCGCAATGTATACTTGAATATCCCTACCCATAAGATTTTGAGTTACCATATTTATTTCTCTTTTTTGACAAACAAGGACCCATTCGACCACATGATTAACTGTGTACATTCTTTTGGTCAATGGGCACAAGATGACAAACTATTGCTAAAACTTTTCCATATGAGTGTTTCTAATGAGGCTCAAAATTGATTCTATAGTCTACCAAAGGGTCCCTTAAGCATTTTCTTATAATTGGAAGATGCATTCTTCATGGCTTTCAATATCCATAAGGTGTCAAAACTTACATTAGAACATTTGCATAATTTCAAACAACGTGATGATGAGTCCCTTCAAGATTATACTATTTGATTCAAAAGTACATCATATGAGCTAGCATTTAGGCTCTCAAATTTGGAATTGCAATTTATCTTTAGCGGAGACATTCTTTTCACATTTAAGAAAATGACATTGCATAAACAATATGAATCATTTACCCATTTACATAGTGATGTGCATAGATATGCTTCTTTCATAATTACTCATTCAAAAAAAAACTCAACATATCTTCTTCCAAATACAAAAGCTTTATCCTTCACATAAAGGATGGAGATAACTTATCTAAGGAACATTATGAACAAAATTGAGGTACTCCTAATCTTTATATGATTAGTTCATAAATGTTACTCAACATGGGGTCAATCCAAGGTTCACATCTTATGCACGAATCTAGAAGTAAACAACACAAAAATCATCCATGCCAACAAGATTTAACAATTACCTTGTACATGGGTGATGCTTATTTTTGGCATAACAATATTGATCCTATACAAACAAAAACTATTTGCAATATAAGACGCTTACAACAAACGAGCTTCAATCTAACAAACTTACAAAACAAAGGAGGTTGGAAAGACTCCTTATGCAACATAAAAATACCAATTGCTTGTGGTCCTAAAGTAATTCAAACACAGATTTGGGTTATGTCTACCACATCTCCATATGCATTTACACTCAGAACTCTTTGGTTAGACCAAATGAAAGCAACAATTGACCAAAACCAACAACGTTTTTCCTTTTCTCATGAAGGAAAATTAATCCATATTCAAAATAATAGCACTAACTCTTTTACTACACATGCAAAATGTGAGGAGGAACATGCTAGGTACCTTTTCAACTTATCCAATCATGATGCAAACAATGTAAAATATCTAACTTTAGGTTATAAAGCTCAAAGTGGGGGGAGATATTTATGACCATACATTGAATGGCATCATATAATGATTTTTCCTATTCAAAAACTTCCAAAAATACCACAAAAATAAAAAAACATTCAAAAAAACCAAAAACACTTTTGGCACTTACTTGTTTCATTGGCTCTTTGGCATCCATAGGTTATTTCCAAATTGATGGACCACGCACTCAATTATTCCTACATACACGTGTCACACTTCTACATTAGATGTGATACATACATACACATACACAGATACATGATATATTTTTATTTAGAATGTTGAGCTTTATCTCTACTCATGTTATATGGACATTGAGGGCATATGCTTCTTTGATCTTGATACACAGGGTTATGATTTGATAATCACTCGACAATATCATGTTTGAGTTTACATTTGTACTTATATGTGTCGATTATCCATGATTATATCTTACACATGGTACTTCATATGATATACACTTGATATATTTTTCTAACACATTGGATCCATAGGCCACTATGACATGTTTATGTTGTTTGCTTATGCTTCAATTTACGCACTTCTTTGAGTGTCTTGTCTTGCTTGTTCAAGCATTTGAATATGTTTTTTTGCTTGTGGCCCCTGTGCTTATGTATGTTTTTTTTGACATTTGCATAATGCCACTGTTTATTGTATGAACATTTGAATATATTATTATTGCTTTCATGGACATTTGAATAAGTCATGTCCCTTTGATTGCGCGACATTTGAACATGCCCTTTGTTTGCGGTCTACTTGGACCATTATTTGTTGACTTGCTTTTGGAGTGCTCTTGTGTGTATTCTTGTTTATTTATTAAGATCGTACTGTTACTTTTTAAATGTTGCCATGATCTTTATCATGCATCTGAAGCCTACATGTGATCACATTGGTTTTATGCACTTCAATGATACAATTACCTAGACATGTTCCTTTTATAAGTTGTTGGCGATATGATTGTCATTGATGCTCAAGGCTGAATATGGTGATTTGAGGATGTGCAAGGAATCCTATCAGAGGTCAAGGATGATTGGAGTGTTTATGTGCATGAGTGGAATTCATCCGGTTCATATTGATCATCTAGACATTTTGGGTCTATAGAGGAAAATTTGCATAGGTAGTTTGTTGATGTCACCGTTGCCACATGTGGATGAGTCTAGGGGAGTTGGTCATATGGTTGTGATCATATTAGTCCCTAGTTGTTATGTGCCATATTTGAAGCCATGCGATGAAGCACGGTAGAAGATATGAGGATGCAAAGTTGGCTACTCAAACATAATTCATTAAGTTTCTATACTTAGCCAAATTTGCAAAAGCGCTAAAGCAAAACCAAATAAACATGATGACGAGGTCAGCATTCTCACATATGGAGGTGTTAGAACACAATAATCATATGGGTTTGTTTATTTTTATGTTTAGTGTTTATGCGCTCAATCTCAGGTCACGCGATGTAGCGCGACAAAAGATATGCATGTACAAAGTTGGGCTTCCAGACATTTTGACAGTGTTTTTCCACAATCAAATTTGTAGATGTCAAAAAAAATTTGAGTATGGCATTTTTATGATGCCATATCTTGCACGTATAAAGGTTTCTAGAGTAGATGAATATATAGATGGAATCTCCTATGTGAGAGGATCTTATGCGATAAATTACAAGGCATGCGATGAAGCGCATCAAAAGTTATGCAAGAACAAAGTTGGCCTTCCAGGGAGTTCTAAGCATGGTTAGCTCTGTGGCAAAATACTCTGAGTGGGCATATTAATGGCATTATATCTAGCACGTGCTAACAATTTAGGAAGAGATGAGCATATGGGTTTGTTGAGTATCATGCCTAGTTGATATGGTCCAAATTTCAGAATAGGCGGATGAACGAAGCAAAAGATATGGTGTAAAGTTAGTCTTCCAAGCATATTGAGATGGTCCCCATACTAAATCAAATCTGCACAAGGTAAAGTTCGAGCTTGTTAGAAGATCTAACGGTGAGTGCTTAATTGTACGTTGAAGATCCAACGACGCACAACAAAGTCAATATGTTAAAGACACCTGCGAGTGAATGCGTTAGTGACAAGTGTCAAAATCACATATCTTTAATAGTAAATCTATGATGTGGTTCAAAGTCAAATAGTCAATGATCAACACGAGGATGCCAAGTGTCTCAATAGCGAGAACTAACAACAATGTGTAGAAGACACGCGCTAATGCCAAGTGTCACATTTTTGAGATCTCGTCAGAGATAAAGATTGATCTTGTCAGAAGATCGAATGATGAACGAATGATCGTGTAGTCAAGATCTAACGGGGTGAGTGGACTCAATGGGATTAAGTGCTCGATATTTAACGAGACATAGGCGAGTAAAAGACTGAGCTAGTTTGATGAGATCGACGGAGCGTATATGTTCCAAAGACTCAGGGAGCAGCGAGATGAGATAAATAGCTCAATGTTTAATGACAAGACAAAAGTAAATTTCATGCTAGTTTGAAGATCTAATGGCACGTGAGAGCTCGGATCAAAGGATCTAATGAATGCATTTTAAAGTTGAATCATTAAACCCGGAAGCATACAAAGATCCAATGGAGCGCGTGAACCTGTCAGAGATTGATATAACGAACATGTTTTAAGTTGAGCAGATTGAACGAGGATCATAAGATCTTGGCATGAAGCTTAAGATCAATGGTCAATATTTAAAGATATGTTCATCTCAATGGTCAAGCATTGAAACATGTAGGAACTTGCAGTTAAGTCATAAATTACGACACAAACAACGAATTTTATTGTTGTAATCGATCAAATTTGTGTAATATGGCATGTGCATCAAAACTAGAGCTCAATATATGTTAAAAATAGTAATGAGACCAAGAATCATGGTGGTGGAGCATGTGTTCAAGATGTGCGAAACTTGCAGTTAAAGATAGGGACTAAAGTCCAATAAAACTGAGCGAGATGTGTTAGCAAACAAGTGTGAACATAGAATATACGAAACCCTAGAACAAATGCTTATATATGTCATCTAGGATACAATCATAAGTTGTTGAAGCTACTGGTGTAGTTGAATTGTGTCAAATAGAGAAATATAGAGACACCTAGATATAGGGGCAGAGAAGAGAAGCGAAGAGAAGAGAAGAGAGATGAAGTGCATAGAATGAGCAGTTACAAACCAGACCTGTAACAAAGAATATAAAATTTAATTCATTATGAATCTATATTGTAATATGGAGTTGTAGCTCCATATAGATCTGATTGGTGGGTGCCATCAGATACACTGAGTTGGTGCTCAGTTAGGGAGTGAGTGCTTCCTTAGAATTGGTACTCTTAAATCAGGGGATTGGTGTCTCCTTAGGGTTGATGCCTTTAAATGTGTAACTAATGAGGTTTTGACTATGAAATTGGATTAGAACAATAGATTTTAGTAGCTATTCTTACCGTAGTTTTTTTCATATTGAGTTTTCCACGTATACATATGGTGTTATGTGTTTTTGTGTGTGTGATCTCTACATATATCTTTAATCTTCATTAAAAGTTGTAAAAAGGACTAAGTCAATCTACTAATTCACCCCTCCTCTTGGTAGATAATTATGCTCCAAAAATTGGTATCATAGCCCTGGTTCCTTAGAAGAAGCTTAATCAGCTCAGATAGACTTGGATAGTGAACATAAATGGCTAGTTAAGAAGACTCTTCCTAAAAAAAAACACTTCTCTTTGATGGATCAAACTATGCATTTTGGAGCATCAGAATGGAAGTATACTTATTCTCATTAGGGTTTGATGTATGATTGTCTATTGTAAATGGATATATATAACTTGCTACAATTTTTACTGATCAGGGTTTGTTGGGTGAATATTTTATAATCAACTAACTGAAGACAAAATGGTTATATCAGCCACAGTGTAATGAGATAAATCTCTCCTCTTAGCAAGAGGAGGTTTCCTATAAACTATCACAAACTTAATTTAAACTAAATATTAACTCAAGGGTGAGATCATATCATCCATTTTTTTTTCAGAAATGATGTTTACTAAGTAAAGAAAAACTTCTAAATATTAAATAAACAACCGAGAAACCCACGAGAGCATAAAGTCTATCGTTGCTTCTTTTGTTGATTTATAAAAGATATCACAATAGACTGAGGTGCAGCCCAAAGTTTTCACCGAAAACTACAACAAAGTATATAATCACAAAATATAAAAGTAGTTCAAAGCCTTTTCAATATCCTTTGTTCTAAGACACTAAAACACAAACTAAAGACAATTATAGTAGCACAAAGTCTCCATAATCAATTTTAAAACATTTTTCAAATTATTTTCGCTCACTCTACTTATTTAATCAAATAAATAAGATTGTATTAGGAAAAATACATAAGAACAATTTCCTACACAACACAAGTTATTTCAATACAAAGTTTGAAAGGTTACTTGCTTTTTCATTCACTTGGTAAAATTTGATTTACAATCTGTACTCAATCTCAAAATGCCTTTCAATTTTGATAGAGTTTTGCTTCCAATAAAAAAAAGATTACAAAAGAGGCTCTCTTTATTTATAGGGAGAGGCCTTGAGAATTTTTTAGGAAAAACTTAATGACTTCGACTTAGTCAAAGATAAGAGTCTTTTTTGGCTTAGGACTTCCTATATTTTTACATGTAATTACATATGAAAAAAGTACATGTAAAAATGTCTGAAGCGGTTGCAAAAGTACATCTAAAAAGTGGAAATTAGATCAAGAAAAAAATAGTTTCAATTTGTATCTCCATCTTTTTTCATGGGAGCATCGTACATAGTGAAAGCTGCTTGTATCTTGATACTGTCTGGACTAACAGTGTTCTTAAAAATTATCTTAGCTCTAACTATGACATCTCTTACTGCTATGACTGATTTTGCATGACTAGTTAACTTAATTTTTAGATTATACAGAGTTAACTGATTATCCAGAATATTGTCCACATAGGCTATTGAAAATACCTTATCTTCAAATTCTTTCTTGAACATACCTTCAAAATTTTGAATCATTTCTTTTGCTGAAAAGAATTGGTTATCTTGTGATGTAAGTTTGTAAAGTAGCTCCTCCAATTTATGCAAAAGACTGACATCATGTTATTCACTGAGTTTTCTTGAAGATTTGAGGTCACTGATCAACTTTGTATCTTTAATGTCGTCGACATTAGAAGTAACTGAGGTGATTGGAAAAATACCTTGATATTTATACTTCATTGCCTTCGATCTCTTCAGAGAAAATTCAGTCATCTGAAAGAGCTTTTACCAAAAGAATGTCGATGAAGAAGGATTCACAAAAGAAACTGCAACAAAAGTCATGATCATGCAATTAGGAGAAATACTAGCAATCTGAAAAAATTGCATGTCGATGATCACGACTATGAGGATGCGCCTGAAAGGGTTAAAGTGCGGGTAGGCCAAAAAATGAGAGGAAAACTGGTTAGAAAAGTAAAATTAAAAATATCATAGAGTTAGAAAATTTGAGAGGATGTTTACATGGGTGGAAAAAATAGCTGCCCTTGCATATAGGAGATATTTGCATTTTGCTTTGGTGGTAAAAATCACCGCCCTTGCATGTGAAAGGGGAAAGCTATGTATTGGTGACAAAAATTATCGCTTTTGCATGAAAAATATGCAAGAGCGGCAAAAATTGCCGCCTTTGCATGAAGAAAAAAAAAAAATGCAAGAGTGGCAAAAACTACCACTTTTAAATGAAGAAAATGAAAAATATGCAATAGCGGCAAAAAATACCACCTTTGCATGAAAAAAATAAAAAACATGTAAGAGCGGCAAAAACTGTCGCCTTTGCATGAAGAAAAAAAATGCAAGAGTGGTAAAAACTGCCACCTTTGCATGAAAAAATGAAAAACATGCAAGAGCGGTAAAAACTACCGCCTTTGCATGAAGAAAAAAACATGCAAGAGCGACAAAAACTGTCGCATTTGGATGGAGAAAATGAATTTTTTTAACACCTTATAAACGATCAAAATTGACATTTTGATTAGATCAAGACTACAATGGGTTTTGCGATTTTCAAGAAATTGTGATGAAGTGTTATAAACTTTTTCAAAATGTCAGTCAACTTCATTTGAGATCAAGAGAATTTTGTCTCGAACGATGAACTTAGAGTATAGATTACGAAACAAACAAGTTTCGTAGGGGTTGTCTACAAAACAAGTGTGTTTCAGCTGGGGAACTTCCATCAATTGAACTTTAAAATGATTGAAGGGAGTAGAATCCAGTCTCTAAGTGCCTTCATCCATGCCATTGAGCCACGAAGTCAAGCTACCAAAAAGAAAAAGATAACTAACTAAACAAAAATAAAAATAAAAATATAAAACTATACAAATGTACAAATGAACTTATCTGATACTTCAAAGATTTAAGTGTTTCAGATGTTCATTGTGAGGCAGTGAGAATGGTGTTCCATCTTGATATTTCAACAAAAAACTATTTTCACCACATAATTGGTGAATGAACCTTTCCACAAAGAATCAAATTTTTTATGCATTTTTTTGGTTTTTTCCTCTTGTCCAACAACAAGACTTGATCTCCAATATGAAACTCATGAATCTTTGCTTTTTTATCATAATTTTTTTACCTAATTTTGATGTTCAACAATACGGTCCACTACCATAGTTCATTGCTATTTTAATTCAATTAGGTACATGATCTTTTTATCAATAGAATTTTTAAAAGTTTGATCTTCCACCGCCTTTGCCAACTTCAGTACTGATAGTTTCAAGGTAATTGGTATCTTTGCATTCAGATCATACATAAGTTGAAATGGTGACATACCTATTGCCCTCTTACGCAGAATTCTATCTACCCATAAAGCATCGAACAATGCTTTATGCCAAGTTTTCTGATTGGCATCTACCAGTTTCCTGATAATAGTACCAAATTCTTGTTGCTTGATTTCGCTTGACCATTTTTTTGCAGATAATAGTATGAGTGAGAAAGAATAATCTCGTGATTATAGCAAAAGTCAGTAATCTCATGAAAAGAGAAACAAGTAGCATTCTCTGCTATAATCTTTTTTGGAACTCTAAATCAAGAAATAATATTTTCTTTAAGGAAATTACATACCACTTCTGAAGTAGCATGCTTAACTGGAATGACTTCCACCCATTTGATAAAATAGTCTGTTGAGGTGAGAACATAGTAGTGTCTGACACTTGAGAATGGGTTCACGATGCCAATGAAGTCGATACTCCATTGCTGAAAATGTTCTTCAATCACTACCGACTTGAGAGGGAATGCGGCCAACTTAGGTTTTCTAACAAACTGTTGGCACAACTCACATCTACATACCCAATTATACATATTTTGAAATAGTGTAGGCCAATAGTATATGGTTCATAAAATTTTGTGAGTCGTCACAGGTGCTGAAAAATGTCCTCCACAAGCCAAATTGTGGAATGACTCCAAAAGTTTACTTTGTTACGCTTTATCCACGCAATGAAGAAATATTCTATCAAGGCTTCTTTTGTACAAACCATTATCTCATAAGACGTAGTTAACAGCTTTCAACTTAATATTTCTTTTTTTTTTATAAGACAAATGGGTAAGACACTTATCATAGATGAGAAAATGAGTGATATTGGAATACCACTCATCAATAGTAGCAACAAAAAGAACTGTTGGCATGTTTTCAACTTCTACTTTTTCATGTTCTATTTATTTTGGTACGTTATTAGCAATCAATTGACAAAGACCTCTTCCCTGCACAAGCTTAGTAGGTTTGATATCAAGATCAAACTCTTGAATTTTAGCAATCTAATTATCGCTTTTAGTATCGAACTCTTGTTGAGTTAAAATAGACTTTACTGTTGTATCAAGCACCAGAACAACAGTATGTAAATTCAAGATATAGAATCAGAAATGTTTTACCATTTTAACCACGACATAAGCATGCTTCTCAATGTTTGAATATTTTAATTCGTGAGCTTTGAGAGGAAAACTCATAAATGATATGGGAGATTCCATATCTTCTTCGTTCTGCTGAGCCAAAATGACTAAAAATGTACGTTCAAAAGCATAGTTATATACTATAAAATCTTTAGTATAGTCTGGGCAAACCAAGATTGGAGCATGAGCAATAGCCTTTTTGATATCTTCAAATGTTGCTTTGCCTTCCGCAGTTTAATGAAAAGTAGCCTTACCCTTCATCATGTCAACAATGTGGTGAATTTTCTCTGAAAATTCAGGTATGAATCTTCACAGAAACTTCACTTTTCTAAAGAAGAAATGAACTGCAGTCTTACTAGCAGGTAGAGTAAGATTTTGAATAGATTTGACTTATTTTGAGTCAATTTTTGTGTATTTTTAGGATACAATATGACCGAGAAGTTTACCTTCTGTAACCTCAAAAATTGACTTCTTAAGATTGAGAGAAATACTTTTTTGCCGGCAGCGTTCTAGCACTTGTTGTAAATGATGCACATGATCAAGATGATGTTTGGAGAAAATGGTCAAGTCATCAAGATACACCACAATAAACTTTCCTATTTCATTTCTGAAGGCAAGATCCATTGCTCTTTAGAATGTGGTGCCAGCATTGATCAGACCAAAAGACATTCTGCTATATGCAAATGTGCTCCAAAGTGTAGTGAAAGCGGTTTTATATTGATCTGCTTCATTAACTTTCACTTGATTATAATAAAAAAAACCATCTAACATAGATAACATTTCTAAGTCAGTTACTGTTTGCAATACTTGATCCATGATGGGTAGGGGTAGTTATCCTTTAGAGAAGATTGATTGAGATTCCTGAAATCAACATAAATACGAATTTCTTCATTCTTTTTTCTTATAAGAACTATGTTCGTGATCTAGGTGGAATGATGAATTCAAAAAAATATTCTTACATTCAACATCTTCTGAATCTCAGAAAGGATAGTATCTGATATTTTGAGATTGTATTGCATTTCTTTCTACTTGTGAGGTAATGATTTAACTTTAAGAGGAATTTTATGCTAAATTTATTTAGACTTGAAGGATTTTAAATCATCATAAGAATATGCCAAAACATCAATGTAATGACGAAGAAGAGTAATGAATTTGAACTTTTCATGAGTAGTGCAACATTTTTCCATGTTGACCATTTTGGGATCTTTTTCAGAACTCAAATTCACTTGATCAAACTTCATAACGGAACTTGAATTCATTTGTTGTTGTTGCTTAATATATCTGTCATGCCTATCAAATAGTTTTTCAAGAGCAACCAAACTTTTTAGAATTTTATTCCCTTTTAGTTGAAGAAACTCTTCACCAGTTTATGAATCTATTTCGAGAATTGATTCTCGTGGTAGACATTCACTACCTTCAAAATATAACTCTTCAAAGCTATCAATGTTTTCAAGAAAAGCAATAATTTGATTATCACCATTAAATTCTTGTCAATGGTCGGCATTATCAGGTATACTTGGTCAAAAGACCAGCTCAATAGTGTACTTATTCCCTTTGAAATCTTTATGAGGGACCATAAGAATTACAGAGACAGCTAATGAATCTGCACGATCATTAAACTCTCTTGGCACCGTAAAAATATTGAAAGCATAAAAACTTCCAATGCAATCCCATACACGATTGCGATAATGTCGTAATTTTTTATTTTTAGTTTGATACAGATTTCTTACTTGACAAACCACCAATTCAACGTCTCCTCGAGCATGAAGAATCTTAACACCTCTAGCACGAATAAATTTCAATCTAAGCAACAATGATTCGTATTCCGCAGTTTTGTTAGTATTGTTGAATTGCAACTTATATGAGCAAGGAAAAATATCTCTTTGTGGAGATATCAAGACAATTTCAGTTCCAGAATCGGTAGAGGAGTAGCTGCCATCAAATTCTAAAATCCAAACCTCATTAGAACTTGATCTTATTAAAGATTATTCTTCATCAGTGAGGGAAGATTCTTTTTTACTTGAATTTTTTTCTAAAAATTTCTCTGATTTTTTATTTAAATTATCTGAATTGTCACCTAATGAACTTTCATCTGATGAATTAAAAACATATTCAGTGGACAAAAAATAATTACCCATTCCTGAGGATTCAAATAAAATTTAAGCTTCAAAGTTTGACGTTTGAGTAACAATATATTTTGACTTTTTCAGGAAGCAATTTTTGCATGACACTTTTAACATGTATCTTTACTTCAGACAGATTCATGTTCAACTCTACACCTATATTCTTGCAAAAATTACGTCCGAGCAGGATGCCATAAGAAGATGTAACATCGGCCACTAAGACTGTCATCTTAATCCTCTTGTTTAGAAAAATCATAAATGCAAATTGGGCATATTTGATTTGACTCAAAAGTGGTACTTGTTTTTCATAAAAAAATATCTCTCAAAAGTCTTAGTTAAGGTTAGGCTGAGAGAATCTGCTACTTTGGCCGGTATAACATTATCAGAGGCTCCAGAGTCTATTATATAATTGCTCAACTTATGACCATTTATCAATAGAGAAACATAGAAAGGTTCTAGTTTTCCAGAGGCAAGAAGAGTAGTGACAAGATTATTTTGGATGGATTTTTTCTTTGGAGGATCTTGGGTCACTTTTAGAAAATATTATTTTATGGGGACGGTTTTATTTTTGATGTATTCAACCAACCTATCAAACTGTTCAAGATTAGCTTGTAAGTACTCAACTTCAGATATTTGGATTTTGATCTTTCTAGCATGATCAATTATGTCAAATAATTAGAATGAACTAAAAATAAAAAAAGAAGTCCGTCATTCTAATTTTTATTTGATGTGGTACTGGTCTGAGGGATAAAAGTAGAAGGTACATGATTGTTTGAGGTACTTACTTATTTGCCACCGGGTCCTTTGAAAAGACAACAAAGTTTTCTATTTAGTAATTGAGATCACTAGCTGAAGTTTTTCTCATACTTTTCCCTTATCAACTTGTTGAGTTGACTGATTTTAGGACCTAGTAAAAACAGCATATGCTCCATCATACACATCTCCTTTTTAAACTTCATCTTGATAATTCAAAAAACCAATAGCACAGTCACTAGCTAATTCTTCTTCTATTTTTACAAAGAGATTAACATCATTTTCTTGGTCCAACTCAGGTTGAAAATAATGATCATGTTCAGCTTCATAATAAACAACTGCTGAGTTGACCGGTGTGCTTCAATGGCAAGCTTCCCCTGTGTGAGAGGAAGATGATTGAGTTGCCCTTGATTTTTGATAGCATTACCTTGATATAAATTGTTAGAAAATATCTTTCTTGGTATATCACGATAATAAAGAGCATACATACCTTGAGACATTTACTTTTTCAGAGCTAGCAATTCATTTGCTAACTTTTGCACCATCGGATCAATGGTGCTTGTGGAAGAATTTTCAGCAAAAGAAGAACATATATTTTTGTTAGAATCTTTTCTTATTTTACTTGCAAGGATAAGATCATCTTCAACTTCGGTAGCCAAAATTTAAGCTGTAAAAAGATCTGCAAGGTCAGCCTGCCTTAATAGAACACTCACTTTGGGAAGTTAAGAAGTGATAAAGAAGCACATAAGATTTTCTGGTATTGGCTAAGCAATTGTGAGAATCTTGTTTCTCAGCTTATTGAATTTAACGATGAAGTCTCTCATAGGCTCATGAGACTCCTTCATTTGTGTAAGATGAGCTAATAAGATGTGTGCATCTTGTGCAGGTTTGAACTTAACCTCAAACTTGGTCTTAAAAGTGTTCCAATCAGTTATAGTCTGAGCTTGAAGATGATAAAACTAATCTACGACAACACCTTGCAGTGTTTTTACAAAAAGTCTTACTGTTATATCTTCATATTCAAT
The DNA here is from genome assembly GCA_037957365.1 of Torreya grandis. NCBI lineage: Eukaryota > Viridiplantae > Streptophyta > Pinopsida > Cupressales > Taxaceae > Torreya > Torreya grandis. The sequence goes on along the minus strand of JARHVA010004240.1, from coordinate 585,886 downwards.
GCCTATCACACCACAGGGTATGCAAAAAGCTACAATATGCTCATCAGAGTGAACTTTCTCATCACCATAGAACTTGATTTTTTTTTTTTGAACTACGAGGTAGCTCATACAAAGATGAGATTGGATTTAGAGGACCAAAAGTGTTACCCCAAGGGCCTTGGGCTGCCATGATATGATGAGTAAAAGGAGGGATAACAAACCTTTGTAGAGTATGAATAGATAAAACTTTGCTAGCACTAGGACTAAGAGTTTTATTTGGTATTGGAGATCTGGCGTTGGTAGGAGGAAAACTCTTAGTTCGTTGAAGGTGAGATTGTAGAGGTAAGAGATCAAAATTATTTTGTTGTATCAATTCAAATATAAGATCAATAATACCTTGAGCTCTCTAGATTCGCATATACCATGAATCTGCCAGAGTGTAGAATAGAAAAGATCTAGAAATGCTTCAACTCAAAGTTTGAAGCTTCAAATTGTGCATTCTTCCTTAGCAGAGTCGTAAAAAAAATTGTTGGGTGAATATTTTGTCATCAACTAACTGAAGACAAAATGGTTATATCAGCCACAGTGTAATGAGATAAATCTCCCATCTCAACAAATGGAGGTTCCCTATAAACTATCACAAACTTAATTTAAACTAAATATTAACTCAGAGGTGAGATCATATCATCCATTTCTCTTTTTTTAGAAATGATGTTTACAAAGTAAAAGAAAACTTCTGGATATAAAATAAATAACTGAGAAACTCACAAGAGCACAAAGTCTATCGTTGTTTTTTTTTATTGATTTATAAAAGATATCACAGTAAAATGAGGTGTATCTCAAAGTCTTCACTTAAAATTACAACAAAGTATATAATCACAAAAGATAAAAGTAGTTCAAAGCTTTTCTAATATCCTTTGTTCTAAGACACTAAAACACAAACTAAAAACAATTATAGTAGCACAAAGTTTCCATAATCAACTTCAGAATATCTTCCAGATTATTTACGCTCACTCTACATATTTAATCAAATAGATAAGATTGTATTAGGAAAAGGACATAAGAATAATTTTCTACACAACACAAGTTATTTCAATACAAAGTTTGAAAGGTCACTTGTTTTCTCATTCACTTGATAAAATTTGATTTACACTCTGAGCTCAAAGTCTCAAAATGCCTTTCAATTTTGACAGAGTTTTGCTTTCAATAAAAAAAAGATAAGATTACAAAAGAGGATCTTTTTATTTATAGGGAGAGGCCTTGAAATTTTTTTAGGAAAAACTTAATTACTTTGACCTAGTCAAAGATAAGAGTCCTTTTTGACTTAGGACTTCCTATATTTTTACATGTAATTGCATATAAAAAAAGTACATGTAAAAATGTCCGAAGTGATTGCAAAAGTACATCTAAAAAGTAAAAATTAGACTAAAAAAAAATAGTTTTAATTTGTATCCCCATCTTTCTTCATGTGAGCATCATACATAGTGAAAGCTTCTTGTATCCCGATACTGTCTAGACTAACAATGTTCCTGAAAATCATCTTAGCTCTGACTATGGAATCTTATTGTTGTGACTGATTTTGCATGACTAGTTAACTTAGTTTTCAGATTATCCAGAGTTAACTGATTATCCAGAATATTGTCCATAGAGGCTATTGAAAATGCCTTATCTTCAAATTCTTTCTAGAACATACCTTCAAATTTTTGAATCATTTCTTCTATTGAAAGAAATTAGTTATTTTATGATGTAAATTTGCAAGGTAACTCTTTCAATTTATGTAAAAAATTGATATCATTTTGTTCACTGAGTTTTCTTTAAGATTTGAGGTCACTAATCAATTATGTATCTCTAATGTCGTCAACATTAGAAGTAACTGAGGTGATTGGAAAAATACTTTAATATTTATACTTCATTGCCTTCGACCTCTTCGGAGGAAATTCAGTCATCTGAAAGAGCTTTTACCAAAAAAATGTCGATGAAGAAGGATCCACAGAAGAAACTATAATAAAAGTCATGATCATGTAATTAGAAAAAATATTGGTAATCTGAGAAAACTACATGTCGATGATCATGACCATGGGGATGCGCTTGAAAGGGCTAAAGTGCGAGCAGACTGAAAAATGAGAGAAAAGTGGGCTTAGAAAAGTAAAATTAAAAATATCCCAGAGTTAGAAAATTTGAGAGGATGTTTGCATGGGTGGCAAAAATAGCCATCCTTGTATATGAGGATATTTTCATTTTGCTTCGACGACAAAAATTGTCGCTCTTCCATGTGATAGGGGAAAGCCATGTGTTGGCAGCAAAAATTATCACTGTTACATGAAAAAAATGAAAAACATGCAAGAGCGAAAAAAATTGCTACCTTTGCATGAAGAAAAAGAAAAATATGCAAGAGCGGTAAAAATCACCACCCTTGTATGTGACAATGGAAAGCCATGTATTGGCGATAAAAACTGCCGCCTTTGCATGAAAAAAATGAAAAATATGCAAGAGCGACAAAAACTGCCACCTTTGCATGAAGAAAAAGAAAAACATGTAAGAGCGGTAAAAATTGTCGCTTTTGCATTAAAAAATAAAAAACTTTCAAGAGCGGCAAAAACTACTGCCTTTGCATGAAGAAAAAGAAAAACATGTAAGAGCGGCAAAAACTGCCACCTTTGCATGGAGAAAATAAATTTTTTCTAACACCTTATAAACAATCAAATTTGACATTTTGATCAGATCAAGACTACAACGGGTTTCACGATTTTCAAGAAATCATGACGAAAAAGTGTTGTAAACTTTTTTCAAAATGTCAGTCAACTTCACTTAAGATCAAGAGAATCTTGTCTCGAATGACGAACTTAGAGTATAAATTACAAAATGGACAGATTTCGTAGGGGTTGTCCACAAAATAAGAATAGTTGATTTTGAGAACAACAGGGTTCAAAAAAAGTATATGAGAGCAATGCTAAGGCAAATAATTCTATTCTTTGTGGATTGTCTAATTCAGAGTTTGTTAAAGTGATGCATTGTCAAAATGTACAAGATATTTGGAACAAATTAAAGAGCATATATGAAGGTGATGACAAGGTAAAGCAGTGCAAGCTACAAACATTCAAAGGTAAGTTTGAAAGCCTTAAATTGAATGAATAAAAAAAATTGCATATTACCTCCTCAGAGTAGATGAAATAGTTAATGCAATCAGAGGCCTTGGAGAAGAGATGAAAGATCCGATCAATGTTGAAAAGGTCTTAAGATCTTTGCCATCAAGATATGCTTCTAAAATCTCTGCAATAGAGGAAGCAAAAGATCTGAATAAAGTCAATATTGATGAGTTGCATGGAACCTTCATAGCCTATGAGATGAGAATGGGAGACAGACAAATACTTTCAACAGAGAAGCTGCTTTCAAAGCATCCAAACTAGTGAAGACAGAAGCACTTACATCTGGGTCTGAAGAGACTAATGAAAAAGTCAACTTTGTCAGAAGATTGAGAAGAGGGTATGGAAAGTACAAAGATAATTTACCTTTTAAATGCTTTAATTGTGGTAAAGTAGGACATTTTGCTGCTAAATACCCTTATAATAAAAATGAATTATTTTGAGCAAGAAGAGAGTAGTAAAAAGGTGAAACCCCACTATTCCAAGAAAAAGAACTTCAAAAACATAAAAGGTTTATACATAAAAGAAGACAGTGATTCATTGGATGACAATGATAGTTCTGATGGTGACTATGACTGTGCCTTTTTGGCTGAGGAAAAGGAAGTCCTATTCATGACAATAAGATCAACCTTTGTGGATCAAGAAGAAGTTGAAGACTCAGATGAAGAAGAAGGAGAAGTGGATCTAGAGTGTGAACTCATTTGTGCTTTAGAAGAAATTGACAAATTGAGAAAAAAGAGTTCAAAACAGACCAAGCTTGGACAAAAAGAATATGAGAAAATGTACAAAAATCTTGAAAAATCTGATCAGATGGTGGTTAGCCTAAAGACACAAGTTAAAGAGGCTAAGGAATAGAAGATGTAGTTAAGCTTGAACTATAATCTAAATCTGATGAGTGCATGAAGTTAGAAGCAGAGATAATGACTTTGACAAATGATCTTGATAAAGCTAAAGATCAAATAGACAAAGCTCTGAGGCTGAAAGGAGGATCAGACATCCTTGATGATTTGATCAACTCTTAAAAGCTTTTAAAAGAGAGTTCTGATCTTGGTTATGAAAAAGGAAAAAGTTTCATAACTAGTACATTTGCTAACCTATATGACAACTTCAAAGTAGAAAGAGAATCAAGAGCAAAGAAAAAGAAAGCTTGCAAGGATACAAAGAAAAACACAAGCACAACTAATGTGAAGAAAGCTAAAAAGAAGTCTGAAGAAAAGAAGACAAAGGTCGCTAATGTAGATGGATACACAAAAGTGAGAGAATTGAAGAAGATAGAGTTTATAAGAGCTCCTCATATTGCACTAAGAAATGCTATGACTAAGTATTCCTCATCTTTCTATGGTTATTTTTATACTTGTAATCAATTTGGTCATAGGGCTATTGATTGTAGAGTTGTACCTAAAAAGAGAACAAATTTTGTAAGCAAAAAATTATTTGCTCCCTTGTTATATACAAATTTAATATGCTATAATTGCAATAATTTTGGTCACATAGCTAAACAATGTAGATCAAACTTTGTAAAATGAAAAACACAAAGCAAGAAGAAAGACATGCCTCCTAGTGTGAACAAAGGTTCACAAGTCTTTGAAAATGAGAAAAAGAAGCCAAATAATAAATCCAAGGATATGTGGAAAGTGAAAGATCAATTTGTGATTGCTAAAATTGCATTCCATGCCAATGAGCAAAATTTGTGGGTAATAGACAGTGGTTGCTTAAAACATATGACTGATGACAAGAACAGGTTCATCAAACTGAGCAAATGTAAGAAAGGATTTGTCAGCTTGAGAGAAAACACTGTAGTAAAGATCAAAGGTAAAGGAACTTTTAACATAGATGGAAAATTACTTACACATGATGTCCTTTATGTTGAAAGATTGAAGTATAATCTACTAAGTGTTAGCCAAATGTGTGATAGTGGATATAAGATCACATTTAATGTAGAAAGTTACAAGTTAAAGAGATTTGGAAGATTAGTTGCATAAGGGAAAAGCATTGAAAGCAATATCTATAATCTTGTTGAAGTGAATGGTAATAACTGCTTGATAGAAAAGATTGATGAGAGTTGGTTATGGCATAGAAGAATGAGTCATGTCAACTTTGATAACTTAGTCAAAGTGAGCTCAAATAAGTGTGTTAGACACATGCCTAAGACAACCAAACATACAGAAACTACTTGCAAGGAATGTCAACTAGGCAAGCAAATAAGGGTTAGATTTCAAACAAATGAGTATGCAACTACAATGCCTCTAAAATTAGTTCATACTAATATTTGTGGTCCTACTAAGACAAGAGGATCTAAATGAGATAGATACTTCATGTTATTCGTAGATGATTACTCAAGAATGACATGGGTAAGCTTTTTAAAGGACAAGTCACAGACATTTGAGAGATTCAAGATCTTTAGGGCCATAGTGGAGAATGAGATTGGACAAAAAATCAAATGCTTAAGATCTGATAAAGGTGGAGAATTCACCTCAAATGAGTTCATAGAGTATTGTGAGAAACATGAAATCAAACGACAATACTCTATAACAAGGACTCCACAACAGAATGGACTTGTTGAAAGAAAGAACAAGACAGTCAAGGAGATGCCCAAAGCAATGTTAAAAGAGGCCAAGTTACTTGATGGGCATTGGAGAGAAGTCCAAACAACAATATATATCTTGGATAGAGTTCAATTAAGGGTAAACAGTGACAAAACTCCCTATGAACTATGGTATCGAAAACCTGCCTCTGTGAAGTACTTCAGAGTGTTTGGTAACAAATGCTACATTAGAAGAAAAGAGAAAAAATTGGAAAGCTTTGAATCAAGATGTGATGAATGAATATATCTTGGTCATTCCACCCAAAGTAAAGCCTACATATGGTACAACAAAAGGCTACACAAGATTGTAGAGAACATTAATGTCAAAGTTGAAGAAGACTTGAAACATGTTCAAGTTGACAAAGAAATTTGTATTGAAGAATCAAATTTTGAATAAGAAGCAGCTAATGAAGAGGCTAAGGAGATCAATGAAAACTAAGTTTTGCTCAAAAGGATCATCCTATAGAACAGATCATTAGCAATAAAAATTAAGGAGTTCAGATAAGGAGAAGCGCTGCACAAAACAAAGAGCAAGTAAGTTTTGCTGTAATGTCTGAAATTGAGCCTAAGAGCTATGTTAAGGCTAGCAAGGATAAGAATTGACTAAAACCTATGGAAGATGAACTGAGCCAAATTGAAAAGAACAAAACTTGGCAATTAGTTCCAAGACATTCAAACAAGAATGTGATAGGTACAAAGTGGGTCTTTAGAAACAAGCTCAATGAGGATGGAATTGTCATAAGAAATGAGGCAAGATTGGTGTGAAAAATATATGCACAAGTTGAAGGCATATATTTTGAGGAAACATTTGCTCTAGTTGTTAGATTGGAAGCCATAATAATGTTTCTAGCATTCTCTTTTTATAAGAAGTTCAAAGTCTATCAAATGGATGTTAACTCTGCTTTCTTGAATGGGAACCTAGAAGAAAAAGTCTACATAGAACAACTTGAAGGTTTCCAGTTGTCAAAACAAGAAGATTATGTGTGCAAACTGAGGAAAGCTCTATATGGTCTAAAACATGCATGTAAAGCATGATATTCAAGATTAAACTAGTACCTGCAACAAGGATTCAACAAAGGATGCACAAACAATAACTTGTACTTCAAATCAAAAGATGAGAATATGTTAATTGTTGTTGTTTACGTAGATGACATCATTTTTGGTGGGAGCAACAACAGAATGTGAAAAGACTTTGCTACTCAAATGCAAAGTGAGTTTGAGATGTCTATGCTTGGAGAACTTTTTTTCTTGCTTGGTCTACAAATAGTATAAATTGATGAAAGAATATTTATATTCCAAACCAAGTATGCAAAGAAAATGCTCAAGAAGTTTGGAATAGAAGATAGTAAGCCTGTTAGTACACCCATGATAACCAGCTATAAGTTGAACAAAGTAGATGAGTCACTTAATGCAAATCAAACTATGTACATATCAATGCTATGTAGCTTGTTACACCTAACTACATCAAAACTAGATATCATGTAAGAAGTGTGCATGGTTGCATGGTTTCAGGCTACTTCTAAAGAATCACATGTCAATGCAATGAAAAAGATCTTTAGATATATCAAGAGCACAATTGACTATGGCTTGTGGTATCCTAAAAGTGAAGATTTCACTTTGACAACATATACAGATGTTGATTGAGCAGGAAGTGTGGATGATAGAAGTACTAGTGGTTGTGTATTTTTCCTTGGAAACAAGCTTGTTTCATGGTTGAGTAAAAAGAAAGAGTTAGTTACTCTTTTTACATCAGAAACAAAGTATGTGGCAACAGTGACATGTTGCATTTAAGTCTTGTGGATGAAACAAACACTAAAAGACATAAAGGTAGAGTACAAATCACCTATTTTTATTTTTTGTGATAATTTAAGTGCTATTAACATATCAAAGAATTTAGTGATGCATTCCAAAACCAAACACACATCAATCATCACTTCTTAAGAGGAAATGTTGCAGATCAAGAGGTCAGAATGGAGAATGTGTGAAATCAAGATCAAATTGCAGACATATTCACCAAACCTCTTCCCCAAGAATAATTTGAATATCCGAGACATAAATTGGGAGTGATGGCTCCTACATCACATCACTAGATCCTAGTGATGGGGCATGCATCCAAGGAGAGAATCATAGCTTTGTTAATCCCTGGAAGAAGAGAGAAAAGGCAACTCAGGTATGCATACTTTTACAAATTTCTAATGAGTTGATGGTCGCATATTATTGGACAAACTCCTTTATCTGATAAAGGGGGAGAAACATTTGGACAAACAGTGAGACAAAGTCCCTTTGCCATTGATGTCAAAGGGGGAGAAGAAGTGTAAATGCTCTCTGCAAAAGTTTGGAGAAAAAGTACAAATACTAAATAAGATCAAAGCATGTGTCCAAGTTGAGTTTAGGCAAATGAGCTATTTCCTAAGGAGGAGCAAGTTTGGTAAGAATGGCTTCAGTTCATACTCATTAGAAGTCAATGAAAGCAATGCTAGAGAAGGATCACAATATTAGATCAGATCATCTAATTTGCCATCAATGACAAATGGGGAGATTGTTGGCAATATGATTGTCATTGATGTCAAAAAGGAGATTATTGGCATTATGGATGTCATTGATGCTCAACACTGAATATGGTGATTTGAGGATGTGTAAGGAATCCTATCAGAGGTCAAAGATGACTGGAGTGCTTTTGTGCATGAGTGAAATTCATCTGGTTCTTTATATTGATCATCTAGACATTTTGGGTTTATAGAGGAAAATCTGAATAAGAAGTTTGTTGATGTCACCATTGCCACATGTAGATGAGTCTGAGAGAGTTGGTCATATGGTTGTGATCACATTAGTCCCTAGTTATTATGTGATAGATTTGAAGCCATGTGATGAAGCACGGTAGAAGATATCAGGATGCAAAGTTGGAAACTTAGACATAATTCACTAAGTTTCTATACTTAGTCAAATTTGCAAAAGGGCTCAAGTAAAGCCAAGTAAGCATGTTGATGAGATCAACATTCACACACATGGAGGTGTCAAGACAAAATGATTATATGGGTTTGTTCATTTTTGTACCTAATTTTTATGCGCTCAATCTAAAGTCACACGATGTAGCACGACAAAAGATATGCATGTGCAAAGTTTGGCTCCCAGGCATTTTGACAGTGTTTTTCCACAGTCAAATTTGCAGATGGCAAGAAAAATTTGAGTAGGCATTTTTATGATGTCATATCTTGCATGTATAAAGGTTTATGGAGCATATGAATATATGGATGGAATCCCTTATGTGAGAGAATCTTATGTGCTAAATTATAGGTCATGTGATGAAGCACATCAAAAGTTATGCAAGAACAAAGTCGGCCTTCTAGGCAGTTCTAAGCATAGTTAGCTCTATGGCAGAATAATTTGAGTGAGAAGATTAATGATGTTATATCTAGCACATGTTAAGGATTCAGGAAGAGATGAGCATATACGTTTATTGAGTATCATGCCTAGTTGATATGGTCCAAATTTCAGAACAGGTGGATGAACGAAAGAAAAGATATGAAGGTGCAAAGTTAGCCTACCAGGCATATTGAGATGGTCCCCATAGTCAAATCTACACAAGGTAAAGTTTGAGCTTGTTATAAGATCTAACAGTGAGCGCTTAATCGTACGTTGAAGATCCAATGACGCGCAATGAATTCAATATGTCAAAGGCACACATGCGAGTGAACATGTTAGTGACAAGTGTCACAATCACAGAGCTTGAACTGTAGATCTACGGTGCGGTTCAAAGTCAAATAGTCAATGATCAATGCGAAGATGCCAAGTGTCTCAATAGCGGGAACTGACAATTATGTGTATAAGGCACACGCTAATGCCAAGTGTCACATTCTTGAGAGCTCGTTAGAGATAAAAATTGAACTTGTCAGACTATCGAATGATGAGTGGATGATTGTGCAATGAAGTTCTAATGGAGCGAGTAGACTTAATGGGATCAAGTGCTCGATATTTTAATGAGACATAGGCGAGTTATAGATCGACCTAGTTTGATGAGATCGATGGAGCATATATGTTCCAAAGACTAACAGTGAGTACTTAATCATATATTGAAGATCCAACAATGTGAAGCAAATTTAATATGTCAAAGCCACTTGCGAGTGAACGCGCTAGTGACAAGTCTCACAATCACAAAGCTTGAACAGTAAATCTATGATGTAGTTGAAAGTCAAAAAGTCAATGATCAATGTGAGGATGCCATGTGTCTCAATAGTGGGAACTGACAACAATGTGTAGAAGGCACACACTGATGCCAAGTATCACATTCTTGAGAGATCGTTAGAGATAAAAATCAAACTTGTCAGAAGATTGAACGATGAATGGATGATTATGCAATGAAGATCTAACAAAGCGAGTGGACTTAATGGGATCAAGTGATCGATATTTAACGAGATAGAGGCGAGTTAAAGATCGAGCTAGTTTGATGAGATCAATAGAGCGTATATGTTCCAAAGACTAACAGTGAGCACTTAATCATACGTTAAAGATCCAACGATGTGAAGCAAATTTAATATGTCAAAAGCACCTACGACTGAACGTGCTAGTGACAAGTATCACAATCATAGAGCTTGAACAATAAATCCACGGTGCATTTCAAAGTCAAATAGTCAATGATCAATGCGAGGATGCTAGGTGTCTCAATAGCGGGAATTGAAAACAATGTGTAGAAGGCACGCGCTAATGCCAAGTGTCACATTCTTGAGAGATCGTTAGAGATAAAAAGTGAACTTGTCAGAAGATTGAATGATGAGCGGATGATTGTGCAATGAAGATATAACAGAGCGAGTAGACTTAATGGGATCAAGTGCTCGATATTTGATGAGACAGAGGCGAGTTAAAGACCAAGCTAGTTTGATGAGATTGATGGAGCGTATATGTGCCAAAGACTCAAGAAGCAATGAGATGAGATAAAGAGCTTGATGTTTAATGACAAGATAGAAGTAAAGTTCATGCTAGTTTGAAGATCTAACGACACGCGAGAGCTTGAATCAAAAGATCTAATATACGCATTTTAAAGTTGAATCATTAAATCTTGAAAGTGTACAAAGATCCAATAGAGCACATGAACCTGTCAGAGTTTGATCTAACGGACGCATTTTAAAGTCGAGCAGATTGAACGAGGATCATCAGATTTTGGCACGAAGCTTAAGATCAATGGTCAATATTTAAATATATGTTCATCTCAACAATCAAAGATTGGAACATGCAAGAACTTGTAGTTAAGCCATAAATTACATACTGACAATGAATTTTATTGCTGTAATCGACCAAATTTGTGTAATATGGCATGTGCATCAAAACTAGAGCCCAATATATGTTAAAAATAGTAATGAGACGAAGAATCATGGTGGTGGAGCATGAGTTCAAGATGTGGGAAACTTGCAGTTAAAGACAAGAACTAAAGTCCAATAGCATTGAGCGAGATGTGTTAGAAAACAAGTGTGAACACAGAGAATATACAAAACCCTAGATCAAATGCTTATATATGTTAACAAGGATACAATCATAAGTTGCTGTTGAAGCTGCTGGTGTAGTTGAATTGTGTCAAATAGAGAAATATAAAGACATAAAGATATAGGGGTAGAGAAGAGTAGGGAAGGGAAGAGAAGAGAGATGAAGTGTAGAGCATGAGCAATTATAGACTACACCTGTAACAGAGAATAATGAATTGGATTCATTTATGAATCTATATTGTAATATGGAGTTGTAGCTCCATATAGATCTAATTGGTGGGTGCCATCAGATAAACTGAGATGGTGCTCAGATAGGGAGTGGGTGCTACCTTAGAGTTGGTACTCTTAAATCAGGGGATTGGTGTTTCCTTAGGATTGGTGCCCTTAAATGTGTAACCAGTGAGGTTTTGACTGTGAGGCTAGATTAGAATAATAGATTCTAGCAGCTATTCTCACCATGGTTTTTCTCATATTGAATTTTCCATGTATACATGTGGTGTTATGTGTTTTTGTGTGTGTGATCTATATATATATATTTAATTTGCATTAAAAGTTGTATAAATAACTAAGTCAATCTACTGATTCACCCTCCCTCTCAGTAGATAATTGTGTTCCAACATATGCTACATGGTTATATTCACAGATTTTATATTTGTCTTACCCTTTTGACATGAGGTAACTCTCAGTTCTTATATTTTCTTCACCTCAAAAGGATGGGATATTAGTGGGGGCATGCTTAGGAAGCATGCTCTCCAAAGTTGGGCATAGTTATCACATTCAGTGGAGGCATGCTCTCCACACTCAATCAATATATGGTACTTATATCAGTGCACAAATTTAGTGGGGGCCTGTTATATGGGCATGGCTTCCACACAATCACAATTTTTAGATTCAGTGGAAGCATGTTTGGAAAGTATGTTCTCCATATTTATTCAATATATGGTACTTATATCAATTCATAGATTCAGTGAGAACTTATTTTGGAAACATGTTATCCACACCCATTCAATATTCATCATCTCCACTTTATAGTTGGGACATGTTTTGAAAACATGTCTTCCATATTAGTACTTATATCAGTTTTCATATTTTTTCATATATAGTGGGGGCATACTTCGGAAGCATGTCTTCCACACATGTATCCGAATCAACCAAAACACACAATTATATGATTCAGAGTCACAACTGTGACATAATTATATACATTAGTACCATTGTTATACATAATTTCAGCATGAAACATATCTAAGGTGCATATGATATGCAACATATACATAATATTATAAAATTCAAATCAGTTTCAGATTCCAAAACCATTGTATATACTGATACCCCACATATTTTTACAGACTATATTGAATTAATCTATTGCTATAGTTGGTTCACCTTTTGGTATGGTTGAGGTGATCAAATCACTTAATTTTTTCAAGTTTTCAGGTTGAACTTAATTATCTAATTTCATCAGGTTATAAGTATCATTAAGTTGCACGGTTGAGTTAATCTCATCTGTCAGGTGGTAACTCACTTTTGCTCTAAAGTCGGGGGCATGTGCCTTCCAATATATCTCTATATCTTTTTAGATGGATGCACTTTAAAGATTTATTTATATTTATCCTAATTTCAGTTTCAGAGCCTTACAATGATACATCTTTTACAAAATAACTTGTTAATAGGCAAAACAATTACATTGACACACATATGTACTCTTAAACATTTTTATTTCAATTTCAATCAATTTTAAGTACTTTTAATCTAGATTATATGTATTGATTTTATGTGTAACATGATCTTGGTTGTAGGTCAGTAACCAACAAAGCACTCAAATTCAACTCAAGCAAAGAAAATGGGTGCATACACACCTAGGTACTTATTCATTTCCTTTAAATTGCAATTTCATTCCTAGATTAAATGAGGGCAAATGTAGATGTGATTTTATGATTATGTAGCACCTCATTTTTATACACTTGGCAAACTCAGACCTTGGCTATTCCTCTTAGTTTTGTACTCTCCTTGATTTTACAAGTCTCGCATATACTCTATCTTGTGCCCCTTGGTATATATCTTAGTTTGACCAATCTTATAGTGATGACATAAACATTCTATCTTGTCTAAAATGTTTAAAATATACTTTTCTTACACCTCTGCAAGTTTTGAGCTTATACATATTTTGCTACTTCTTAGATACTAATGTCTAAGATAGATAGTAGCATCGACATTACTGTGTTGTCCTAATGTAAGTGGCTAGTGTCCTAAAGTCATCCAAATATAAGTGAAATGTATTCCAATGGTCGGCCTAAGTGATTTAATATGAGTTATTACCTCTAAAGGTATTGATATAAATGTAAGATCAACCCTCATTCATTCTTCACCTTAAAAAAATCAAATAGACCAAGACACTTATAAAAAAAACTCTATCAAGGATTCAATTGATCAAAACTTTCATATATCCATACCAATCATAGGCAGAACATATCTACAAGTCTAAAGTACTAAATATGTAGCTCAAGAGCTTGATTTGCTGAGTTACAAGCTAGGTCACTGGTGTATTTGCTTTACACACATTGCATGATTTACAGACTGCCAACAAGTAAAAGAGAACTACATCAACCTGAGGCTCTATTTGGAGCATTGGCTATATAGACAACATCATTTGACAATAGGGTCATTAGGGTTAGCTCGACACTGTATGTACACTAACTTTTTTTTTCCCAAAGTCATATTGAAGATGAAAAGCTAGGGTTTTGCCATTTCACAAGGAAAAATAATCCATGACCAAGATCTGAATACATCAGAGTGTAAACAAAGCCAAATCCATAAGCATCTAGGTGGTCACATTTTGTTTTTATTATATATTCCTTACAGGGCACTATCGCCAGACTCAGATAGTAGCGTCGATGCATTCATTCAAGGCTAATGCAACTATCTAAATAGCCATATGCACTAGATGTAGAATCTGACAACTGTTTCAAAACTTTCCATCTGCTTTCATCTTGATCTAGATTTAGAACTGCATTAACATCATAATAAACTAAGTACTCTCTTATATGTCATTTCTATATCTAACCTAGTTGCACTTTTCATTTTTAGACTATCTTAGCATAATAAATTCAATGTATACTTATATCTAAGTTCAATATTAATTGGCCTGTTATAGATTTTATTATCACCCTTATGCTATTTCATTTCTATATTCTTAACCCTAAGTTTAAATTGAAATACATACCACAACCATTTCATTTTAGAGTTAAACAATAGCCTAAGACATGAAAATGAGGGTCATATTTCAGATTTGTTGTTGCCTATTATGTCATTGCAAGATTCTTGTCATCATGGAAAGTATTCTGAAAAGGGTGATAAAGTGAAGGATACAACTTGTAGTAAAGGGCACATAGATCCTTTTGCTCAAATCCAAATTGCCTCATGTATAGAGACAACTGAGAGTCTATCATTAGGTAAGATACTTCATTATGATAATATTTGGTTTGTTTGGGATATACTCAATATTACACTCCTAAGGTGGCTACCAAATGAAATATTTGCAAAATGTTGCTTTCTTGTTGGAAGTTTCCAAGTTTACATGGTTGGGATAAGTGTTGGCTGTAAGAAACATGAACCAAAGGGCAACATGAATGTAATTTCCAACCTTAGATCTATTGTTCTCAATACTCCAACCTACACATTGATATTTAGAGAGAAGGTTCAAGCAACCTATGACTATCATGATCATTTTACAACCTGCATATAATATGATCCATGTTATTTGTCAAGTGGTATGTCTTGGAGTGTCATGGTAAGTGTTGACCAAGTTTGACCATGCAGGTCAAATTAAGACCCCTATAGATAAAAACTTGATTTTTAGGTTTTTTAGGGGTCTACTATTATGTCATAGGGTGTGTTATAAGTCTTTTGATGTCATTTTATGTCACATTAGCCTTGGTCGTGGTCATTTTCAATATTTATGTCTTTTTAAATCATTTTGGGGGTCAAAATAGAGTATTAAATGACTTGTATAGCCTCCTTGGAAAATGTGAAGGTTTCAAATGATGATGTCACACCCCATGTGTCCTTAATAAGTCTTAAGTAACTGTTTCTAACTGAAAAGTGGTAGGATCTTCAGAAAAAGGGTAGTTTTTTTGGAAGAAATGAGAATTTAATGAGTTGTACGGACTCCTAAAGTTGAAAACATTTTAGAAGTGTCCCTTGGTCTTCCACACTTACTCTAGTGATCAGTTTGATCAAAAGCTTCAAGAAATGAAGAAAACCGCTTCTCTTCTTCCACTAGGCTTGGTAAGCAAGAATGGCCTTCAAGGTTGTACTTGGTATGATCAACAAGAGAGGTTTCAGGAAAAATGCTCCTTGAGGTGTCTTCTATACTCATTCAACTTCCATTTGATGTTTGGTTGCAGATGAATGGTGGTCTGTGCCTTATGAACCATTCCTAAGGAGTTAGACTATCTAATTTGCTTGCTATTTTGTGCATCCTATAGGGTTTGATTTGGTTTGGAGAAGTCCGTAAAATCCAAATGTTGAGGTTTATTTTAGATGATGTTGAATCTCTCCTCTCATGTTTAGTTTCATGTTTGGCAAAGATCTTATGGGCTAATTAGTTCAATTTGCAAGTTGATGTTCCAAGTGGAACGGTAGTCAAGTTCACTTGCAGAAGGTTGTTCTCTCTACAAGGGCTTAATGTGAATAGGATATGGTTTTTTCCATGTTTCAATGCCATAGGAACCACCTCCCTTCCATGCTTGGTCTTAAAACACCATGCTTTTATCAAACACCCAGTCTTGTCACACTCACAATCAACTTTTTGCCTGCTCTCAGTTACAGTCATGATGTTTGAGATCTAATCATGTTTATAAATGATAAATGGAGAGTCCAAAGGTGTTTGACATGTTCTTTTTGTATGAGTAGTCAGTTGGAACCTTCCAAATATCATAAAGAGTCTATGGTGGCAGTCATATGCAACATATACAGTTAGGTAGCCATGAATGTACATCTATAGGCATCTCTTATAAAGATGTCACCTTGGAATAAGGGTAGATGATCTTGTTTTAAACATTTAAATGTTATAATTTCATGTAAATGAAGTTACATTGAGATTCATGTACAAAGTCATGTGATATAGACATTGCTTCAGGTGCACAGTCACTACCTTGTATACTTTTGTGTGAGCATCTATAAGCCTATACAGAGATATGAAGGTATGTGTATGGAAGTGTTGAAACGTGTTGGATCATTTCTATAAGTCCTAATATGTTGAACAAAGCATAGAAGATCCATTTGAAGTGTGAGATTGAAAAATGGAAATGGGAATCATGATCAAAAGTGAGGTGACTGTGTTCAGGGATCTTTTCCTTAAAAGGCAAAAACATAGCTCCTAGCTCTATTGGAGATGCCTTATGACAATGATGTGATAAGTTTTGACCACTCCTAGTGCATTCATCCTATAGAACTCTCATAGGATTTCAACTTGCAAAAGGAAGGAGGTGTTTTTATCATTTGGTTTTCATGCTAGAGGAGCCCAAAAATGCACTTTTATGCACTGAATTTTGATCGTGCCATCTACAGGAATTGAGCTCCAAGTAGACCTCTTCACTCAAGGTTGCAAAAATAAACCATGACTTCATGTTTGAATGGTTCTATATGGTAGACAAGAACATTTATGATCTAAAGGATCATCAAAGAGGTTCATATGCAGGGTGTTGAGTTCCACATACACCTACAGGTCTCTTAAGCCTAGAATTTCTCATCTACAACTGACTGTAGACATATATAGTCTATGACCAAGGAATTAAGTAGGGAAACACACATTATTATATGGAAGAGGATTCCAAATGACTAATAAATATCTCAGAGGATTTCCAACAAATACTTATCAAATGTTTCAAAGGTGATGGTTGCCTATAGGGCCTTTTACCTCAAAAAGTCAACTATTACAAGTAGTGGATAGGGAAGTAGTGTTCTCGGTGTGGAAATAGCATGAACATGAGGCAAATTGATCCAAATAATTTCCAAATAGTCTTGGAAGGTTTCAATGAGGTTTTGGAACACCATGTTGAGGGTCAAACTATGCACTAACACCTACAAGATCCTATTTGTTCAAACATAGTGGATTGTGTTTAAATGTTGTAGGCAATGAGCAGATTTGAAATTGTAAGCATTGGTAGTACACAAAAATGATGTAAAGGGATCCAAAAAAATGTGAAATGACCCTAGGAGATTCTCAAGAAGCCTATGAACATTGCCTCTAAGCTAAGATTATGCAGGGTACCCTCCAAAACAAGAAGTACAGTCAGAAAATTGCACTTGGTCTTGACTAAGCAAGGAGCATGAAGAGTATGTGAGAGGTTGAGGTGATGGATTGGATTGGAACACCTTGGTTCTAGTTTTTATATCATTAAGACACTCTCATACAACACAAATCATGTAGAGAAAGGGTTATGCAAAGCAATACATAATTCACAGTAAAGACCTTGCAGACAATCACTGAGTCTATAAGTTTGTCTTGGGTTTTAATGTTTTTGGAGGGTCAAACGATATGACCAAGGGATGAAACTTGGTAAAAAGTGTATCTAAAACTTGGAGAAGCCCCTCCAATACTTGGTTTATCTATACAAATAGGGAAAGTGCCCTCTGTTTTGTCTCAAACAGAGGGCACTCCCTTCATGCACACACCCTACATTCTTGAGGAAGGAGGTTGATAATATGAACCGGGAGCTAAAGGAATCATAATAAGAGGTGTGATGAGTTGGGTTACATATAAACCAGCATGATAAGCCCTATTAAAAAGGAGATACCCCAACATGATGGTCTAAAACACAAAAGTTGCAGTCAGGCCTGTTAGGCAGGGTTTTAGCGTAAAGCCCAAATGAGGGGTCAATGCCATTTCTAGCCTTGGGTGGACATTCTAGCATATTGGAACATGTTTTTGGGGTAACTAAAGATGTGTTTAAGCTATTGGTATGCAGAGGAAGCACAAGGAAGTCATCTTTTTGCTCAAAGGCAACATTAGGCATGTGCAAAGCAAATGAGGGGCTCAAATAAGCAACTTTAGATGCTCACATCTTCTTGGAGGTTTTGCATGGAGATCTAAGACATTTGGAGGTGTTGAAAAGGGTCTTGAAATTTGTATTTATGGAATTGGTTGGTAGTTCCAACGTCCAATCTTCATGAACAAAGCTTAAGAGCCTAAAACTACCTAAAACCCTTGCAAACCTTGATTCTAGACCTGATGAAGGAAATGAAAGAGATAATGCACCAAAATGGCATAGTTTTCCCATCACAATGGTTGGTTATTGTATAAGACTTAATTAGTCTCCCTACCATTAGGGTGAGTTGTACGAAATCCATACATATAGGTGAAAAATTGCTTTTCATGATTGTTTTGTGAATTGTGCAAGTTCTCAGAGGTTTAAAGAGATGAAATCAACTTTGGAAGGAAGCTTGAGATTTAAGATAACTCCTCATGTCCATTTCATGACTTGAAAAAAAATAGTTGACATGCAACTAGTTGGTAGTCATCAGTCAATTTGGTGTATCACCTCCTTTAGGATAGTTTACTTTCAGTTTTCTCTTCCTTTTCCCTTGCAAGCATAGGTGTAGTAGTGATCTACATGTGGTACATCAAGGGAGCTATCCCTATTTAGAGATTCACCTCATTATTAGGCTATCCACACTCTAGAGGTGTTTCAATTGTGCCACTGGGATGAGGAGAGCTGAGACATCTCCTCAAAGGGTGCAAATCCAAGTGACAACAGTGAGAATCTCTGGAACACAAAGTAAATGTTATGACAACAATCTAAAAGTGATACTCATGATTTTGAGCATGCCTTGGTCACAACCCAAGGAAAAAGAGGTAATACCTCAAGGTGCCACTAACACAACTTCAACATCAATCACAACAAAAAAAATGGAGGGTGTCACATTTGATAGTACTTGCTCTAGATCACAACTGATTCATGATTTTGCTATCTTGGGTTCACTCATAGAAGTTGTTGGAGAAAGATCATTGGGTATAGGGATTTCAATTCCTAATTATTCTATAGTAGTGCAACAGAAGTTGACTACATTAAAAGGAGTGGAAAAAACATAAATATTAGTTTGGGATTCAAAGATTTGGAGTCATGAGGTGAACCAACATTGCTTGAAGACAAACAATCTTTGGGAAAGGTAGACTACCATGTCCCCTTTTTTGAATAATCTAAGGAAATAATAAAAATAATATTTTAATTTGTTCTAATGATTTGTTTTATTTAAAAAATAGCTTAATATTATTTTATTATTAAAAATTCAAGTTTAGTAAAGTTTTTTTAAAAGGGGGCCTAAAATGATGTTATTAAGTGACACTAGGCTTGAGATATAAAGTGATATTATTTTAAAAGGTTCCTAAGTCACTTTGAATTAAATTTTGGGAAAAAAGAGAAAATAGAAAATATTTTATTTTCCCAAAAGTGTCTATAAATGAAGGGCATTGGGCTCATTTAGATAGTATTCTATTTTGTGACTCATCTTTTCAACTTGTGAAGTTTTGAACAGTTTTTTTTAGCTTTCATCATCAAAGGATGAAAATCCTCTGGTGGATTCAAGCTAGAGGACAAAAACCCTCAAGTCTTATGTGGTGTTTCCATTCAGGGGCTAAAATTGTGCATCAATCATCATATTTCTGCATTTTCAGCATAACCAGGGAAGCATTGGATATTTTTAGGTCAACCATATCAGATAGGGCATCATCTACAACAATTAGGGCATCATTTGATGCAATTGGAACATCATCCCAAATGGTCGATGTCATCATCCCTAGGGTTGACATCACACTTTGGAAGGGTGACACCATCATTTGGGCTATTCTTAGGCTAGTATTAATGCTAATACGGTCTACTATATTTTTTTGAATTTTTAGTTGGGAAGATAAATAAATTTTTTGATATTTCTTTATCTAAAATTTCACAAAAATTATCGTTTACAATATTTTTTCATAGCTGAAATTATTTATTAAAATTCAGAAATTTGTAAGGGTTTTATTAGTAAAATACAACCATTTGATTTTTAATTGTAAGGGTTTTAAATGAAAATTCATAATTCTAGTTTTTATTATAAGGGTTTATTGTAAATAATCTTGATTATAAAACTTGTTGTTTTATGTAACTTTTCCTCTTCAAACAAGTCAGTTAAGTTGTCAACCCTCAAGCTGTCTTTGTCTTGATACAAATGTTATTATAGGTTGCACACTCCATAATGAAGTGCTATTTTGCTTCCACTACTCCCTTGACATAAAATAAACATGTTCTTGTTTCCCATTCTTCTTTGGGTACTATCCACCTACTAGTTTCTCACCTAAGTTGATGTGAGCTAGTCCTCAATTGTGCAGTCAACATCTTTGCTCTTCATTTGATTTATGCCCCTATGTATATTTTTTCTTCGTGCTCCCATGTGGGATTAAACTTATTGATGTAGTATGCTTTCTTCGATCCCAACTTCTTTGTCCACATGGTTGTCTTGAATTTCTCTCACATACTTTTTTATTTCCTTGGTGTTGTTTGGGCATTCTTGCATGTTGATATATATATATATATATATATATATATATATATATATATATATATATATATATATATATATATATATATATATATATATATATATATATATATTGCTTAGCTATGCTTCTTTTACCATTTGGGTCATTGATGATTCTCCATAATTTGCATCTTTTTAAAATATCTTAATATCCAAGTCATTATTGATGCTTCCAGCAGAGAAGTACATGTTTCAGCTAATAAAATTTCATATGGAACCAAGGCTTTGAATTTAAGTTTGCTTGTGATTAAATACTTTTGGGTTTTCTCTATCTCTCTCTAATTTAGGTTAGACACATTGTGGCCCCAAAATTTTGCATCTATATAGGGCCAGTAGTGTGACAAGTATTTCGAACAAGGTTCTCTTGGTTTTCCAATCCCATAATGTTGCATTTCTGCATATGTTTTGTTGTGAGTCTAAAACCTTCCACCATCATTGAATTCTATAGGTCTCCCAAATAAGCTTGTTGTGAAAATCAAGCCTGAGATATTTGTATTCTTCCATTACTTCCAAGGGGCATGCTTCAAAAAGAAACTCAACTTATTTATTTTTTCTCCGTAGAGAAAAGATCATGACTTTTTTCTTGCTAGTTTTCACTTGTGTTCGTACCTCTTGGTAGAGGAGCTCTAGAGATTTCAAATGTTCTCTTAAACTATTAGTTGTTTTTGCAATTAGAATAATGTCATCTGCATATAAAAATAATTTTAAAACATAATTAGCTAGGTGGATGCTCCATCCATCAACATCATCTAGCAACTCCTATAGTTTATCAATGTATAGCCCAACAAAGTGGAAGATAGAGGACACCATTTTTTGACTCCAATGTCGCTTCCAAAGCATTATGACATACCTTCAATTATTCTGATTTTGGCCCTGACTTACTCATAGAGTCTATGTATTGCCGCCTCTCTATATTCAATTGAGATTCCAAGCTTGTAAGGACATTCTACTCCAAAGTTTACTTCTAGGGACCATGTCGAATGCTTTTTTGAAGTCAACAAAGCAACACACCTTTTTCTCCATGAGTATCCCATACTTTTTCAATCAAGTGTCTAAGAGTGATGCAGTGGTTAATATTGGAATATTTTAGCCGAATCCCTGCTTGACCTTTTGATCTTTTACACTTTTTCCTGCTCAACATTTAGGGTCATTGCTTATTTGATCAACACCATGTTTTTATGACCAACATCATAACCTCTCCATGTCCTTAGCCACTTTCGGTCCTTTCATTCCAAATTGATATTTTCTTATATTCTTCAAAATCTAAAAATTTTCAACCTTCGTGTTCATAAGTTTCAGTAAGAATGATAATGCCTTCTTCCTTTGTTATGAGCCCCAATCTAGGACCTCTTCTTTAAGGGTAACCTCTACAATTCTTGCTTTCCAAGGTCAAGTTCTCTTAGAGGGCCTCTAGTCCCTAATTCTTGTGGCATTCAGTCACTGATTTGGGCTCTTCTATTCTGTAACTGTGCCCATTTTCTTGCTTCTCTTGTTGCTTTCACTTTTTACCATTCTTTCCTTTTTTTTTCTTGTTGCATAGTGGTCAAATATTCATCTAGGTAGATGTGTGTCCCTCTAAGAGACCTGTTCCTTAATATCTTGTTTTTGTCTCTTATGTTTTTCATTATAACTCTTACTTGTCTATCCTTTCCTCCTATCAATTTTCTCATTTTATTTCCTTGAAGAACATGCCCTGCCCAATGTAATTGATATGCCAAAAAGTCACTTTCTAATTTGTTAGTATTATCATTCTCGTCGTAGTCTTTCAATCCTTTAATAATGATGTTTGCAACCCTCTCATGTCTATCATGTTGTTCTCTTATTTGCATTCTGAACTATTTTTCTATTATCTCCCTCTATTCATCTGATGGTCCTCTTACTATTTGAGCCTAAGGCTTGGTCTCTTCATGTTGGATTTTCATGTGAGTTTCTTTTACTTCCGTATTTACAATTAAAGATTGGGACTCTTTTGTTTGGAGCACATTTTTTTCTTCGTTCACTTTTGGCTTATTTTCCTTTGTTGTTTTCAAATGATTTAAAGCTTGTTTTATCACTATCAACTCTTACCACCCCTTTTCCATGTTGTTCTGCAAGTTTTTTAATTGCTCCTTGAATATTTTATCCTCTATTACAAGTTTCCAATTAGAATCTATAACCTCTTTCTTCTTGCTGTCCTCATATTGTTTCTTTGTTTCTAGGTCTGTGAGCCTCCTTTTCATGTTCATTAATTCATTAACACATAGCTCAACTGACAATATTAGTGGCATTGATGTGGTTCTATACAATTCCTTGCCTTCTTGGTTCTCTTCATCTCTTCCCCCTTTGTTTAACGAATAAGTTTCAATTTCCCTTTATCTGTTACTTACATATGTTTTTTTCCCATTCTCCTTGCCCTCCAAAACCCACATACAATTTTGATGCATATTATCATTCCTCTGTTGCATATAATGAGTGAGTTGGGTGTATTGTTTCAAAGCGTGCTTTGATTCAACTTTATTCTTAAGCAATATATTCAGTGTTTCTTTACCCCTTTCTTGCCCTTTGATGTTTGAGTTGTCTGTTTGTTGCCTCGTGGAAGTGACTATTGAAGTGTTGTTGACTGCCCTTGGTAGGACAACTGTCAGTTTTTTGCTCCTAGTTTGTCTCAACTTCCAAGCTTGCCTCTGCTTTAAAATGCATTTATATTGTTTTGCATTAAATAAAACAAATTTTCACCAATGTCTAATAAGCTAGTATGCGCATATCCCAACATGTGTGATTGAATATATGATTTCTATGCCCCTATCATTATACCCTTGTATGGATATAGGGGATGTTGAATGAGGTCAAATTGGGTAACCAAGCCTCCATGAGGCATTGCTCCCGTCATTGGCCCCTGTGTTTGCATCCCTATTTGAGACCCACCTATTTCTTCCCTATTGGTGGATGTATGTTTCTCTTCCATTGATTTTTCTTCATTTTCAATTGATTTTGCATTGTCATTTCCAAAAATGACATTTTTTACTACGAATCTATGTTATAATCTTACTATCTTCCTGTTGTTTTTCAGTCATTGTTTAGGTTTGTAGGGTCTTAATTTGACTTGTTATATTATAGTTATTAAAGATGCTTGTAATATAAAAGGTGCAAGACAAAAAAAAGGGTGTAGGACAAAAAGTTATTTTTTTTTGTGGAACTTAGTAGGACTTGCACAACGCTTTTTATCTTATCTGAAACAAGCTTTGTCCCCATTTTATTGTGTGCCTACTTGCCCATTCTACCTTGTCTGCTCTCTTTTGCCTTGTATGCACTTTTCTGCTTGCTACCCATTTTGCAAGTTACACCTTACATTCTACCCTGATTTGGAATGAGTTTTGGTTTTCTATTTGCTTTCTGCCCTATGGTCTATGTTCTGCCTCGTGGAGTGCATTCTCCTACATTGCTATGAATTTGATGTCTCAAACAAATAATGTTGAGCACCCATGTGCCACTCGTTGATTTGGAGGAAAATGATGAAAAGTTTTCTCCCAAATTTGAAGCAGATGACATATCATTTTTTGATGTCCATTGGGTGTGATATATAAGGGACATTTGGATTAGTTAAGGCAATAAAAGATAAGCTTCATAAGATTTTATCACAATGGTAAATTTTGTGTATTATGGCCTATGTAAAACCATTTTAATGCAATGTGTTACAAATATTTACTGGCTGTCTTGAAGGATAAGGATGAACCTATTATGAAGGCAAGCAAGCAAATTGTTGATAAAAAAAAGGATGGTCTATAGTAGGACGCAAAAGGGCTATTTTGAAATTATTATCATGTTTTTACCTTGACTGACTTTATAGCCAATGGTATATTTGGTGTATCATGCCCTAAGTAAATTTTTTTTAATGCAATGTGTTACAAATATTTTTTGGTTGTCTTGAAGGATAAGGATGAGTCTATTGTGAAGGTAAGAATGTAGATTGTTGAGAAAAATAGAGGATGGTCTAGACTAGAATGCAGAATGATTATTTGCAATTATCATCCTATTATTAGCTTCTTAGGCTTTTACTCTAGTGGTCAATTCAGTGTATTACACCATATGTTAAATCATTTTAACACAATGCATTACAAATATTTGTTGGTTGTCTTGAAGGATAAGGATGAGTCTATTGTGAAGGTAAGTAGGCAAGAGTGTTGATAAAAAAGGAGGATGGTCTGGAGTAGGATGAAAAAGGACTTTTTTGAAATTATCATAATGTTGTTAGTATTAGATGATCTTTTGCAAGCCATTTAGATTTGTGCATGTGGATTCTTTTTTCCACCGACTCTAGTTTTGTAGTTAAATAAGAGAACAGATCTTTGTTAGAGGGATCTCTAGGATCTCTATTTGAGTATCACTGTAAACATCACTTAACCTTAGCTTGTATTTTCTTTGAAGTTGATATATTGTCTAGCCTTTAAAGCTCTATGCAATTGGGTATTTTTTGAAACATTTAGTAAATGATTTGTGGCTAGTACTCTACCCTTGGCCCAAGTTTTATATGGATGGTTTAATTTGTTAATTGTTTTCTTTCAATGTTAAATCTCTTGCATAGAGTTAATTATGATTATTAATATATAATAAGGAGTAATTATGTTTTGTATTATTCATTTCTTTAGGAAGGTGATCAAAACTACCTTGGCACATCATCTTGTTTATGCTATCAAGACTTTTCCTTGGTAAATTACTTATGAAGCGTTCAGAATAAGGAGTCAACATATTCAGATAGAAACACTTGAGCTTTCCATTTTATACTTTGATTGCGAGTGAAATTACAATTAGGAAATAAACAATATGTGTTTTTTGGCACACTTGGTGGAACACTTACAAAGTTTTAAAAGGATTTGGTCTAAAGAGACAACCACAAATATTAGTATGTTTTTATTAGAATTTGATTGGTACCTTCATAGAGATTGCATCCAAAATCAAAAGTTTCACACTAAAAATCTTGTATAGTGCCAAAAATTTGGTGAGGTGTTGGAGATATGCTCTAAAAGAGACATATCTTGATTCACCTAGCAACTTTGCTTGTTAACAAATCCAATAATACATGAGAAGGATTCAAATAAGGTTCATTAGTCTAAATAATCAAGGATGCAATCCTATTAAATATTTTTCATATTAGTTGACAAAATAATTGTATTTTTATTGGTGTATGTTGATGACATGCTCATCAAAAGAAACAATGAAAGATACATTACCAAATTCAAATCAGAGTTGAGGAAAGGCTTTGAAATGACAGATTTGATTTATCTTCATTATTATTTGGGGATTGAAGTAATGCAAAAACCAAAGTATATCTTTATCACTCAACAAAAGTATTGTTGGCCATTTTTTTGGCACACATACCAATTTTTGCCTAAGTGTGAGAAGATAGACTTTCAAGCAGGAAATGGCAAGTCTTTAGAAGACTTCGGACTTTCGATAGCCCATGAATTAAATGGATTTATAATTTGCAGAGTTACAAAGCTAGGAAGTAGTAAGTAACAAGGTGTTAAAGACCCGAAATGGTCTTGAATAGAAGGCTTCGGGTTATCTCATTGGGAAGTCTTCGAGTTTTCCAAAGGAGACAATTTTGGCTTTGCATGATATGAAGAGATCAGGTCCATCGAGCATGATGACTTTGGGTTTCTGAGAGTGCTCAACTTAAATTATTTTAACAAAATGTGAGCAGTTAAAAACCTGAAGTAAGGAGCAATCACAAACCTGATTTAGTCGAGTGATAGCTTTTCGGGCTTTACAAGAGACACAACTTTGGGTTTCTCTGGGCAGCACAACTTATTTCACTTCATGATTAATCAGTAATGATAAACTCGAAGTAAGAATCTTCAAAATCTTGAAGTGGTCATGGGAAGTACAAATCAGGTTTTTGGAGGTGAATGACTTATTTTATTTTATAAGTTGCAAGTTATGAGACATCAAAAGCCCGATTTGGTCTTAGAAGTGCTTCTTAAGTTCTCGAAAAGATAAGTCTTCTCCAAGCATAACTCCTAAGATCATTGACAAAATCTAAAGGTCGGTCACAAGTTCTTCGAAGGGTCATTACCCTTCTGAAGGGACATTTTCATTTTATCCAAGAAATTTGTCATTAGCAGTGGGGGCACTTACAAAAGTCTGGGTCCTTTGCAAAAACCCTGGGTCCATTACCTAAGGGCTTATTCACTTTTCCAGAGGACCATTACAATATTTTCGAAGGTCTCAAGCAAAAAGTCTGAAGGGTATGTTACCCTTCGAGAGGTGCCATTGACAAAGCCAAATGGCACTTTAGTTAGGAGACTTGGGCAAATTGTCTTGGTAAATTAGGCCAGGGAAATTTGATCCGTAAAAAATGCCGAATGAAATTTTCCGAACAAATGACTGCAGACAAGTTATTCAAAAACAAAAGCTCAAAAAAATAAGTAATCCACAGAAGCAAGTTGAGAGCAGTGATAAACCTAAGAAATAGGTTGCAAGTCATGAGAAGTCAAGGATAAGTTGCAAGGAGTGCGAAGCCCGAAGGAGTAAAAATGGAAAGTTCTGAAAGGAAAATTATATAATAGTCTACAAAAAATAGAAAGGCCTAGGGACATTGAGGTCAATGGTCAATGAATCCAACAAGCTCAATAGATCAATGGACAATAAGGACTTATCCTTTCATCTACGGCATGCAAAGTGGTTAAACAAAGAATAGATGCATCTAGGTGGAGCAGTGAATATGCAAACAATTGACTGAGATAGTCCAAGTTGCAGTAAAGAACACATCGAGCCTTAAATGCAAAGGTTAACTCACTCACACTTGGTAGTGACATGCAGCTACCCATGACATGACTCTCTTAGCTCCAAAAAGGGAAGACTTGAATGCATGAGGGGCTCGAGGATATTTGTGGTGATATTGGATAGTTCATTTTGTGGTTAAGGTACTTGCATGCTTTGAATGTAAAGAGCTCAATGATAGTAGTGGTGGTTGTAACCATTTATGATCCCCCCTCTCTATTTTATCATGGGATCCCTTTCTTTCTCTCTTCCTTTTCTATATATAGCAGATGCTTTTCATTTTGGAGGGGTTCCCAATTTTTTTTTAGATTTTATTTTATCTTTCTAGGAGATGGGACATTCTTTGAGATATTACAAAATATGTTTAGCTTGATTAGGTTCGACCCTGTCAAGCACTTGTAAGAACTACCTCTTGATGCAATAAAAAGACTTTTTTTGCCTATCTCTTGCTTTGGATTCATGTCTGTTGAGTTGTGCACTATGGCAATGTGTTAAGGAGAATCTTCCTCGTCTATGGTCCTCCTTTTTGACCTTGTTCAGGGAGTTTTTCAATGCTGTTTGCAGGTCTAGTTTAGTGTTCTTTCTGCGATTGATGTGAGCTTTCAGTGAGTCTTATAACTCCTCTCTGTTTGTATTCCTTGCTTCTGAAACCTCCTCCATGAAATACTAATGCAACTAGCTTGATCTTGAGGTTGTGTAAGTCAGGATTGTCCTTTGTAAAATCAATGTGGGTTCAAGCTTGTGAGATTTTCCCATTTAGCTTTGGTGCATCACTTGGTTAGCTTTTGTAGGAGCCCTTTATCCCCTTTCTAACCCTTTTCCCATGGAGCATTAGTTTAGTTTTATTTTAGGTGGGCATCAAAGAGGAAGCCAACCTACTCCAGAGGTTCAACCTCACTACAGGATACCTACAGCCTGAGGTTGTCTCAACGCTTGTAGCTAGGAGTGAGAGAGCTTGATAAATTCTCCCACAAAGGGTACAATTCTAGCATACAAAAAGTATATTTGTGAAAATTTAAGCAAGTTCATAATGACATTGCAAGCCTCTCATTATGCCCATAGAATGAAATCTAAAACTGATATAATAAAATACCACATATTTAGTAAATGCTACTAAATACAAATAATTCATTGGAACTTTGATATATGTGACCACAACAAGACCAAATATTTCTCTTGATGTGGGTATTCTTTATCGATTCATGCAACAACCTAGAGAAAGTCACTAGGTAGCATAAAAAAGAGTCATTCAATATTTCCAATGAACACATAAGTTTGAACTCAAATAATTTAGGGCAAGGGACTTCAAAGTAATTGGATACTCAGATTATGATTATGCTGGGGATTTTGAAGATGAAAAATCTACTTCATGTTTTCGAATAAATTTGGGATCAAATGTTGTTAGTTGGAATTCAAAGAAACAATTAGTGCTACCAATTTATTCAATAAAAGCATAATACATGGCAACTTTAGAGGAAACCAGAGAGATTTTGTGGCTCAGAATGATTATTTTTTATTTGTAGGAAAAATAACTTTTGTCAACACACCTCATAGTTGACAACACTTATGCAATTCAAATGACTGAAAATCTAATTTTTTATGACCAAATGAAGCACATCAACACCAAATTTCATCTAATTTGGCAATATGTGAAATATGAAAGTGCAAAATTGCTCCATTGTCCTATTGCAGAGCAACTAACAAACAACCTGACAAAAGTGCTAGGATGAGAAAAAAATGAAAAATTTAGAGGCATGTTTGGTTTCACAATAAACCCTATAGATTGAGGGGGAATGTAATATTATTGTAAATCCTAGGAGTAATTGCAGGAGAGTTTTGTCTCAAAGTGGCAAGTTAGAGAGGCTCCTTAGGTAGATGAAGATCCATCTTGAATATAAAATGAACAGTCTTAAGTTTCGCTATTATTATTATTGTAATCTTTCATTCATTTGAATTAATGCAATTTGTAATTCTTTGGTTTGAACCAAATTATGTTATCTATCCTGGCTTGACAATTTTTAGTCTATATCAATTATAGTTCCATGCAAACATATTTTGGCTAGCGCTAAGCCTTTTTCTTTTTAGGACTCTGGAAGTACCTTAAGTATACGACACTAGAATGAAATCATTGTATTGACCTTGAAGGCACTTGCCTATTTTATAGGGGATAGTTTCAATACTCATATAGACCAACTCTAAGACGTGGAAAATATTTGTGTGGAGAACCATATTGCAACTTGTGATGTATTCCCTTAGATTGTTTTCAACATCTTTAAAGGGCAAAGCCTTAGATTGGTTCAAAAGTTTAGCACTAAAACTAGTTGCAATCTAGGACAAATTGAGTTGCTTATTATATAATTTGTTTAAGAAAAAAGGAAATAATCTATTTCTAATGGAGTGTCTCACTACAATCAAGAGAGCCTCATGGAATCTATTCCAGATTTCAACATCATATTCAAGAAAACATGAGAGAGATTAGGAATAAATTGCCACTTGAGGTATTTCCTTTTGAAACTATGCATTTCTTATGTTATTTAAGAGCATTTATCCTGGAAATAACTATGATGATTCAATGTATGGGAGGAAGAAATCTTTCAAATGCTTATAACCTAGTTGTTTTGGCTGAAAATAGTCTCATACATGTAATAAAGTTATCTCCTAGACCTACTATGCATATTTTCATAGATATTTATAACCCCACTTGGATCCCTCAATTTTCTTAAGTGCTATCCATGAACCAAAATGCTAGATCCCCTAGTAATGTAAATGTCACACCACATCTAACCTGGAAATAACTATGATGATTTAATGTATGCGAGGAAGAAATCTCCTAAATGCTTATACCCTAGTTATTTTGGCTGAAAATAGTCTCATACAGGTAAGAAAGTTAACTCCCAGACCTACTATGCCTCTTTTCCCAGATATTTATAACCCCACTTATATCCTTCAATTTTCCTAAGTGCCAACTATGAACCAAAATCCTAGATCCCCTAGTAATGTAAATGTCACACCACATCCAATCTAGAAAGGGTATTTTTGACACTTTGGGTTGACCTATGCTTGCATTTCAATCTCCTTACTTTCCACCCCAATCTTAGAGTGAGATAACTAAGTTTAGGAACACGTTAAGGTGATTTTACAATAAGTTAGTATCCATGGAAAGATAAAATGACCATAACCTTCAAAGGGAATATTATGGCAACAATGAGGGCTATCATCCGAATAGATTTCCACATATTGCTCCACAACCTTAGAGGAATCAAGGAGCTCCACCAAGGCCAAACAATCAGAATGTTTCCAAGGCTATTGCTTCAGTATAAAATACTCTGGGAGAGAAATATGACTATTGGTGCTTAATATTCAAATATTGGGAATGATCCATATAGTTATGTCCATTAAAAAGTACAAGTGATGATGGCAAAAGGAGCTATATGCCAACCCTCAACAATTGGTTGATGTCCCATAATCCTCTCCAATAAGTGATAATGATATGGCTTGATGGGAGGATATTGATTTATGCACTTTTAATGAAATTCGACAAGTTAACACCAACCCTAAAGCAAAATTAGAATATCTCACTAGACGAGAAGATAACTCGAGATACAAGCTACTAAAAAGCAACCACAACCTAATACTCAAGTACAACCTATAACCCCAAGAGAAGAAATAAAACCCAAAGGGTTACATGGAAAGGCTCCTACACCAAAGCCAAAAAATGTTGATCACACTCCTACTTAGGCTAGGCTTGCAAAGATCACTATCTTGTGAATAGAAAAACAAAAGATGGAATAAATGAAAAAAACCCTTGCAAATATGAGTATGTGGGATTGTTTTGTTGACACCATGACAAACAATTTTTTTACAAGAAGCATTGAAATGGAGTAAAGGAGGAAGAAAACCCAAACAAAGTGTAATTGACCTGATAAAGAAGGCTCAAACATATCACACAAATGTATGTCAAGCTAAATAGGTCATAGGTTAGTATAAGTAAAACTCATTTTTTTTAAGGTTACACTAATAGCTTGTAGTCATTTAATGCATAATTGCATGATGGATTCCAGCGCTAATAACACAATAATGCCAAAGAAAGTGGTAGATGCCATTGGCATTCAGTTAAAGCCATTCTGAAAAAGGTGTCACCCAATTTGATGGAACTCCAGTTAAAAAAAATTGAATAGCTAAGGTTTTTTCCTTTGATTCACCATGTTATTTTTAGCATTAGTGTGCCACAAGATATTGTTGTGATAAACCTCCCAACCATGTTTGGGATTTGCTTTTACAGAGACTTCAAAACCAAGATTGGCATATATTTATCTTTGGATTGGTCACACATGGTTGTAAGAATTAGACATGGTGCTAGAGTAAATATTGTTTCAAAATCCATTGCAAATTATCATGTTGAGTCCTATGAAGAGCGTGAGAGAAAAGTAAATTGTGCTGCCATAATCGGAGATCTAGAATGGTCTAGTCAAGAGACTAATGAAAGTGCAAAAGAATTGACTGATGCCTAGGTTGATCAATGGACAATAAATACATATAGTGTCTTTGAGGAGACAAGGATGGGAACATAATACATACACGATGAAGAAACCTGACTTCCAAAAATCATTAAAAATGAAGATGATGAAGTTAAAGCGATATGTAAGCTCGATTTTGAGACCTAAATGTAAGAATGGAGTGAAAGGTGATGTTTCCTTGTTCTCCTCAAAATGGAACAAAACCCTTCACTCATAAAGGTTGCAATTTAATTGTACAAACAACGTAGTAGAATATGAGGCTCTAGCTATAAGGTTATAGGTAGCAGAGAGGAAAGGTTTTAGGCTTCTGTAAGTGTTTGAATACATTGAATTTGTCATAAAACAAACAACATTCCTGTGTGTTACAAAAAATAGTTTACTTTTATCTTATAATCACAGAATATGAGATCTACTGGAGAGTTTTGATGCATTCAATTTACAAGTTATCCCAAGCAAACATAATATAGAGGCAGTCTACATGGTGGTAGTAGGATCAAAATTTGATCCTTCCAAAGGTATTTTGAAGGAAAGAGCCATGAAAAGCTCATTATCCGACCCACACTTCCAAATAATGCCTCACATTGGCTAGAATTAGAAACTAATAAGCATATAGTGAGACTTATGTAGCAAGACGTTGAATTTTCAGATGAATTTAGTCAACAACTTGATTAGGTTTATGATGATCAAATCATTCGACTAAATTCCAATAAGATTCCAAAAGAGTTAATTACCCTATAAATCATGTTTAGAGGCAATGATCATAACAAGGGTGACAAAATAAGCATGCCAATCAAAACTAAAGATCATTATAAGGTACACTTGGCCCTAGGAAAGTCATTGAAGCCTAGAATGGTCTAGAAACTTGCTTAGGAGGAGGGATTTATTATATTATGTGTTATTTTTATTAACCTTCCTTAGCCTTGCACAAGCTAGGTTATGTGTAACAAATAAACAGGATACCCAACCTTACTACACCTACATACCATTTAATCTTGAAGTCCTACACACTCACCTAAGGCGCAACAAGATAACATTGAAAAACCCATTGAGAATGATGAAGATAAAAAGCATGAACAAATAAAAACAACTCAAACCCTAGCAAACATCTAAAAACACAACATAGTCCTTTCATAACATTCTTTTATATTCAACAACAATATTTACAAACATTGTGCATCACCAATGCACAAAACCTTTTCTATAATAATGTTATTTTACATATGAGATTACAAACTATTTAAAAAGAATACATAATCCTTCCATAATTTCATATTATTATAAACACTAAGCTTGCTCTTCAGTTCACATTTTACTTGAAAAACATGTGACTTTACAAGATATAGATCCTCAAATGAGAGGTCGAGGGTCCTATTTATAGGGTGTCAAAATCACCTCGACCCCTTCCAACTAGCATTGAATTGATTTCCATTTGTTCATTTAGAAAAAAATTGAGCATAATCCCTGAATGTGCCCTTGGTTTCCAACTGTCTAAGCATATTCCCATAATATATCTTAGCCCAGTCACATGATCACTTATTTGGTGCTTAATTGCTGTAAGAGTTGGTTTTCTTATGATCCATATGTGTTTCTTTCTGGTTTGGCACTTTTCTTCCAAAATTGTGTTTCCTTTTTTTCACACTGTGCATCATCCTTCATGCACATCACCTATTTATTGGGCAACATCCTTTATTGCAGCTTTACAAGATAACCTAGTATGAAGGAGTGTCTCATGTGCACTCTTTCACACTTAGCCTTATTTAAGGTTGACTTTAGTATCCAAAATTGAGAGTCAACATTACCCTTGAATTCACTTGTTGTGTGTCCTTAGACAATCACATTTGTCTCCTCTGTGGTTGTGCTTGGAAGGATTTCAAGAGTAACTCCCTTAACGTTTTTTCAAAAGTATTCCATGTAATGATTGCTTGCCTAATGACCCTCTTGCCATATTGCACATTTCCCTTCATAGTCTCTATTGCGGCAATGTCCTTTCTCTTTTTTGTTTAGACTTTCTCAAAATTGTGTACCTCCTTTCTAAACTGTGCAACAACATTACACATGCTCTACTCTTCACCCAACGGTTAAAACATTTTTTTCAGTTTTTCCTCCAATGAAAAATGATGTTTCTTGACCATGAACTTCCAAACATTTGACTCATTCATTTTCTTCTTCCTTCCTTCTATGTTTGTCTCCTCCGTCATATAGTATTTAAATCTTTGGTCCTATCATCTTCCTTCATCAAACATGTGTAGATATAATCAAATGTCTTTCCAAAATCCTTGAAACATGTGCGTCAATCACTGCTCTCTTTTCAAACTCTTTGAGTAGTTCTCTCAGTTCCTTGGCATGTTATTCCCACTCTTTCTTGGTCGTTTCTAAATTTTTATTCTTCAATTGCTCCTAAAAGGGTTATACAACTGCAACTACTAAAATCTAGTGTAACAACTTTTGAATGACTACTTCCAGCTTCTCATGTGGCTCCATTGTATCCATAGTTTTATTCTCCTAGACTTGTGATCATGCCTTTTCAATGGTGGTAATCATTTTATCAATTTTACCCATCATGCACACTAAATCTTTCCTTTCTTTATTTAATTTCTCTAAATCTTGAATTGCGTCTTTAAATCCTCCACCTTCTCTCCCATTTCCAAACAATAATGCCCAACACTGTAACTAGATACACCATTCCCAAACTTGCTTGCTTCACACTCATCTGGCATAGGTCATAAGTGATGTTTTCCACCAAGTCTTCAAGTTCTCCTTCCATTGTTGTGCCCTTGGTCAATGTATGAAATGTTGGATCGACACCATGTGCATCCAACAACCCTTGTAGCTGCTTCATTATTTCCTCATCATTCTCTTCCTCATCCAGTTTATGTTTTTATTCATTTGACAAAACATTAAAGTCTATTAGATTGAATGGATTTGGTACACTACCTTTTGATAAATCTTCCCTTTCTCCCTCGAATGTGTTCACTTCTATGTGCACTTCTCTTCTTTTAACTTCTCGATTTACTTCAAGATTGTTGGCATATTTTCTCCAACAATCTGCTGTTGCTTTATCTTTTTCTTTCTTGATTTCTTTGCACCTCCAATCTCCCTCTTTCTCTTCTATGAGATTTGTGTTGTTTCCTCCTCCTTACGTAGATGTTTCTCCATTTCCCCTACTTCTGTCTTGGATCTAGACAATGATAATTCTGGTTCCTTATCTATTTCTTTTTAACTCTCCTCACTCTTTGGCACACCATCTTTCATTTTCTTCATCAAAGACTTCATTTTTGTATTCTTCTTTTCCTACTTTGCGTAAGATCCTTATCCAACTTATTCCATCTTGGCTTCTCATTTATCCATGTGGGTTCAACATATACAAGCTTTAATGTGCACATTATCTTCTACTTTACCTCAGTAACCACACATTACTACACAAGATTCAAATCCAAGCTAGCATCATCAAAATCTTCATCTTCATTAGTGAACTCCTTTCCTACTATGACAAAGCTTTCCATTAGGTTGTTTCTCTCCTTGTCAACCTTATTATCTATAGTTTCTCATAGAATTAAAGTCATCTTTGTTAATGCGTATTCCATGTAGTATGCATATAATACAATCCATGAGCTTTCTATGCCATCTTGTTTCCTGATCGTAAGCAAGGTGTAATGCTTCATTACACAAAATTGCACATACCATTGTATGCTTCCACCAACCTCTTGTGCACTCTATGTTTTGCACCAAATGCAATACTCACATTACTGCTTCATTTTGTCATATTTGTATTATATGGATCATTCTCCGATCAGTGCACTGATGAGCATCACAATTCACGCCTCGTGACCTCATTTCTTATGGTATTTCAAATGATTGGCTTTCTGAAATTCCTAGTTCTTCCAACATCATCAAACCTAGATACATCCCCCCTCTGAAGGTTCCTCTTGTAGTGTGTGCTTGGTCATATACCTATTGTTCTCCTTTATTATAAACTTTGAAAAATTATATTTTACCCCTTTTTTGCAATCTAGTAAGCCACACACACTATTGGCCTAGGTAGATCCCCCCATTGGTTCTTTACAGTTAGCTTTGCATTGATTAGACACACAACTACTTATGTTAGCAACATTGAGATGTGATTAATTTGCAAAGTGTAACCACCTCGATGCAACTTTAATATTGTTGCTACCGCATCAATCTTGGTGGTCCCCTAGAACATTACACGTATATCTTCTGCATTCTTCAACCCTATTTTCCAGTTGATACATGTAGGCAAGATATTCATGTGCCGCCGAATAAAATAGATTCTCTCATCATGTGTTTGAGCCAACCACCATTTTGTCAATTCATTAGGTTTTCCAAGACAAGGTAAATTTGATAACTCAAGGATCTCGATTCCCTCCAAGTATTCCTTAATAGTTGTTTGTTTGTTTTTCTTCCTCGACACATCCAACTCTGCATTAACATCCTTCACAATGTTTGCCTTTTGGTGATTGACATCCTCAGTCACACAACCCACAATCTTTGTAATGATATTCTTTCTAACATGTACTCCCTCTTCAATTAGCATAAGAAGTGAATCAAATACTTTTATTTTCTTTGCCCCTTTCACAATTTTCTAGACCCCTTGGACGTTTTTTATTGTTCAACCTCCATTTCTTACTCGACCTCTGATTCATTCACAAATATTGACAATGAAATTTCTTCCTCTTCCTATACCAAAGGTGTTACCACTTACGTCATTTTCTTCTTCGACATCGTTGTGTAGTCGTAATCCTTCATAACATTCCTAAACAAGAAGTTTTCATTGAATCACTTACCTTCCTATCTAGTTCTTCAATTTCTCAATCCTAAATTGGATTCTTCTTTCCATGCCCCTTCAACAATGTTGTTTCTTTCTCATGATACCTAAATCTCTCTGAAACTTTAATTGTGTGGATGTCATAGTTTCTTTTTGCACATGAACACTAGAGTTCTCTTTAATTCTCTTAATTTGAAAAACGGTTCTCAAAGGCTATCTTATCCTTTATATAGCTTCATGTGCATTAATTCCACCACCTGCCCGTGATCCAATTGCATAACTGTCCTCCAATGGTTGATTTTTAAAAAGTATGAATGTTTTGTGCCATTTTCCCCATGTGACCTTTTAGAATCTTCTTATGTATGCACACCATCCTTGCGCATCATCCTTCTTGTCCCTTTGATTTGTGCACACCATTTTTGATGCAATTCTTTTGTACATTGAAGTTTAAATGCAACTTCTTTTTGCCTTTACGCACATTTTTTTTAAATTTGTAAATCAATTTGACCCTTCCCATCTCCCCAAAATCAACATGTGCTAAGTCCTCTTGTACACCATCTTATATATTGATTGCCTTAGCTTCTTTCATTTTTTTTTGTAGAGCCGTGTTCCTACTTGTTTACATGACTACGGTCCACATTATTACCTCACATAAAGATACTTAGACGTCCGACATAAGGATCTTGAAAGATCCCTCGCTTGATCATATTTTAGAGGATAATCTATACTTACTAGACACTATACAAACAAGTTAATAAAAATAAACCATTGAAAGCATTAAATGTTTTTACATTTGCCTTTAGTAGGTCATTTGAACTAGGTCTTCAACCTACTTCCATTGTAGTAATTCACCATCTAATCTTGACAACTTACACATGTTGATTTCTAGAATGTGGTGAATGATATATGGCCCCATCCATTTGATGTGGAGCTTCCCTGGGTGCTTGGCATATCTGGAATCATACAAAAGCACCTTGGCATTGATGCACAATTTCTTACTTTTGATGTGCTTGATGTGCCAAATTTTCTGACAAGGATTGTTTATCCCTTGGATTCATCTTGCATGTAGCCTTTTCTCATCCAACTTTATCAACTCTTCTGGTCTCTTGTCCAATGACCCACGGTTTTCCATTCCTCTAGTATGTGCAATTTTCAATGAAGGAATCAAAAACTCTACTGGTAGCATGACTTCTCTCCCATATACTAGTTGGAAAGATGTATATTTGTTCAATTGTTTATATGTTGTTCTATAAGCCCACAATAGAGGTGACACTCGATCATTCCAATCCTTGTGCTCAACACGAAATACAATTAGTGAGCACAATTCCCAAGATCTTGTTAAAGGCCTTCATCCTACCAATTTGCTTGTGGATGGTAAGGTGTTGTCTTATGATGCACAACCATGAATTCTTCCAACAATATGTGTAGAATCTCTACAAGGAAATAAGTCACTTTATCACTTGTTAAATTTAGAGGACACCCATATTTTGTTATGATATTTTTCCATATGAATCTAGTTGCAGTTGTTATGGTACAACACTTTGTTAGAGCAACCTTATGCCATCTTGTTAAGTAGTCAATAATCATTATATTATAATGCACACCAGTACATCATGCAACAAGATTAATGGGACACACAATTTCCACAACCCATTTGGCAAATGGTTTTTGCACAATAATTGAGATCAATGACATCTCATGCTATCTATTATGCTTACCTAACTGTTCATTATATCACAATTATGTGTGTTTTCCTTTCATTACTACACGAAGTGTAACTAGCGCCACTAAAGTGTCAAATTTACATTGTAAATAGATTGCTTTTTGTGGTGAAACTTTGAGGATTTTTTTTTTGGTGGCTTAAAAGTGAAGCAACTGAACATTTTTAGTTGCGTAACTTTTGAGCCACTATTCTTGCAAGAAAAAAATGAAAAATAAAAATAACAATGTAGTATAATTATTTAAAATATTAAATAGTTATATTACATCTATTCTCTCTCTCTCTCTCTCTCTATATATATATATAACTGTTCTATGTTATATATATATATATATATATATATATATATATATATATATATATATATATATATATAACTGTTCTATGTTATTTTAGCATTCTTATTTATATTTTGAAATATGTTATTTTCTTTCAGATAGTAGTATTTTTATAAAATCATAATATATATTTATTAAAATTTTAAAAAAATAAAAATTTGTATATATATATATATATATATTTAATAAAATTTTATATATATATATATATATAATATATATAATATATATATATATATATATATATATATATATCAAACTGTTCTATGTTATTTTAGCGTTCTTATTCATATTTTGAAATATGTTATTTTCTTTCAGATAGTAGTATTTTTATAAATATCAAATTGTTCTATGTTTTTTCTTTCACATAATAATATTTTTATAAAATCATAATATATATTTATAAAAATTTATTATATATATATATTATAAAATTTAAATTATATATATACAAATTTTTATTTTTATTTTTTTAAAATTTTGATATATATCAAACTGTTCTATGTTATTTTAGCATTCTTATTCATATTTTGAAATATGTTATTTTCTTTCACATAGTAATATTTTTATAAAATCATAATATATCAAAGCAATAGTATTTCCATAGTCCATGAGTTAAATTGTAATGAATTTATGGAATAAAATCGTGTTCAAGTTTTTAATCGACATTTTGGTTCACACTCTATGAACCATCATCAAGATGAGAGAAAGAGTGATGATTCATGGAGTGTGAATCGAAACGTCGACTAAAAACTTGAACACAATTTTATTCCAGAAATATATATATAACAATTTCATAAAAAAATAGTAATGTCATAAGCTAATGACATGGATAAGAATATGATTTCAAAGATGAAAAAATAAATAATTTCTCATCTACATTACAATAAATGGACTTGAATTATAAATTATATAAGAACTATAATTACGAGCAATCATCATTTAATGTGTGCATCATCATCTATGAGCTCATTGTCATCATCGAAATTTATGAGCTTATTGTCTATACTATTTGGATTGTACTCCAATCCATGTAATGACGGGTTGTCAGGGCCATCATCATCTTCAACATTGTTAGAATAATTATTTACCAGTCTAATTGTAATAAATGGTTTAAAAGTGAGGTTGTTAATATAAACAATTCACGCAGAATGTAGGTTGTTGGCTATTGGAGAATTTTTTTGAACTCCCGTAGCATAGAATATAAGATAGGGAGTTGGCTAGAATATTTGAAAAATAGTCCTTGTCTATAGGGGCTAACGTTAGTTGTTTCATATCTATAAATTCCTATGTCTTGTAGTGCAATATTTGATTGAATGAAATATTAATTTTTGCTTTGTCGAAATTTGGTATCAGAGCAGAGGACTATGAGAGAGCATGAAGAAAAGAAAAGAAAAGAAAAGAGAAGAGAAGAGTAGATATTGAGAGGATCCCCAAGCACTCCATTGTTTTCGGTACAAGCTTCAAAGTGACACAATTATTTGTTTTTATTTAGCTTACCTGTAGAGTGAGATTTCTTTCCAATGAGAATTTGAAATATGATCTGGCAACAGGGAGTGCTATTTTTTTTCTTTATTATTATTATTATTATTCACAAAAGATAGAATAACAAGAGTGATCCCCAACCTGATAGAGGTGTTGCAAATGCAATCCAAATAGGAACAAAGGGCGGCGTTGGATTTTTTATTGTAACCAAATTGGGGAGGGCATTTAGCATTCCATCTACTTGTTGCTGAAGAAAGAGCGCTGCCCAAGATTGGTATTCAAGTTTAAAGAGAGCACCATATCAGTTTGAGCAAAACCAAAAGCCATTTCTAGATAATAATCTGAAACAAAGGAGCACCATATCATTTTTAGTGATACAAAGTCTGATCAGTTTGGAAGACAACAGAAAATAAGAGCAAACTAACAAAATTTCACAAAAAAATCTTTGCATGTGGAGAGCCATTCCTTCCATGGCGCGCCATTTCTACAAAGCACGCACATGTTCTTTTGATTGCTCGAGTTTTGCTTATAATCTTTT
Organism: Torreya grandis; assembly: GCA_037957365.1. Lineage (NCBI taxonomy): Eukaryota > Viridiplantae > Streptophyta > Pinopsida > Cupressales > Taxaceae > Torreya > Torreya grandis. The sequence goes on along the minus strand of JARHVA010004240.1, from coordinate 544,987 downwards.
AACCAATGTTTTTTTTTAATTTTTTCATGTAAAATTAGGGCTGAATTTTTTAATTTCAAAATAAGTTTATTAAATTCAAATTTAAAAAATTTAAAAATTTACCTTAAAATACAACTCTAGAAAGCGATTAATTCGGGATTTAGAAAACTATGAAGAGATAAGCCCTGAAAACTGACCACATTCTTCAGTTAGGGGTAGCAATCCGCATAAAATAGAAATTGTCTGAAACCTTGTCAAACTCCCAATTTAATTGTTTTCCCGTATTAGTGCCTATAATCATAATCATAATCATAATCATAATAATGTGATATCTAGAGCTTTAGGTGGTATTGTTTGTTGAAATTTTGCAAACTTGTCTAAAATGTTAGTCTTACACAACCCATTGAAAGGAATTTTGTACAATTTATATAATGCTCTCAAATTAATTGTTTTTCAAAACTAGGTAATTTAGGTCTATATAAAACCCTATAAATTGAATTAATTGCTTAATTTTTAAACCAGGGGGATTTAAACATTTAAAAAATGCAACATTGTGTGAAATTGATTATTATAACATTATTTGGAATTGTTTTATTTGAACCTTTATAAATTTTTAGATTTAATTGTTTTCTTCTTTTTAAAAGGCATTAAACAAGCAAATCAAGAAAATCTATAAAACTGTGCATCTTACAAAATCGCAGTGGTGCCTTTGGTTCCCGTTTATTAGTAGTCATCACGTTAAACTACTGTATCTAATGCATAACATCATTATAAGGACATCGTTTGTGGCTTACACCCATTAAACTCTGTAGGAGTGATAAATATCACAATTTCTTTTTTACCTTTCGATCCATTTCTCATTCGTCACTATCGTTCGATGTAAATATTGAATAATTTAAATTTATAGTATAGAGGGAAGTTACACCCACATACAAGGATTTATATCTAAACATGTATCATTGATAGAAAGAATAATGTTCATGCACTATCTAAGTACCACATATCGTTCTGCTATCACATGTTTTAACATCTCTTTCATATACCGCTGTGCATATAGAAAACACGAGATTATTTCATTTATCGTCAGGTATATAGAGAAGTTGAGTGAGTTTGAGGTATTAGATGAGGTTGATCCTCATATCTAAGATGTTATTACAACAAAAAATGCCTTAGAAAAATTTAGTACTATCTATGAGGCTAAGAAAAAAAATACCATCCTTCATCTCCAAAGCGAGTTTCATTGTCTCAAGTTGAAGATATGTGAGAATGTTGAAGGCTTTTTTTGTCGTGTTACAACATTGTGGGCCTTGCTTCTAACATTGGGCGACAAAGTGTCAATTGACTCCCTAGTACCCATCATATTGAAAGCACTGCCACCAGCCTACAAGATCTTTAGGATGTCTCTCAATATATCTGAGACTAAACCAACCTTTGAAAAGTTAATCAATATGTTATAGCAAGAAGGATCCATGCACACAACCGAAGAAGGTGAAGCAGAACATGCACTTGCATCACATCATAAGGGGAAGAGGCCCATGAAGCATTTAAAATAGTTACCTAAGTAGAACCATCAATAGAATCAACACAAGAACAAGCCTTGTTCTCAGAAGGTTTGTCAACTCTATGGAAAATAAACCTTGAACTGAAGGATTGATGGTACAATGCATTTACACAAGGCTCATCCAAAAACAAAAAACCTACCCCCCAACAATCTCTACAATGATATAAGTAGAACCCTGAGTTCAAACGTAGTTGAAAGAAGAAGCCTTCCCCACAACATGGAAACATTGTTTAAGACATTGATTTTTCAGATGAGGATTTTGTCATTACTTCATTGAAAAAAGAGGAGATCACCACCCCCAATGTAATATGGTATGCAGATTTTAGTGCCATAAGACACATGAATGGACAAAAGGATTAGTTCACCACCTTGAACCATTCAATGTATCATGGTAATGTATCTCTAGGAGATGATTCATTATATAGTGTCACAAGGTATGGTGATATTTTCTTCATCTCTTAGAAATCATACATGTAAAATCACCATGAAGAATATGTTGTCTGTAAGTCAATTGATTGATCACAACCTAAAGGTTTAAATTGATCGACAAGATGGAGAAAAGTGTCATGTCATTAGACACAAGTTAGAAGTTGAAGAATTATTGAAAGAGCTTATAATGTAGACAAAATATTCCAACTTGATGTTTTATACAATGACTAGCAAGCTCTTGTTGTAAAAAATATAATGTCAACAAATCTATGGTAGATAAGATATGGACACTTGAGTTTTGAGTACACAGTTACACTAACCAAGGTCAACATGATGAGAGGCCTTCCCTCACTAAAGAAGAACATTGATGTGTGTTATAATTATATAGTTGGGAAACAACATAAAGCTCTATTTGGCACAAGTACATATAGGGCTCCTAAGTCATTGGATCTAGTGCAAACTGATCTATGAGAGCCCATGCAATCGAATGTTAGTGGCTTATCATATTTTTCAATTATTTGTTGATGACTACTCACAAAAGATGTGAGTATATTGCATTAAGATTAAGGACCAATCTTTTCAAGTCTTCAAAGAATTCAAAGCCATTTTGGAACACAAATCTAGTCATCGACTTTCTGTCCTCTACTTAGATCGAGGGTGGAATATACTAGTAAAGATTTCTCTAAATTTGTTAAGGTAAATAACATTCATCGATAACTGACTTAATAAACCTGAAAACTAACAAGAACAAGAAAATTACCAATAGGCCAAGATCTTGAAATAATACTCATAATTGATTCATATTAATTGCTTGAAATAATTACAAACCCAAACCATGCTTAAATAAGCCTCAACTCTAAAATTAGAGTTTACATGCAAAATTTGAAAAAAAACTAAAATCTAAAAAAATTGCCTATTTTTAAAAACTCATGAAATAAGCCCAAAAATCTCTCGAAATATCTTAAACACTATAATTAGACTATGGGATGAAATTTAACTGAAGTTGATGTTCGGTTCTAAAAATATGTAATTTTTAAAAATAGAAAAAACTCAAAAAAATAATTAAATCACAATTTTAGAACCTCAGATGATTACATATGACCTCTAAAAAATATCAAAAATATTGCTAGGTTGATGGAACGACCTAGGATAGAAAAAACCTTTTTGATATGGTCATTTTGGCATGTGGAAGTGCTCAAACGAAGTTACGGGTCAAAAGTTATGGCCTCTGAAAGGTTGGCCTATATTTTTTGCATCATTCTCCTTTGGTTGAAAACAACTTAGCTCCTGCGAGTTGCCCTGATTGTACTGATGCCATTTTTTTTGTCAATCTTCTTCACCTCCCATTCTATAATCGAAGTGTTATCTTCTTGTTGCAATCCTTCTCACAACACCAAATACTTGTTATAATTCCCTTGCCTTGTGCTCACTATCTTCATATCCAAAATCTACACTATTATTCTTTTTTCTTCTTTGGAACTTGCTGCTCTCAATTTACTTCTTCATCTTTGTCATCTTCACCATCTTCTCCATGGAATTCATATAAATTTGAAATATTAAATACTAGAGATATATCAAAATTATGTGATGAACTTACCTCATAAGCATTGTCATTGATTTTTTTCACAATTCTGCATGGTTTGATTTTATTATACTTTAGCTTATTGTATGTGCCTTTTGGAAACCTCTATTTTCTCAAATAAATCATTACCAACTCTCCTTCTTCAAATACCTTAGATCTTCTTCTGATATCTGCTGCTACTTTATATTTCTCATTACTTTCTTGAAACTTTATTTTTACTCATTGCAACTATTGCATATGCTCTACAAACACTTCTGCATCATCACTGATTCGATCTGCAATTGGCAATTGTACCAAATCTAAAATACCCATATGATTTCTCCCATAAAAAAATTGAAAATATGACTTTACTATTGATCTATTCACTAAATTGTTATATGCAAACTCAACTTGTGGTAAAGCCAAGTCCCTTTTTTTGGCTTCTCTCCCACAATGCATCTCAATAAATTTTCCAAGCTCCTATTCATAACTTTTGTCTATCCATCTGTTTGTGGGTGATATGCAGTACTAAATTGTAGCTTAGTACCCATCTTCTTCCACAAAGTCTTCCAAAAATGACGTAGAATTTTTGTATCCCTATTCGAAGTAATAGTTTTTGGAACACCATGTAATCTCACAATATCCATAAAAAATAATTCTGCAACTCTAGTGGAATCATTGGTTTTCTTACATGCAATGAAATGAACCATTTTGAAAAATCTGTCTACAACAATAAAAATTGAATTGTTACATCTTTATGTGTTTGGCAATCCCAACACAAAATTCATACTCAAATCTGTCCATGGTCCTTTTGAAACTGGTAATGGCATGTATAGTCCAGTATTTTGTGCATGTTCTTTAGCCACCTGACATATTCTACACCTTAAAATATACCTTGTCACATCTCTCTTCATCTTTGGCCAAAAATACTTTTTCTCCATCAAATCTATTGTTTTCATCTTACCAAAATGTCTAGCCAAACCACCACTATGTAATTCTGTTATTATTATCTCGTATAGATCTAGATGGAATGCATAATTGTTTCTCTTTGAAGAGATAACCTTCTTGTATAAGATACTCATCATGAATAACATCTGTCCCACTTGTTAATGGATTCTTGCACTTCTCAACTACCTTGCTAAAATAAGGATTAGTATCATATAATTCTTTGATAGCTCAAAATCCAACTACTTCACTCACCATAGTAGTTAATAATGCTACCCTCCTGTTCAATGCATCAATGACCTGCTTCTATTTTTTTTAATTTATGCTTCAACATAAAAGTATACCCCTACAAAAAGAAACCTACTTTGCATGCCTACTATTCAACTTCTTTTGTGTATTCACATACTTCAAAACCTCATGATCAATAAATAATATAAACTCTGTAAGCACTAGATAATGTCTCCAATGTCTTAATGCTTGTAAAATTACACAAAGTTCAACGTCATAAGTATAATACTTTATTCTTATCTCATTCAATTTCTCATTGAAATACATTATTGGCTTTCCTTCTTGACTCAACACAACACCAATTCTCACAAATGAAGCATCAAAATCAACCTCAAAAACTTTGTTAAAATTTGGTGATGCTAAAATTGGTCTTTCTGTAATCTTCTTCAAAATTTTAAAACTTTCTATGGCTGCTCTAGTCCATGCAAATTCCTTCCCTCTCATGCAATCTATTATTGGTGCCACAATACTACTAAATTTTTTAATAATTTTTTTGTAAAAAAGTTGTTAAATCATGAAAACTTCTTACCTCTGTAATGCTTTTTGGAATAGGCCACTCAAAAATTGCCTTTATCTTTTCTTCATCCATTTTTACACCATCTATTGAAACTACAAACCTCAAAAATACCAAACTGTTCTGCATAAACCTGCATTTCTTCAAATTTGCATACTTCTTTCTTAACAAATCTATTACCATTCTCAAATGCTGTAAGTGTTCTTTAATCTTACTGAATATCAAAATATCATCAAAATAAATAACCACAAACTTACCAATATATTCTCATAGCACTGTATTCATCATCCTCATAAATGTGCTATGTGCATTAGATAATCCGATGGCATCACCATCCACTCATATAAGCCATCCCTAGTCTTGAATGCAATTTTCCACTCATCTTTTTCATGAATTTAAATCTAATAATAACCAATCCTTAAATCAATCTTGGTAAATTATTTTGCTCCTGCAAGTACATCCATCATATCATCTAAATGAGGTATAAGAAACCTATATTTTGTTGTAATTATTTTAATTGCTCTACTATCCACACACATTCTTCATCCTCCATCTTTTTTTGGAGTTAGTCGTTTTGGTGTTGCACATGGAATCATACTCTCCCTTATCACTTTATTTCTTAGCAATTCAGTAACCTATTTATTTAATTTTGTATGTTCTGTTGGACTCATCCTATATGATACTTGATTGGGTAGAGCTGATCCTAAAATCAAATAAATGTGATGCTGAATATCTCTCTTCGGTAGTAAACCATCTGATAACTCATCAGACATAATATCTATATATTCTTTCAACACTCTTTCTACTTTTGTTGGTATTGGCACAATTTCTATTTCTTTATTCTTTGCTACTAGTGCATAATAACAACCTACTACCTTCATATCTTGGATAAATTCTTTACTACAGAGAATGCTTTCTATCTTCTCTTCCTCTTTAAGAGGTAACAAAACTACCTTTGTACCACCTTTCTAAAAAGTGTATGTGTTCTTTGCTCTATCACGAACTACTTTCATGTCAAATTGCCATAGTCTCCCCAATAACACATGACATGCATCCATCAGAATAACATCAAACCATATTTCATCATCATAAGTTTTTCCTATAGAAAACTTGATTAAGCACCTTTTATCTACTGTAACCTCATTCCATTTTTTAAACCATAAAATTCGATAAGGGTTAGGATGCTTTTCACATTGCAGATTTAGTTTCTCAATCATTTCTTTAAAAACCATATTTTCACAACTACCACTATCTATAACTACTTTGCATACCTTTCCACCTCAAGTACATCTTGTTCAAAAAATATTTGATCACAGTCATGCATCACCACCTTCTTTATTCTACACTTGTTCCTTCCTTGGAGTGATCATGGTACTTCTCATCATGAGATTCTCTCTAACATCTACTAGTGCAACTTTAGTATTCTACTCTTTTATTTCAGCCTCAACTAGATTTACTCTTGGGTGATCTTCTTGCCTCCTTTCTTGATCTTGATAGTTTGGACACTCAAATGCTCTATGCTTTTTTTCTCCACACCTGTAACAGACAAGATCTATGTCAATTTAGAAACCATCCTCTAGCACCCTCGTAACCTCGTCCTCTCTGAAATCTTTTTCCTCTTTGTTGGTATTGAAGTTCATGTCAATTATCATCTTGCCTTTTTGCACCACGTAATGCTTCACCTTTATTGGCATTAAAGCCACATCTAGTGGTATTAAATCCACTTCATCCCCTTATTAGAGGGGATTTGCGTCTATTTGGACCAATATATGTCCTTCTGAAATTCTATCTATTTTGTTTTTTTTCTGCCTTCAAAGCTAATTGATAAGCCTCCTCCATGTTAGGTATTCTATGCATGTTTAATTCATCTTGAATAGAAAATTTTAAACCCTTTACATACCATGCAACCGTTTGCTTTTTTGTTTCATCATGCTCCACTTGTATGGAAAGTTTATAAAATGCATATGTATACTCCTGTATACTGTGATCTTTTTACCTCAAATTTTGAAATCTTTTGTATAAAATTTGTGCATAGTCCACATGAAGAAATTTATCTCTTAGCTTCTTCTCCATCTTTTTTCATGAATTAATCTTCTCTTTACCTCTTCTCTATCTCTCTTTTTGCAGGTGATCCCACTAAATCATTGCATGACCTTTCAATTTCGTACATGCAAACTTTACGTTCTTATCTTCTCTTATAGTCTTCCACTCAAAAAACTTTTTCATGCTATTAATCCAATCTATCAACTCCTCTAATTTTAAACTACCTCCATAATCTGGAACATCAACCTTGATTCCTTCATTTCTTCCTTCTAAAGCTCAAACCATCATCTTTTCCATCGATGGTGGCTGCTCTTGTTGTTGTTCTTGCTGAATTTCTTCATCATGATCTGTGTCTTCTTCATCACCAACTTGTCTTCTTTGTTGATTGGTGATAACCTCTATTAATTATTGAACTTACCTCTGCAGTTCTTGTATAGTCTGGTTCATCTGTGCAACATCTCCTCATCCTCTCGCCATTCTTTACTCCTCCAAGATTCGACGTGCTCTGGTACCAGATAATGAATCCGAAAACTAACAAGAACAAGAAAATTATCAATACGTCAAGATCTTGAAACAATACTCAGAATTGATTCTTATTGATTGCTTGAAATAATTACAAACCCAAACCATGCTTAAATAAGCCTCAACTCAAAAATTAGAGTTTATATGCAAAATTAAAAAAAACTAAAATCTAAAAAAATGTTTATTTTTAAAAACTCTCGAAATAGCCCAAAAATATTTTGAAATATCCTAAACACTATAATTAGACTATGGGATGAAATTTAATTGAATTTAATGTCTAGTTTTATTAAAAAAACTTTTTAACATAGAAAAAACCTAAAAAAATAATTAAATCATAATTTTGGACCCTCAGATGGTTACGTATGGCCTCCAAAAAATATCAAAAACATTGCTAAGTTTCTAAAACAACCTAGGACAACAACTTTTTCAATATGGTCATTTTGGCATGTGGAAGAGCTCAAACAGAGTTATGGGTCAAAAGTTATGGCCTCCGGAAGGTTGGCCTATTTTTTCTACATCATGACTACTCCATATATTCCACAACAAAATTTTATTGGAGAATGATGTAATCACACTATTATTGAAATGGTGCGCAACATGATTGAGGACTCATACCATCCTCGTACATAATGGCTAGAAGTAGTTTGTATATCGGTCTACATGCCAAATCGAGCACCCACCAAATCTCTTAATGGTATCACACCATAAGAAACATGGATTGGAGATAAGCCTTCCATCACTCATCTTCATGTTTTTGTTTGTAAATCACATATGCATGTTGCTAAAAAGAAAATAAAAAATCTAGATAAGAAATCATTGGCATGCATTTTTCTTGGCTATAATGAAGAGTCAAAGGCATGCTGACTCATGGATCCAAAAATTAATATATATATATATACATTAGCAGGGATGTTGTATTTAATGATAAGTGTTAGTCCAATCCACCCTCCACACAGTCCCCCAATGAAGGCATTAGATCTGTAAACATTTTTATTGTTTATAGTGGTAGTGAGATTGAGTACAATGATAATGGTGAGCGAGGTCCTCCACCACCCACTAATATTGTTCAACATATGCTTAAGTGGTATATATGTACTATATGAGATGGAAAATTGGATGGAATCCCAAACACTTCCACTAAAGGATTGAGGATTCATAACATGGCTCATGGAGAGGTAAATTTGGCCATAATGAGCATAATTGTAAAGTCATTTGAGCCCTATATGGTTCATGAAACCCAAGAATCGATTCCTTAGAAAGAGGCAATGGATATCCATCACTGAGGAAGAATAAAACATGACAACTTGTTGATCTTCCATCAAGGAAGAAAGCTATCATTTGCAAGTGGATCTTTATTACTAAGTACAAAGCACATGACATTATTGATAAGTAGAAGGCAAGACTTGTAGCAAAGGGATACACAAAAAAAAGGCATTGACTATGATGCGACACTTGCTCCCACAACCAAGATTAAAATTAACATAAAGGTTTTTGCTATCGATGGATAGTTTGGATGGAAAGTCCATCAAATGGATGTGAAAAGTGCCTCCTTGAATGGAGATTTGTAAGAAGAAGTCTACATGAACTAACCAGAGGGGTTTTTTACACCTGATCAAGAAAAAAAAGTGTGTAGACTCATCATATCTATGCATGGTCTCAAAAAGGCTCCTAGAGCTTGGTATGTAAATATTTATGAGCATCTCGTTAGCATGGATTCCAAAAGAGTCCATAAGATACAAATCTCCACCTCAAAGAAGAAGGTGGGAGGTTGTGGTTGTAATAATGTATGTTGATGGTCTAGTCATCACTGACAACTTAGTGAACATGATTAATGCAACAAATAATGATCACAAGCATTTATTCAAAATGACATATTTTAGGCTATTGCACTACTGTCTTAGTTTGGAGGTATGACAAAAGGGGCACTGTATCTTTGTGTCTCAAATAAAGTATGCCAAGACCATGCTTGAGAAATTTGATATGATGGAATGTAACCCTATTACAACACCTATGGAGAGAATACTCTATCTATCTCATTTAGATTTGTCACCACTAGTAAATGCCACTCTTTATGATAGTTGATGGGGAGTCTCATTTTCTTGACACATACTAGGCTAGATATGAGCTATGTCGTTAGTTAGCTTTCACAATTCATGTAGGAACCGAAGATGAGTCACTATAAAGAAATAAAAAAAATATTAAGATACATACAAGGTACTATGGAGTATGACCTAGAATACAAGAAGAATGACCGGTTCTTTTGACATGTTACACTGACCTAGATCATGCAATGTCTATTTACAACATGAAATACACATTTAGATTTGTGTCCTTTTTAAGATATGGTCTTATCTCATGGAAGAGTAAGAAGTAAAACTTTATTTCTAGAACTTCCACTAAGGAATAATATTGTGTAACACAAGGAGCTAATTGTGAAGCGATATGGATACGTCGCATACTTGTAGGATTAGGAGTTCCATAAACTCAACCTACAGTTTTGTATCTATGACAATTAGGGTGTTCTAAATTGTTCATAATATAGTGTTTGATGAACACACATATCACATCAAAGTTCAGGTCCATTTCATATGTGAACATGTTCAAAAACACAACATTCAATATTAGTGTGCATGTCTTCAACAAATTACTTAGATGTGATAAGTTTGAGGCATTCCAAGATTCTCTCTCGTATACTCATATGATTGATAAATTAAGGGGAGGAATATTAGAATAATTATTTACATTAGTCTAGTTTGAATAAATGGTTTCTAAGTGAGGTTGTTAATATAAAAAACTCACATAGAATCTAGGCTGGCTATTAAATGAGTTTGTTGAAATCTTGTAGCATAAAATAAAAGATAGGGAGTTGGTTAAAATATTTGATAAAATAGTCCTAGTTTAAAAGGGAAAATGTTAGTTGTTTCAAATGTATAATTTCATGTGTCTTTTAATGCAAGATTTGATTGAATAATATATGAATTTACACTCTAAAAAAAAACCCGCTCTAAAATTAGGACCATCAACTAGAGTTGACTATTCATTCACCTACAATGACATTATTTAATAGTTATTAAAATATTCCAGATTAAATTTATGTTAATTAGTGAATTTTAGTTACAAATTAATTAATTACTAAATAAAAAATAACATCGTACTGACACAACCCCTTAGAATGCACCCACTTTTTGAATGCATCAATGTACCACCCATGGGCTTTCAATTTATCTTGCACTTGTTTAGTGGCCTTAAAGTCATACATCTTGTCTTGAAAAATTAATTCAACTTTAAAAATTTTGAGGTATGAATTAAAAGCAACAAGCTACAACATTTTAAAAAACTTACAAATTTTCAAACACCATGTTCTACATTCAATTGTACTAAACAACAAGTCACCACTTCACTTGATTCATTTTGGCTTGATAAGCTTTTTTGTAGATACTTTTGACCCCTGTATTAATATGAAAGTATAAAAAACTTGTAGTTAATGAATACAGAGAAATACCATTTTTTTTCATTCTATGATTTAAAAAAAAATTGAGAGCTGACTATATATCTTGTTTGCTCCACTTTTTGCATTGGATTTACCACAACTATATTCATGCATGGAGGTCTACGAGTTATTCTCCCTTCATGCCTATTACTCTTTTAGTTTTCTTTCCCATTAAAGTTTTTTAAATTAATATAAAAATATAAAAATAAAAAAAGATTATTCAAATTAATTATGTTGTAATATCCATATATGTCACCCCATTCATCTATATGACTTTATCATGATATTTTCAATAATACTCACATCATAGAAGACATGAACAAACTCTTTATTAATAGAAGCAAACAACTATTTTTTACAGTTAATTGGTTGACATTTGAATTTTAGGTGCCAAGTTTTTGTAAACTTTTTTTTAGCTCAGAAAAAAATTATTCTTTAGAAGACATTGAAACAAAATAACAAAATTAAATTAGTTTTAAAAATTATAATGTTTTTAACATAAATAAATTAAATAATTATAGATACCTATTTATGGGCGCATGTACTTGACAATCTCAATCTCTGACACATCCTAAACCACTATAATTTTGCCCAAATAAATGATTCTTATTTGCCATTTCTCTAAGCCATTTATCTATATGTAGGCTTAACCCTCTGTTTGTCATCACTACTACTCAAAAGTTTCAAAGTTAATGCTCAAACCTTTGTTATAACACTCTCAGGTTGCTTTCAACTTAGGATAACTGTCCTTAATTCTCTGGGATAGTGCCACACTAAGAAGATAGGTTCACTACCGTAGACCTATCCACTTAGTGTGACCTTGTCCCACACCAACGAAAAACTAATTTCCAAATTTTAAAATCTTCATTTGGCTCTTCCCACACATTTTGTAACATCAACTACAAGTAACTATCAAAAGGTTTCACTATAAATACAAATCAAAGGTCATTCATTATTACTAGCTTAGCAATATCTTTTGAATACTTACACACTATTGCATATTGAGTAAGTTTGCTCTATTCTAATTCACGATCATTCACTAGGAGTATTCACTAGGAGTAGTCACAAGCCAAGTCTAAAGCATGTCAAAATATTTTATTCTATTTTTTATAAAACACAATAAATTGTCTTTTATTATATAGATGTAAAATTAGAGAAGATCATAATACTAAAAATATAAAATAATCAATAATTTTAATTTTGACTAATTGCTAAATAAGAAAAACTATTATTTTTGAAAAATACTAAGAAGTGATATACTTAACTTGCACACAATTTTCTATTGACTATTTTGATAGTTTGATAGTGACAATCAGTGAAAGAGATGATTATACAGATTAAAAAACATGCATAAAATCAAAAATAAAATCTGGACATATCTGTTATAAATGGATGATGACGTAGTGTGTTCTTATTTTTTGATTGTGATAAATGAATGACATGAAAAGATAGTTCTTTTTGGAAATGACAGATCAGAGGCAAAAGCAGAGAATATTTCTGACATGATTGCTATAAGTGAACAACAACATAGTGTGTTTTAGTCTATTCACTTCAGACTTGTCTTAATTTATTATTCTTAAAAATGGATCACTGCACCTGCTACACTTGTGTTTGTTGAGCAATTTGAGATATCACAAGTTAGGGTTTATGGCATAAACTTCGATGTGTTGCTTCTTTTCGTTAAAACTCTCTAAGACCACTTTGATTTATTGAAAATCATAAAGAAAGGAGTGTAATGCATTGAGTTGACCTCAATCACCCTTTGATGATTGACCGTTGCCTACATATCTAATACTCTAAAGAGGGAAACTAAGCTTACACCATTCTCCCATTTAGAGTGAATGTGTAACTGTGTTGCTTTGACTATATGTATGTAGCTGAAAATTGACTTTGATGCATGACAATGATAGATCTTGACTTGCTTTAGAAGGATATTGACTTGGCGTATGGTTGCCCATTGTGAGTGATCTTGAATTTAAAAAAAATATGGAAGATTTGTTCAATGTACGAAAGTGTAAGTTTGAATCAAGTGAATAGCAGGTGGGGAAAATTAAAGACCTTAAATGGTATTTTGATGAAACCAAAAACTAGCAAAGAGAAATCTCAATAGGCACCACTTTTGTGTAATTTATTGAGCATTAATATTTATTGTTTTTTCATGAATAATTAAAATAAATATGTAAAAGTCTTTAAATAAATTTCAACTCAAACTTGCATTTGACATGCAAAATTAAAAAAACTAACTTAAAAGTTACCTACAGTTAAGTGCCCATATTATTTTTAACAACTTTTATATGTAAACTCTAATGGGCCAAAAAATATCTACTTATCCTGTATACACCAAAGTCATACTAATGGGTAGATTTCAACTCCATTTCATATATATATATATATATATATATATATATATTCTAAAATTGTCGAACAAATACTAAAATGCAATTTTAGACTCTTAGATGGTCACTTATGGACTTTAAAATGTATGGAAAATGACCATAACTGGCTAACACAAGTTATAGCTAAATTTTTCTCCTTGAAATCTTCATTTGAAAAAATTGAGAGCTTAAGCGGGTTCTCAGATTAAAGTTATGGCCTTCGCAAGATAAGTGTTTGCATCATATTTATAGGAATTTTTTTTGACAATTTTCTTTAGTCGACCATGTGAAATGTGTAGGGAGACCAAAAGAATGGTTTAAATTTCAAAAAATAGTCATTATTTGATGTGGGAAATTGTCATTGTAAGTGGATAAAAGCATAATACAATTATGTGCACCTTGTGCAGACTTGTCTAGAAGGATCAAGGATAACTATCATTTATTGGAGACATTTTGAAGATGATTTTAAGTAGCTTGAGTATTTGATATTAAAATTTTTGTGTACCAATAATGGAAAAAAAAATGGTTGAACCCACATATAGATAAATGACTTAGAGGAATGATAAATAAGTGTCATGTATGTATGCACAATTTGTGTGGTTTAAGATATGCCAAGAATTAATACGATTAAGTCCTTATGACTAGATTTATGTGTTTACGTTCCCCCCATAATTCTAATAATGAAATTGCTAGAGTAAAGGATATTTTATTGAACCTGACTTTTTACAAAACACTTTGTCTTTGAGCATATACTTCGATTGTGCAAGGCATTCAAATTTAGTAAACCTTGCAACAACTCATGATGTAATTGTTTTGTTCATTTACATTTTGAAATTTTTTTAACTTTGACAATTTTGAAAAAAGGGCAAGGAGCACACATGTATGTAGGTAAAACCAAATTGCCCCATACCATATAACTAATGATATAGAACTATGCCCCTATGTTGAAGCATTTGGAGATTTTAAAACGATGGTGATTTGAGAGCGATCAAGTCCCAATTTGAATAACTAATCAAACTATGGAGTTAGAACGATGAATTATATCAATCCGCATGAATGGAAAAATTTACCCAATGTACCAATTTGAAAAAGTGAAATCACAATGGGTTCATTAGAAGTGCTGCCAAGGTTGTTGAGTACCATTAAAATCAAATGTACATCACCTGCACAGATTTGAATCACACCACTATAGGTGAATCTAGATTGTATTTACATAATCAAAAGATAATAAAGAATATCCATGCCCCTATCATCACTACTTCACTAATAGACTTGGTTTGAAATGAATATTTTTATTTTGAACTTTGAAAACTGCGTATGAATACGTATCATATATTTTATAAATTAGAAACTTTGAATTTTGAATAAGGATGAGTATGAATGAATATCTGCTCCTTGAATTTGTGCCAAGTGATATAGAATATTATGCACCTATATGCTCAATTGTAATTGTATTTGCAATTCGTAACTTCGATATTGTAACTGTTTTGCATATGTCTATGCACATGCATTCAAGTGTGTATAATTTTATGATTCAAGTCTTTTACAAGTGAGTGCATATGCATATCATATGGCCCTAAGATTTGTATTAATGTGCCGATATCTTTTATATGTTAGATTTCTAAATCACTTTGAATTTTTGAAAACCTATATCTTGATATAGAATCTGAGTTTGCATTCTTTTGAATATTTGAAACCATGTATTATGTATTTTTTAAACTTGTACTTCATCACAAATCTATTCATGGAGGTTTGGATCTCTAAGACAAGTCCACTGTGATGCTTCTTTTTTGATATGAAAGATTTAACGTATAACTCACTCATCTCAAAATACGAGTTAATTTTATCATGTAATAAAAATATAATTATTTAATAAATGTCAATATGTTGGAGAATATGTCAACATATAAAATGTAACTATCATTGAAACATGTAACATATTTAATGTGAGACGTAGAAGTGTTGCATCTAGATAGCAATGAAACATAAAATAAAGTAACCATAGTAAAAGTGCATGATATGTATCATGACATCTTTAATCAAGCTCACAAAGCACACAAATACAACACATAATCTCATATAATAAGGCCAAGGGTTGCATACAAGAGACACATTCAAATGTTGCATAAGCAAGGATCACACACATATGGCCAATGACCACAAACAATGAATATGTTTAAATATTGCACAAACTAAGCAAAAATCTCATATAAATGTTTAAACATTTTTCACACAAGATGTAAGGGCTACACACATTAAGCAAACAATGTCTAGCCTATTATGTAAGGAATTAAACAATATCAAAAGAGCATAATTCAAGTGAAAATGAATCTATTTCATAAATATGTATCAATGTCATATTATAGAAAAGTAGCATATCCATGTAACACAATATAAAATATGAGTGAGCTAGCAAGACACTTGTATGATATGTAGCTCAACATTGCATTTGAAGTGATAGATAAATATAACCCATTGTAGTGGATTTGTAGAAAGAGATGACCCCAACATAGGCATGGCCATTAGATAGAAAAGAATCTAACATTTAAGAATGTATATATAATGTATATCTTGTATCACACTCATATACTTTGTGAAATGCATGTGTATATAAAAACAACATGCTATTTACCAAAATATATGCTAAATACCATATGTAAGGAAGTAAACCAACATCTTATGTCATGATCAGGGCCTATTTTTTATTTTTGAAAATATTTTGAATGGTTTTATTTTTTTACACTATATTTTTTTCATATATATATATATATATATTTGCCTTTTTTACTTAACCAATAATTTGGTCCACAAGATGTTCCCGTGGAGTACTTGCATAACATATGTAATTGCCCTTTAAATTATATATTAAACCTCTAATTTGAATGAGATGTCATTGTGTAGGTCTTGTGTTGTTAGGAATTACATGCCAATCTTCTACATAACCTGAATCGAGATCATAATCAATCTTGGTCTTGTGCATTCAGAATGTACTATAACAATTGTTTGTATATGTATATGTAAATCCAATTGCACCATAGTGTGTTATTGAATGTTCCAATGTCTTTTAATTTTTTGAATGTACAATATCATGTGCTTCTACTGTGATTGTATTCTCTATCTTTCTTGCAATAATATCTGAAGAGGTATTTTCTTTTATTTGTTTTTGATCGATTGACTTATCTGTTCTCAAGATTTCACCATTGTAGCTTCATGTTCGAATGTGACAGAGTCATAATATTATCCAATGTTGCCTCCATTGCTCTCATCCATGATTTTCTCAATTTCACATTACATTGATCCAAATTAGGGTTAATGACCCATGTAACTAAATATGTTTTCAGGGTAAGTGTTATAGGTAGCTCAATGGATCCAATGCAACATTTATTTGCCTTTGCTCTATGGAATTATATTTGATTTTGATCAGTGGACTTATTTGTTCTTGAGATTTTTACCATTGTAGATTCATGCTCGAATGTGACAGAGTCATAATCTTTACCCAATGTTACTCCCATTGCATTCATATATGATTTTCCTAATTTTCCATTACTTTGATCCAAGGTAGGGTCAATTTGAAATGTAACTGAATATGTTTTTGGCCTAAGTGTTACATGCGGATCAATGGATCCAATGCAATGTTTAGACACCATAATATTATCTAAATGTTGTTTGTTGTACCTCAGATATTGAAGAAGTGTCATGCTACATTTATTATCCTCATAGAAAGAGTCAATTTTGACTTCTATACATTTCTTATTGTCAATGTTGAGACTGAGAGTTAAAGCATTTGTTACTTCTAATTTATGAACAATCAGTGCTTTAGAAGGTATAGTTAAAGGTTAGTAGATCTCATTTCAGTATAGTAGATCAGATGAACAAGTATAACATCAACATTAGTATGTGAGATTCTCTTTCCATTCCAAGACAAAAGGATAAGCTCATTCAAGATCTTTCAGCTCTTGAATTATCTTCAAAATTGGTTGAAAAAGAAGGTGTTATCTTAACTAATTCGGATCAACCAACAAAGTAACATGTATAATAGGTATTTAAAATGGCAAAGATGGACAAAACTAAGGTAAAATTAAAGAAAACTCATCTTTTTTGCTTTTCTTTGATAGTAGGTGATACTTTAGTTCATAATTATAGGGTTGATAGTGGAGCTAGTAGTACAGTCATGCCGAAATAGATTGCGAACAAGCTTGGACTTATTTATGAGCCAAATATTAAGAGTGTTGCAATTGGATGGGTCACCAAAAAAGATGGTAGGCATCATCAAAGATTTGAAATTGATATTACATGCATGTTCCAATGTTACTATTTAGTAGGTTGCTATTGTGGTAGACTTGCCTCCCTACTTTACTATGTGCCTTTTAAGAGATTTCACCTCAAAGATTGGGGGATATTTATTAGTTAATTAGATTTATTTGATGTTCAAAACTAGTTATGGTACCAAAGTAATAATTCATTCTAAACTAATTACGTGTTTTCATATTGAGCCATATACGCCAAGTGTTGTAAATACTAAATGTATCATCTCAAATGATGTACTAAAAATTAGTGATGTAGAAAAGGGATCACCTTTGGATGGAGTTCTAGATTTTTTTTCTTGATGAGTAGGCTTCTACCTTGCATGAGCATGATCCTTATAAGCTGATTGAAGAAGGACTTGTGTATTTTCTTCATGATAATGATGCACCAATTCTAGCCATGGTCAAAGAAGACGAGTCTAATGAAGGTTTGTGGCAATTTTAATTTGATGGATTAAGGAATAAACATGGAACTGGAGTTGGAATGATGTTGGTTTCTCCAAAAAAATAAAGGTATTTCTCTTCTATTAAATTTTAGTTTGGCTGTTCAAACGATATTGCTAGGTATGAAGCACTAGTTCACGGTTTGCAGTGGCTAGGAAGATGAAAGTCAATTCTTTGCAAGTGTTTGGAGATAGTGAACTTGTAGTTCACCAAGTAAGAGGGTTGAATGTATGCAAATTTTTTTTGCTTAAATATTACAATCATAGAATATGGAATTTAATTGAAGATTTTTAAGCTTTTAACACTCAAAAAATACCCACAGATAAGAATAAACATGTTGATAGGTTGGTTGATGTTGGGGCATAATTTAGTATCCCAGCTGATGTAAAAAATAAAAAAAATTTAGTCACACATAAAGGTGGTTGTAAAACTTTCTGTTCCAGATAATCATGAGAATTGGTAGGTTTTCAAAGATGATAACCAAATTGTTAGATTTTTATAAGAGGAGGTTGAGTTTTCTTCAAGAAACCAATCCAAACACTTGCAATAGTATGGTGATCATATTGTGCAACTAAAAATGAATAAGCTGCCTAAAAGATTGGTCACACTTGAGAAAATTTTCAGTGGTGATGATGATATAAGGGAAGAGAAGTCATCCTTGTCAACAAAGGAAGAACGCTATGCCAATGTAGAGATTGCAGTTGGTAAGGTTTTGAAATTGGGTAAGGTATGTACTCCTCCCAAAAAAAAAGCTTTCATTGAGTTGTGCACAAGTTTTGCTGATATATTTCCATGGCAGTATAGTGATCTCAAAGGTTTTGATCCAAGTTTGGCTCAACACACCATTGAGTTAGAGGAGGAAACTAAACCGGTGAGGCAAAGATAAATGCCCATAAATCTAAAGCTTGAGCCTTTGATGAGAGCTAAGCTTCACAAGATCATAAAATTAGCTATTATATTTCTAATCAAGCACTTAACTTGGATGGTAAATCTTGTTTCGATAAGAAAGAAGAATGGTAAGATTCATTTGTGTGTTGATTTTCATGATTTGAATAGGGCTTCACTTAAAGATCACTATCCATTTCCATCAATAGAACAAATTTTACAACATGTTGTAGGTTCAAAGAGGTTTTTTTTATTGGATGGATATAGTGGCTACAATCAGATTTTAGTCAAAGAAGAAGACCAATTTAAGATAGCTTTCACAACCAAATGGAGGACATTTACATACAAAAAGATGCCATTCAGTTTGTCTAATGCTAGAGTGAGTTTTTAGAGGGCCATGGATATGACATTTCAAGGAATTTTTAATAGGTTTATAATTTTTTATTTGGATGATATAATAGTGTTTTCAAAGAATGCAGAAGATCACATGGTTCATCTTAAGCAAGTGTTCAAAAAGTGTAGGCAATTTGGGGTATCTCTAAATCTTAAAAAGTGTGTTTTTTCGGTTCATGAAGGTAAGCTTCTTGGACATGTTGTTTCAAAGCATGGTTTGAGCATTGGTGCTAAAAGGATTCAATCCATTCTAGCACCCTCTTTGCCTAAACACAAAAAGGCTTTGCAAAGTTTCTTTGGGAACATCAATTTTATAAGGAGATATATTTTATATTTTGCCATTTTAGCTAAGCCACTTACAACCATGCTAAAGAAAAATTATAACTTCAATTGGTCCAAATAAGGATTAAGAGGTTTTGAGGATATTAAGAAGGCCATAACTAGTGCTCCTACACTTATAAATCCATATTTTATGAAATATTTTATTTTGTACACTTATGCTAACATGGACACCATTTCAAGCATTCTTATGCAGTAAAATCATGAGTCATTGGAGCAGCCAATAGCTTTCTACAGCCAATGCTTGAAAGAGTATTAAATAAGGTATTCTTTTGTTGAAAAGCATGTACTTTCAATCGTAAGATATCTTAACAAGTTTAGGCACTTGCTGTCTAATAATAAGATATATCTAATGGTTTTCCATCCAAGCATCAAATAGTTTCTCTTGAGCAAAGATAACCAAAGTAATGGAATATGATGTGAAAATTAATGTCATAAAGCTGGTTAGAGGCAAAAGATTGTGTGAGCATCTAGCACAAGACTTGCAAGAGGCTAATAAGTTTATTTTGGTGTCAAATGATGAAGAGGTTGCAGCTGGTCATACCTCACCTTCCAGCTAGTTTCATGACTTGGTAAGTTACCTCCAACATGGTATTTATCTCTCTCATCTTAGTGCTTAAAAAAAGATATTTTTGATTGCAATCAATTTTATTTTTGCTTGTTGATGGTGTTTTGTTCAAAAAGGATATTAATGGAATGTTGCTAAGATGTGTAGAACCAAGTCAAACTTAGAGATTGCTTGACCAATTCCATGATGGGCATGGTGGAGGACATTTTTCCACAAGAAATACATCACTTAATATCATGAGAGGTGGGTACTATTGGCTTAGTATATTTGGAGATTGCCATGCATGGGTTAGAAAGTGCAAACAATGTGCTATGTTTGTAGGAAAAGTCAAGCTTGCAGCCTAAGCTCTTTAACCAATAGCGGTGGATTAGCCCTTTGTCTAATGGGGATTGGACTTTATTGGCCTCATTAATCTTCCTTCAAGTTTAGGGCATAAATATATTCTAACAGCTACAAATTACTTCACACATTGGACAGAAGCAATAACATTGAAAGAAGCAAATGAAACTAATGTTCTTGATTTCTATGAAGGTTTGCCTATTAGGTTTGGAGTTTTTTCAACTATTATTTTTGATAATGCAATGGCTTTTATGGGGTATAAGAATAGCTAATGGGCTGTCTAACATGGATTTTATCTCAACACTTCATTGAACTATTATCCACAAGGCAATGACCTTGCTAAATCTATGAATAAGAACTTATTGAGGATCATAAGGACTATTGAAAATAATCAAAGGTCATGACATCTAAAATTGAATTCAGCTCTATGGGTTAATAGGATCACCTACAAAATATCAATAGCCAACTCTCCATACAAGTTGGTATATGGTAAGGAAGCAAAGTTACCTATTTATCTTGAATTTTTCACTTTGGAACTAATGCATCAGCTTGAGTTGTTGGAGAATGAGCCTATAGAAATCAGGTATGCTGAGCTTATGGAGTTAGAAGAGACAACAAATTAGTCCATGCTAGCCATGGAGATTCATCAAGCATAGGTGAAGAAAACTTTTGACAAAGGAGCTTCTTCATGAAGTTTCAAAGAAGGAGATTTAGTCCTCAAATGGGATAAGGATAGAGCTAAACCAGGGAGGCACACCAAGCTTGATTCTCTTTAGAGTGGCCCTTACACAATTTTTAGCTACAAATCCCACAATGCTTTCTAACTTGCAAAGTTGGATGGTCAAGAGCTTCCAATCCTAGTCAATGGGATACATCTGAAACATTGTTATTAAAGAGCAAAGCTCTTATAACATAGTTGTTTTGATTTATTCTAAGTGTTTTTCATGCATAGTAGTTTCATTTTGTTTTATTCCAATAAGTGCTTGTTTGCACATTTGCTTTGTTAGTTAGCTTTTCCATTTTGTGTTTCCCTTCTATTTTGAAGGATGAAGGTTACTTCATGTCTAGTCAAAAGAGATTGCAGTTATGGAACAGGTCTACCATTATTTTTGTGAGTACAATATCATGTTTATGGTCTGAGTTCTCAAGCATAGCAAGCATGATTCTAAGTTGAGTCATCAGAATGTTGACAATTTTCTTCCCTACAAGAAAAGAACAAATGTTTATTCAAGTAGTTGAAGGCACAGATTCTAAAGAGAAGAGAATTTTGTGATTTTACAAAGGAGGAAAGATCATTTCAAAGTTACAAAGGGTTTGAATCATTCATATTTTTTGTTCGAAGAATCACTAGCTAAAGATTCAATTCCTTTAGACATTTTATCTGAAAGAAATGGCATTGATCAAAAGAAACCCAAAGGGATCATTTGTGTTAAGGTGTGGAGCCTAAAAGCTTCACATATGAGTGCATTACCAAAGTTGCAGGTTTACATAGTCACCGACGACGGTCAGGAGCGACCGATGTCAGTCCGGTGCAGTTGAAGAGACGCCGGCATCGGCAGAGGATCGGCCGACGTCGGTCACCTGTGCGTCTAGAATGCTATTTTCGAGGACAGAATCGAGTGTTTGCATGATGAGTTTAAGTCTTAGTCTTAAGTTCGCATCTCTATTATTAGTAAGATTGTTTTTAGAGCCCTTGTTCAAGAGGCTTAACTGTTGGTTGTAAGTGCATGCTCAAGTCTCCTAATTCTATATGTAGAATTAGATCTTCTTAGCTTAGTGTGATTATTGTAGTAGTTCATTTGTATGTGAATGTTGAAGAACAGTACAGAGTTGTATCAATCCAGGTTGTTGGAGTTGATTGTACTTGAGAGAGAGAGCTCTTGAGGGATAGAGATCTAGAGAGAGATCTTGTGCATCTGAGAGAGGTGTGGAAGAAAGATGTTTCCTCAATTGTATTCCTTTTGTAAAGAGTTTAATACAAGTTTTCAGGGTGGTTTCTTGTATCTCTTGTTCTTTGCTATTCTCTGATTCTATTTACTTATCTATCTAATTTAATTCCACGGTTTATTGCTTTCATAAGTGTAATCATATTGTTGGTTGATCCCCAACAATTTGCAAAGTCTAAGGGGTATATACCCTTTAGAAGGATAGTTCATAGAAAGCTTGAAGGGTATGTGCCCTTCGAGAGAGTTCATCATATAAATCTGAAAGACTATTTGAAAGGGAAGGAGGACCTTTACAATTTTTCTGAGGGGTTAGAGTCCCTTCAGGAAAATCAAATTTCATTAAATTGTTTGAAGGGGTCTTTTACAAAAATCCTGAAGGGTATGTACCCTTTAGGAAGGTCTTTTACAAGAATCTCAAAGGGTAACAACCCTTCAAGAAAGTTCAAAACAAAACCCTGAAGGGTCAATTGGCAAATTGTGAAGGGTCATTTTAGAATTCCCAAAGGGTATGTTCCCTTTAGGAAGGTTCATTTCATTTTTCTGAAGGACCATTACAAAAATGTTGAAGGACCATCTTATAAGCCAAGGGGTAGGGATAAAAAGTCCAAAGGATTTCCTTCAAACATTTTGTCCAAAGGAATTCCTTCAAGAGACATCACAAGGGGAGAGTCACACAATGAGGGAGAGATAATTTTATCTGAAGGAATTCTTTTGGGAGACATCATAAGGGGAAAGTCACACAATGAGGGAGAGAGATAATTCCAATGGACAATTTGTTTGCTAGAAAAGTGAAAGGACACAAGCCTGAAATAATAAACTTGAGAAAATAAAGAGAAAAAGTCCACAGAGAAATGGACAAAAGAAAAGCTGAAAGTCTCCTTCAGACTTTTTGTTCAGAGAAAATAAATAGGGATTGACCATTACAAATAATCGACAACTCTGATGGAAAGGAAAGAAGAACAAGACAAAGGAAATGAACAAGGAAGCCAAAAGAAATTCCATAGGAAATAACATAGACAAACAACTAAAGAACATGCACATAAATGAAGAGCTAGATAAAATGAAGGAGTTTAACAATGAATATAGATAGATTAAAGGGTTCTTTAGGAAAAGTGGTCCAAACAGGATTAGACACATCTAGGTGTAACCATTTCAACATGACACCTTTAGTTCTAAAGATAGAGACTTATTTGCATGAAGGACTCAAGTTGTTTAACATTGGAGAGCTTAATGTGATTTTTATGCATGCACTCTCGTTAATCTAGGGTTTTCAAATGTTCCAACAGTTCAAACAGAATTCTAAGTTTAGTATTAGCTTTGTTTTCATGCAAAGAGAAGCCTCTCAAACGTTCCATTAGCTTAAGAAGAGTTCCATTTTTGGAGGTGGGGGTGGATTTCATGTATGTTGGAAGAGCAGCCCAAGATGAGCAAACCATTTATTTTTAATGTCAAAGGGTTTTTCATGCAAGATAAAAGACAAGAAAAGACAAATTTAGAAGGCTTTGTTATCTTGGCATAATAGAAATTGGATTTGGGCTAATGAAAGAGTTGTCTTCTTCCTCTATTTTCAATTCCAACCTCTTGGCTGTTGTGAATTTTTCTATATAAGTTGGCTTTTCAACCTTGAAATGTATCCCTCTTTTAGCAAGATCAAATTCTGCCAAAGACTAAGTTATAACCTTTTTTCATATTAACAGAAGGACAATTTTTAGATTCTCGCTATTGGTATAGTGTATTCATGTCATTGATTTGCATATGTGATAAAGTTTTCTTCTTTGTCAAGTCTTGATTCTTACCTAGTTACTAGCTGGTCAGATTATGTAGGTCATGTTCTGTGTTTAATGTCTTTTGGCTAAGTTTATAGTGGATGCAAGTGGATGGTTAGTGCCTTGAATTAGGCCTATTCCATCATTTCCCTCAAGCTTTGATCACAAGATAGAATCTTTTCATGAAATACTTATGCATATTAGTCAATTGGAGTTGAAACTTTAACTTTTCTCTTGTCTAAATTAGTGTTTTTAGGATCTCTAATTGAGTGGATCAATCAATCATTCAGGTGTATCATCATCGTTAGATAGTATTTTCCTTTTAAGTTTTCTCTCTCTTTTTCCAGGTAGTTTGTAGCATAGAATAAAGATCTTAATTGATAAAGCAAAGGGAGCTAGCCCTTAGAATCTAGAGATTCAATTCACTTATTAGGTCACGCACAGCCTAGGATTGTTTCCATGTTTTAACAAACTGTGAAGCCCTGAAACTACCTTCATAGAGGTGCAAGTCTGATTAACAATAGTCTCTAAATATGATGAACATTTTTTAACTGCATCTTTTGGAACCACATTAGCCTTACTTTATGTCTCTTGCTTATGAATGCTCTTTGGAAGAAAACCTATGTTTTACAATGCTATCTTGCTTAATTTAAGTTTGTTATTACAATTTGTCATTGTGTGATTTATCTTGTAATGATTCCTCTTTTTTCAGTTGTTCTATTCTTGCTCTTTATATAACCTTTCATGTTCATCATGTTCTCTTTGTACTCTTTTATGCTCCACTGATTCTATTTACAATTATTCTGTTTGTTTGTTTAGTAATTTGCCCTAGTGACATTGTGCCTTTTGTATATGTTATTGTTCAACTTGTTCTTGTTGTTGAAGAGATGTGACATTAACTGTAACATTATGAAGCTTGAGAGTATTTGAAATGTTATCTTCGATTGATGTAACCCTTAGATATAGAGCTTGAATGTGTTTTTCTTGTTTTTGTGAATTAAACAAGTACTGATACTTTGATTATGTTGATTATCCTACACTATAGCTTTTCCTTTATCGTCATAAGATTGTGCTTCCATAATAGTGTCTGATAAATTCCTTTTTATTGAATCTTTGTGGTATGTTCCGACTCCCACAAACATGAATAGAGTATGAGATAAGTATTCCTTGGGGTCGACATGATTGAAATTGAGTTTACATAACTTGTCATTTGTCAGATTTTGCATATAATTGTCATTACTATCATACAAATATGTAATTAGGATCTTTGGAATTGGCCAAAAGTAGGAGATCGATTATTGTCACCTCTTGTTATATAGTAACTAGTAATGTTTTATCATGTTCTGTGTTTGAATCACATGCCTCATATGTATGCATACGATCAAGTGTGATTGGTTGTGTAGATAGTGCAATAGAATGATCTTCAAATTGTGATTGATTTACCTTACAATATCAAAAATGTGTATTATCTGATTGAAGAGAATATTCATATCCATCATATATATTTTTGATACATCTATGGAATGCATAAGGTACAACCTCCATGACATGAATCTAAGGTCTCCCCAAAAATAAATTATAATGTAATTGGTTGGGCATGACTTGAAATATAATAGGCACTATTTTGAGACTTATCATTAAATACAATGTGATAGCTCTAAGTGGTTCATGAGAAGAATGATCAAATCCCTCGATGATCTATTCTGATGTTTGAATGCTTTTCGTATCAATGCCCAATTTTTGTAAAATAGTAGCACTATAAATATTCATTCATGTACCATTTTCAACCAAAACACGTTTGATGACCTTTCTATGTATATGACCTTAAATGAATAGTGGAAGATCATGCGTTATGATGTGTTTGGGAGGTAGGTTTTAGTTATTCAAGGTGATGACCTTGATGAAATCTTTGATTGTATTCATAATAAGAGCTAATGATGTTGGGTGTGTATCACTAGGAAGAGTTGTATCACACAAGGCATCATATAAGACATCTTTGTAAACTATAGATATTTTTAATAACTCAAATATATAAATTTAATAGGGGTATTCTTGAGTTGATCAATGATATCATAACCCTTAGGTTGATTTTTTTGCCTTATGAGAGGTGAAGGGGGTTGAGGAGAACATGTGGAGGACTATTTTTTTGTCATAGTGGATGAGGTATCAACCTTTTTCTAGTATTGACAATGTAGACATTGAAATCTAATATGAGTCTTGGGCGAATAATAGGAACATGACTGTGATTAAGATAACCTTGAGGTCTAAGAGCAAGAGGAACAAATTGAATCATGTTAACATACCCTTTTCAAGATCTATAGTGGTTTATCAATGACGTGACATCAATTAGACTACAAGTGTCTCAAGTGTGTCCTTGTGCATGATGTGTGAGTGAGATGTCTTGTGGTCAGTTGTTAGTCTTGATTTTGGTTACCTTGTTGTGGTGACATGAAATCAGGGTAGTTGCGACTCATGTAGGACCACCTTAAGGGGTGTGTGTTTTAATGCTAACAAAAATTCATATTATCTCTTAATGTGACATTTATGCCTCACTAGGGGTTTCTATATCAATGAGTTACTTTTGGCTAGTTTATCTATAAGGTCAAATTTGCATTAATTTAAATAGTTTTCTTAAACTCATCGAGTAATCATGTTATGATAAATTGGCATTGATTATTTGACTTGCAACTTTCTTGGTGTTTCAACAACAAAATCTACTTCTAAAACCAAAATAATAACATAATTATTTATGACCGAGCCTACTTAACATTTAGTAATGGTCATGAATAAGGTTATATATAATTACATATTTATACAAATATATGTATATTAAAATGATATTATGTAGATAAGCAAATGAAATAAATAAATGTGCATACTTATTCATAATTTAGATAAATAAATAAATTTGAATCAAATATTGTTATTCTACAATCTATACGCATTTGTATAAACATATTTATATATTAATATAAGTAAAGTAGTATCAATTAAAGGAACATAATAATAAACACACACACATATTCTTATTGGTTTTGGTAATAAATGTAATAAATATTTGGTTATTTAATTTTTCAATGTAGTAATTAATTTAATTAAAATAAAAATAAAAATAAAAATAATGACAAAACACATAAGTGAAAAAAAATAGAAGAGTGAAAACCCTAATTTCAAAAAAGAAAGAAATAAATAAAATACTATACATACTAAAAGAATAAATAAACAAGCATGGGTTTTTCATTAAATAGTTAACCTAGTGGAGAGATGAGCCATTTTAGAAAATTTGTTATGAGAGAAATGTAGGTGGAAGGAGAGTGAAGGAAGAAAGAAAAATGAAGAGTGGTGTAGAATGTATGGAGAAGGATGAAGCAACCGACCGAAGTAGGGAGCTTTCATAGATCAGGGAAGAGATTTTTCCCTTCTAAATTCATGATTCTTTTGTAAAATAATGAGCAAATATAATATTGAATGAAAATAAAGAATGTGGTTTAAAAGTGGTTTACTATATATATAACTGATATTTTTTTATTTGATAGGGTAAATATTATGGGTTTTGAACATCCTAAAACTTAATACAATTGAGAGAAAGATGAATCGTTTACACACAAATGAGGTGCCTCTACCAGTGTCAATGGGGCAAGCATAACAACATGCCAAATACAAATAATAAGATAAACCAAACAGTTGTTCTAACCAACCACTTTTCATATATTTTTAGCGATCTACTTTTTTTTGCCTTCAACATCTATCTTCTATGGTTTTGTTCGGAGTCCCTATGAGCAAGGAGTTTTTGCCTGGATTCACCTTGAGTGAAGCATCATAAAGGAGGGCTATAACATTGATATTGATATTACTTGTAGGTTTTGTTTTAATTTTCTTTATAAAAAAAATGAAAAGTGAAAACAATAAAAAAAATTGAAAAAATATAAAAAAAGGAATATGTATTTTTATTATGTCCCCTCCCATAATAGGGAGGGGAGGGGGATGGGCCTACCGATTGACCCCACCCCTAGGCAAGGCTTGGTTGATGGCTAAGGCTTTAAGCCCTATCCGCCAACCATGGACCACTGATCGCCAACCACTAAGCCCAACATGAGGGTTTATAATTTTTTAAATATATATAAATATATATATATATATATATATATATATATATATATATATATATATATATATATATATATATATATATAATTAATTGCCTTATAACATATAATTAATGATAGAGAACTATGCCCTTATGTTGAAGCATTTAGAGATTTTGAAACAATGTTGATTTGAGAGTGATCAAGTCCTAATTTGAATAAATAATCAAACTATTGAGTTAGAAAGATGAATTATATCAATCTTCATGAATGGAAAAATGTACCCAATGTACCAATTTAAAAATGTGGAATCATAATGGGTTAGTTAGAAGTGCTGTCAAGGTCATTGAGTGTCACTAAACTCAAATGTACATCACCTGCACATATTTGAATCACACCACTATAAGTGAATCTAGATTCTATTTGCATAATCAAAAGATAATAAAGAATATCCATGCCCCCATCACCACTATATCGCTAATAGACTTTGGTTTGAAATGAATATTTTTATTTTGAACTTTGAACTTTGAAAACTGTGCATGAGCAAGTATCATATATTTTTCAACTTGAAAACTTTGAATTTTGAAACTTTTGAATTTTAAAACTTTGAATTATGAATAAGGATGAGAATGAATGAATATATGCTCCCTGAATTTGTGCCAAGTGATATAGAATACTATGCACCTATATGTTCAATTGTAATTGTATTTATAATTTGTAACTATTTTGCATATGTCCATACACATGCATTCAAGTGTGTATTATTTTATGCTTTGAGTCTTTTAAAAGTGAGTGCATATGCAATCATATGGCCTTAGGATTTGTATTAATGTGCTAATATTTGTTATATGTTAGATTTCTAAATCACTTTGAATTTTGATATAGAATCTGAGTTTGCATTCTTTTGAATTTTTGAAGCCATGGATTATGTATTTTTTAAACTTGTATTTCATCGCAAATCTGTTCATGGAGGTTTGGATCTCTAAGACAAGTCCACTGTGATGCCTCTTTTTTGAGATAAAAAATTTAACCTATAAGTCACTCATCTCAAAATAAGAGTTAACTGTATTATGCAATAAAGATATAATCATTTAATATAATGTCAATATGCTAGAGAATATGTCAGCACATAAAATGTAATTGTCATTGAAACATGTAACATATTGAATGTGAGATGTACAAGTGTTATGTCTAGATAGATATAATAATTATGTACATAATAAAGTAAACATAGTAAAAGTGCATAATATGTATCATGACACTGTTAATCAAGCTCACCAAGAACACAAGCGCAACACACAATCTGATACAATAAGGTCAAGGGTCTCATACAAGAGACACATTCAAATATTGCATAAGCAAGGATCACACCCATATGGCTAATGGCCATAAACATTGAATATGTTCAAATATCACACAAACTCATATAAATGTTTAAACACTTTTCACACAAGATGAAAGGGACACACATAATAAGCGAACAATGTCTAGCCTATCATGTAAGGAAGTAAACAATATCAAAAGAGCACAATTAAAGTGAAAATTAGTCTATTCCATATATATATATATATATGTTATATTATAAAAAATAGCATATCCATGTAGCAAAATATAAAATATGAGTGAGTTAGCAAGACACTTGTATGATATGTAGCTCAACATTGCATTCTAGGTGATAGATAGATATAACCTATTGTAGTGTGATTGTAGAAAGAGATGACCCCAACATAGGCATTACAATTAGGTATAAGGGAATAAAACATTTAAAAATGTATAAATTATATATATCTTGCATCACACTCATATACTTCGTGAAATGCATGTGTATAAAAAATAACATGCTATTTATCAAAATATGTGATAAATAACATATGTAAGGAAGTAAACTAACATCTTTTGTCATGCTTAGGGCCTAATTTTTTATTTTTGAAAATATTTTGAATTATTTTATTTTTTTTCAATATTTATTTTCCACACACACACACACACACACACACACACACACACACACACACACACACACACATATCTGCATTTTTTACTTAAGCGATAAATTGGTCCACAAGATGTTCTCTTGGATTTCTTACATAACATATGTAATTGTCTTTTGAATTATGTGTTAAACCTCTAATTGGAATGAGATGCCATGTAGGTCTTATGTTGTTAGGGGTTTCGTGCCAATATTCTACATAATCTGAATCGAGATAATAATTAGTCTTGGTCTTGTGAATTCAAAATATACTATAACAATTGTTTGTATATGTATATGTAAATCCAACTACACTATTGTGTGTTATTGAATGTTCTGATGTCTTTTACTTTTTTGAATGTACATTATCATGTGCTTCTACTGTGATTATATTATCTATCTTTTTTGAAATAATATTTGAAGAGGTATTTTTTTTATTTGCTTTTGATCAATGGACTTATCTATTCTTGAGATTTTCACCATTGTAGCTTCATGCTCGAATGTGATAGAGTCATAATATTTATCCAATGTTGCCTCCATTTCTCTCATCCATGATTTTATGAATTTCACATTACATTGATCCAAGGTAGGGCTAATGACCCATTTAACTGAATATGTTTTCAAGCCAAGTGTTACATGCGGTTCAATGGATCCAATGCAACATTTATTTGGCTTTGCTCTATGAATTTATATTTTATTTTGATCAATGGACTTATTTTTTTTTGATATTTTTACCATTGTAGATTCATGCTCGAATGTGACAGAGTCATAATCTTTACCCAATGTTTCTCCCATTGCATTCATCTATGATTTTCCTAATTTTTCATTACGTTGATCCAAGTAGGGTCAATTTGAAATTTAATTGAATATGTTATTGTCCTAAGTGTTACATGTGGATCAATGGATCCAATGTAATGTTTAGACACCTTAATATTATCTAAATGTTGTTTGTTGTACCTCAGATATTGAATAAGTGTCATGCTGCATATATTATCCTCATGGAAAGAGTCAATTTTGACTTCTATACATTTCTTAATGTCAATGTTGAGACTGAGAGTTAAAGGATCTAAATATCATGAACATTTTTTAACTGCATCATTTGGAACAACATTAGCCTTACTTGATGTCTCTTGCTTATGACTATTCTTTGTAAGAAAACTTGTATTGAAGATGATATCTTGCTTAATTTAAGTTTGTTATTACAATTTTTCATTGTGTGTTTTATCTTGTAATGATTGCTCTTTTTCCAGTTGTTCCATTTCTTGTTCTTTATGTAACCTTTCATGTTCATCATGTTCTAATTGTACTCTTTTGTGTTCCACTGATTCTATTTACAAATATTCTATTTGTTTGTTTAGTAACTTGCCCTAGTGACATTGTGCCTTTTGTATATGTTATTGTTGTTGAAGAGACATGACATTAAGTGTAACATTGTGAAGCTTGAGAGTATTTGCAATATTATATTCAAGTGATGTAACCCTTAGATATAGAGCTTGAATTTGTTCTCATTCTTGTTGTCATGAATTAATAAAAGTATTGGTACTTTGATTTTGTTGATTGTCATGCACTATAGATTTTACTTTGTCCCCATAAGATTGGGCTTCCATAATAGTTTCTGATAAATTCCTTTTTATTGAATCTTTTTGATATGATTTGACTTCTACAAGCATGAATAGAGTATGAGATAAGTATTCTTTGGGGTCAAGATGATTAAAATTGAGTTTACATAACTTGTCATTTGTTAGATTTTGCATATCATTGTCATTACTATCATAGAAATATGTAATTAAGATCTTTAGAATTGGCCAAAAGTGGGATATCGATTATTGTCACCTCTTGTTGTATAGTAACTGTTAATGTTTTATCATGTTTTGTGTTTGAATCACCTACCTCATATTTATGCATACGATCAAGTGTGATTGGTTATGTAGATAGTGCAATGCAATGATCTTCAAATTGTGATTGATTTAACTTACAATATTTAAAATGTGTATTATTTGCTTGAAGAGAATATTCATATCCATTATATATATTTTTGATACATATATGAAATGCATAAGGTACAACCTCCATAGCACGAATCCAAGGTCTCCCCAAAATTAAATTGTTGTAGTGTAATTGGTTGGGCATGACTTGAAATATAATAGGCACTATATTGGGACTTATTTTTAAATACAATGTGATAGCTCTAAGTGGTTCATGAGAAGAATGATCAAATCCCTTGATGCTCTATTCTGATGTTTGAATTTTTTCTATCAATGCTTGATTTTTTTAAAATAATAGAGCTAAAAATATTCATTCATGTACCATTTTCAACCAAAACATGCTTGATGACCTTTCCATGTATATGACCTTAAATGAATAATGGAAGATCATGCTTTATATTGTGTTTTGGAGGTAGGTTTTAATTATTAAAGGTGATGACCTTGATGAAATCTTTGATTATATTCATAATAGGAGCAAATGATGTGGGCGTGTATCACCAGAAAGAGTTGTATCACACAAGGCATCATATAAGATATCTTTGTAGACTATAGATATTTTTAATAGCTAAAATATATAAATTTAACAGGGGTATTCCTGAGTTGATCAATGATATCATAACGCTTAAGTTGATTTGTTTGCCTTATGCAAGGTTAAGGGGGTTGAGGAAAACATGTGGGGGACTTTTTTTTGTTGTAGTGAATGAGGTATCAACCCTTTTCTAGTATTGACAACGTAGACATTGAAATCTAATGTGAGCCTTGGGTGAATAATAGGAACATGACTGTGATTAAGATAACCTTGAGGTCTAGGAGAAAGAGGAACAAATTGAATAATGTTAAAATACCCTTTTCAAGCTCTATAGTGTTTTATCGATGACATGACATCAATTGGATTACCATTATGTCAAGTGTGTCTTTGTGCATGACATGTGAGCGAGATGTCTTGTGGTTAGTTGTTAGTCTTGATTTCGGTTACCTTGTTGTGGTGACATGAAACTAGGTTAGTTGCGACTCATGTAGGACCACCTTAGGGTGTGTGTGTTTTAATGCTAACAATAATTTGTATTATCACTTAATGTAACATTTATGCCTTATTGGGTTTCCGTGTTGATGAGCTACTTTTGACTGGTTTATCTATAAGGTTGGATTTATGTTAATTCAAATGGTTTGCTTGAATTCATTGAATAGACATGTTATAATAAATTGGTATTGATTATCTGATTTGTAACTTTTTTGGTGTTTTGACAACAAAATTTACTTCTAAAACAAAAATAATAACATAATTATTATTATGACCTAGCCGAGGTAACATTTAAAAATGGGCATAAATAAGATTATATATAATTACATATTTATACAAATATATGTATATTAAAATGATATTATATAAATAAGCAAATGAAATAAATAAATGTGCATGTTTATTTATAATTTAGATAAATAAATAAATTGAATCAAATATTGCTATTCTAGAATTTATAAGTATTAATATATGTATTTGTATAAACATATTTATATATTAATATAAGTAAAATGGTATTAATTAAAGGAACACAATTATAAACACACAAACACATACACACACATATTCTTATTGGTTTTGGTAATAAATATAATATATATTATATTATTTAATTTTTCAATGTAGTAATTAATTTAATTAAAATAAAAATAAAAATAATGATAGACACACAAGTGAATTAAAATAGAAGACTAAAAACCCTAATTTTAGAAAATAAATAAAATAATATACATACTAAAAGAATAAATAAACAAGCATGGTTTTTTTCATTAAATAGTTAACCTAGTGGAGAGATGAGTCATTTTGAAAAATTTGTTGAGAAATGTAGAGGGAAGGAGAGTTAAGAAAGAAATAAAAATGAGGAGGAGAGGTGCAAAATGTATGGAGAAGGATGAAGTGACCAAGTGAAGTACGAAGCTTTTGTAGATCAGGGAAGAGATTTTTTCTTTCTAAATTCATGACTCTTTTTTTTTTAAATAATGAACAAATTAAATATTGAATGAAAACAAAGAATGTGTTTTAAAAGTGGTTATATATATATATATAAATATAATACTGATATTTTTTTATTTGATAGGGTAAAGATTATGGGTTTTGAATATCCCAAAACTTAATACAACAAAGAAAAAGATGAATCATTTACACACAAATGAGATGCCTCTATCAACAACAATGGAGCAAGCATAACAACATGCCAAACATAACTAACAAAATAAACTAGATAGTGGTTCTGACTAACCACTTTAAATATATTTTCAGCGATCTTTGGTTTCTTTTTGCCTTCAACATCTATCTTCTGTGGTTTTGTTTAGAGTCCCTTTGAGCAAGGAGTTTTCATCCGGATTCCCCTTGAGCAGAGGGTCATACAGGAGGGATGTAACAATGATATTGATATTACTTGGAGGTTTTGTTTTAAATTTTATTTATAAAAAAAATAAAAAAAATAAAAAATGAATATGTATTTTTATTATGTCAAGAGGGGAGAGGGGGAGGAACACGATAAAGATGGTGATGGTTGTGCCCTCCCATGATAGGGAGGGGAGGGGGGGGGGGTGGAGCACGACAGAGATGGTGATGGTTATGCCCTCCCATG
This sequence comes from Torreya grandis, assembly GCA_037957365.1. Lineage (NCBI taxonomy): Eukaryota > Viridiplantae > Streptophyta > Pinopsida > Cupressales > Taxaceae > Torreya > Torreya grandis. The sequence goes on along the minus strand of JARHVA010004240.1, from coordinate 509,642 downwards.
ATAGGGAGGGGAGGGGGATGGTCTAGCTGACACACCCCACCCCTAGGCAAGACCTAGTCGACGGCCATGGCTGAGGCCAGGGCTTTAAGCCCTAGTCACCAGCCATGGGCCGCTGATCGCCAGCCAGTAAGTCCTACATTAAGGTTTATATATATATACTATTATTATCATTATTTATTTAGTTATTTGTTTACTTTTTTTAATTATTATTAACTCATATATATATATATATATATGAGTTAATAATAATTAAAAAAAGTAAACAAATAACTAAATAAATAATGATAATAATAGTATATGATATATATAAGAGTTAATAATAATTAAAAAAATTAAACAAATAATTAAATAAATAATGATAATAATAGTATATGGATATTTATATACTTTTATTAAACAAAATATATATGTATATATAAATATATCCATTTTAAATTATAAATATTGTCTTGTTTATTTTATTTTATATAATATTTTATTATATGATATATTAAGTTTTATTAAATATATGTAACATCTAATGGTATTTATGTTTAGATAAGTATTTATTTTCTTTATATAAACAAGTTTTTATATTTATACAAATTCATAAATATATATACATATACAAGGGTATATTAAACGTAATATTATTTGTAATAAGATAAATATACATAAATATGGATATGTATAAAAAAAATAATTATACAATTATTTATAGTGAGATAACATAGGTGTGTGTAACCTACACATTTATAAGAATGTAAGTTTGGGTTTTATGTTCGCCTAATGATGAATTTCATCTCATAAAGTGATTTGTGTAAGAGCAATCTTCTCCTTGCAAAACATGATTTCAGTATAGTTCAATAGAGTTGGAGTTCTTTTATTGTTAAATTTGTTTAGATTATTAAAAATGCATATCCATATATATTTATAGTAATATATATTTGAGTGGAGACATGTTATTTTATTTTATTTTATTAATTACACCCTGGGTTCTTTGTATATATTTCTTAACTTGTCTTTAACAAGTGTATGATAAATTAGCTCCTTAACTTTTACTAAGAGAAAACTACAACTAAGATTTGATATATATATATATATATATATATATATATATATATATATATATATATATATATATATATATATATATATATATATATATATATATATATATATATATCATTTTAGAGGAGAGCTTAGAAATTAAATGTTTATACAATTCTTTTCATATTGGAAATATTGTTCATGTTAATGTGATTCGATTATTTAGCATTCATATTGATATAGTGTTGTTATTGTATTAAAATTGTAATTATATACATTGATGTATAATAAGATTGGATATCAATCAGATAATTTTTGTTTTGATAAGATCAACCTTTTTTGTTGTTTAGTATGTAAGTTATCACAATATGATCTGGTTTGTAGCTTAAATCTTTTATTTAATTTGGCTATTAATTTGTAAAAATAAAATATTTAGGAGGGAGAAGTCTCTTACTCAACGTAAGCTAACTCCTTTATTGACTATGTCATAATGCAGGTTGGTGAGTACCAGTAGTAGTTAGATTACAAGAATTTAATAGCTTTTGTGTTGTAAAAGTTAGCATGAAAATGAGATTGTTGAAATGTCTTATTTTTTATTCCATGATTTGTGAAAAGTTAGTTATAATCTAAACCCGTAAGTGGGGATAGGTTTTACATGATTGTAAATACTCGATTCAAAGTTTATACATGTAGTGTTGTATGTAGTTAGAGTATTTTATAGATGTGTAATGCTATCATTCAGTTGTTGAAATAAAATTTATGCATCTTATTTTAAAATAAAAGAGTTATTTGCTATTCCATAAATTGATACTCTATTAAACTTTATAAATTATTGGTTTTATCATAATGTCATGCCATTCTAAAAATAACGTTCTTATGTAAGGTTGAATTTATAAACTCATAAATTTATATCAACTAATTTATATAATATAATCTCCTTTAGTCATAAGGACACAACTTGATAACTAAAACTAGCAATAACACTTAAGAATATAAATTTAGGCTTGTTGTACACTTATAGTTTATTATGAATCAATGGAGACTTGAACTATCTAAAAAATGATTAACATTAAGCATATTACCTTGCATTGACTTCCTTAAACTTCAAAACACTTATTAAATGAACCAAGTAATTAAGTTACATAAATCAACCTTGCACCCATCAAAATTAAAGTGTAATGCATTATTAACCAACAAATTGTAAACAAGTATTCCACTTTCTCAAGCACAATCATTGGTATTGTTCTCTTGGGTGGTCTTAATAATTTAATTGTAGTCATAATACAACAGATCAAACATTTTCACAAAATAAATAATCTAATCCATTAATTAATTTTTTTAGTTGCAAAAAATTTTGCTTGTTTTAGTCTATAGTTACCTTTCAAAAATCAAATTTTAAAAATAGTCAAAGTGGTCTTATTTGGTATTTAAGTCTCGATCAAAATTATCACTAAGAAATTTGATTTATTATACCACTTTAATTTTTAGTTCATTCGATTCGAAACAATACCTCGATTCTAAAAGACTTGTGTAGGGAAAATCCTTTTTTACTTTGCTGATTTTCTAGCAAATACCTCTGGAATCGATGTCTAATAAATGGTTAGAAATTGGTTCCATCAGAAACAAAAGGTGTTTTCAAATATTATTACCTTCATATCAACTTAGAATATTTTAGTTTTATTTTTCAATGTCATTTGCTATTTTTAATAACACTTTTTTGAATCAAATTTATTCAAAAAATTTCTATTATTTTTTATTTTAATTATAGAAGTCACTCTGAAGAGGGTGTTGTAATAATCACATAGTTTAACATTTCTAGAATAAGAAAGATTTAATCTTTTTATTTGAGTTTCATATTCATGTATAACCTTTCATATTTAGTTTTTTAATTCCATTTTAAATTTTTGGTCAGTCATTGAATCTTATATGTCGATATTTTTCTATGAACGGTAGAAAATATTGTTAAGTATTGTTTGGTTTGATATTATTTTTATTTATATCATTTTATTTTGTTCTAAAACAATACTTTCATTGTGATGATTTTATCACATAAATTTGAGACATTACTTTATAATAATATAAATATTTATTTGAGTTTTTTATTCTAGTGTCATTTTGTAGCCTGTTTACTCATGTCAAACATATATAGTCTTAAGAGTTATTTGGACTTGTTTAACTGTAACATTGATTTTAATTATTTCTATGATTGTTTTTATTATTAAATTTATATTTGTGAATGTACACAGAGTTAGGATGTGATCCTTCCTTGTTTGCGAAGTTGTACTTATAAAATTTATTTTCTATTTGGATGTAGGGTTCATAGAAAATTTGTTAATGGAATTGAAGTTTGTCTAGCCTCAAGTCTTTGTGCCTACTTTCATGTCATTTTGGATCCACTTTGGGTCAGACCGCTAGCACTCGAATCACTAATAATTGATCTAGGTTGTATTTGAACCTTGACTTTTTATATGTTTTATTTTGTGTAGTAGATCGAAGTGTAATCAGTTGGATCATAACTTGGTAGTGACATCATGTTTTTATGTTTGCTTGAGTTTGTAAGCCATGTTAGTGTTATTGTCTTTGTATATGTAGGAGTTAGTGTGTTTGTTAGAGTGTTAGTAAAAAAATGATGTGATTTTTATGCATGTCTGAGATGTAAATTTCAGGCATTATATTTTGGTATCAGAGTTTGGTTAAATATTAGGAGCTCTAAAGTGTTTAGTATTTTTCTACATGCATTCTATAATTTTTGCTTAGATGTGTATAAGTAAAACAACACAATGAGAATGTACGTATTTTTAGACATGGATTATGCTTAAAATTATTGAATTCTGGTTGTAAGATTCATTTTATTGGTGGATGGGAGCACCCTATTAGAGAGAACTCACTTGTTATTTGCATGCTATTATGATAGAGTATCTAGCCACCATGGACCATTAGACCCTAAAGTGAATAAAATGATGAAATTTTCTTATTGGTAATGGTTTACTTGAGAAAATAAATATTTTTAAAAGGCATATATAATAAGTTGAAGTACAAAAAAATTGGACCATGTAGAATTATGAAGAAAATCAATGACAATGTTTATGAGGTGATTTTACCACAGAACTTTGATGTCTCCAATATTTATTATTTTAGGTCTTGGTCTATTGGTAATTTTATTTTGCTTGATATTTTTTGGGTTCATTATCTAATATCAGAGCAAGTTTGAATCTTGGAGGAGTAAAGAATGGTGAGAGGATGATGAAGTATTGCATAGATGAGCCAGACTATACAAGAGGTATAGAGGTAAGTTCAACAATTAACATATATTATCATCAATCATCAAAGAAGATAAGGTGGTGATGACAAAGACACATATCATGATAAATAAGTTCAACAAGAAGAAGAACAACATGAACAACCACCATCGATGGAAGAGAGGATGGTTCGGGCTTTAGAAAGATGAAATGAAGGAATCAAGGTTGATGTTCTAGATTATGGAGATATTTTAAAACCAAAAGAGTTGATAGATTAGATGAATACCATGGAAACGTTCTTTGATTGGAAGACTATGATAAAAGACAAAAACATAAAATTTGCATACACAAAATTGAAAGGTCATGCAATGATTTGATGGGACCACCTACAGAAAGAGAGATAGAGAAAATATAAAGAGAAGATTAATTCATGGAAAAAAATGGAGAAGTTGAGGGAGAAATTTATTTTTATGGATTATGCACAAACCCTATACAAAAGATTTCAAAATTTTATGCAAAAAGATCATAGTATACAAGAGTGTACAGATAAATTGTATAAACATTTCATATGAGTGGAACATGAAGAAACAAAAGAGAAAATGGCTGCAAGGTATGTAAATGGTTTGAAATTTTCTATTCAAGATGAATTAATCATGCATAAAATACTTCGTATGGAGGAGGCTTATCAATTAGCTTTGAAGACAGAAGAAAAATAAAATAGATAGAAGTTTATAAGAATGTCTCTTAGTTGAAGAAGAAGCATCTCCCATCCAAATAGGGGGAAATGTGGGTTTAATATCACTAGAGATGGGTCTAATACCAATAGAAATGAATCATCACATGGTACAAAAAGGTAAGATGATAATAGACAAGGGTTTTAATACCAACAAAGAGGAAGTGGATTTCAAAGAGGACGAGGTTATGGTGGTGCTAGAGGATGGTTTCCGAATCAATGTAGATCTTATATCTATTATAGATGTGGAGAAGAAGGGAAAAAAGAATATGAGTGTCCACATTATCAAGATTAAGAAAAGAGGCAAGAAGATCACCCAAAAGTAAATCTAGTTGAGGCTAAGATAGAAGAGCAGATACTGAAGTTGCATCAACAGATGTTAGAGAGAATTTCATGATGAGAACCATTATCGCTCCAAGGAAGGAAAAAGTGTAGAATAAAGAAGGTGGTGATGCATGATTGTGATCAAATATTTTTTGAGCAAGATGTACTTTAGATGGAAATATATGCAAAGTAATTATAGATGGTGGTAGTTGTGAAAATATAGTTTCTAAAAAAATGATTGAGAAACTAAATTTATAATGTGAACAGCATCCTAATCTTGATTAGATTTCATGGTTTAAAAAATGGAATAAAGTTATAATAGATAAAAGGTGCTTAATCAAGTTTTATATAAAAAAGAGTTATAATGATGAAATATGGTGTGATGTTATTGTGATGGATGCATCTCATGTGTTATTGAGAAGATCATGACAATTTGATAGAAAAGTAATTAATGATGGAGAAAAGAACACACTTTTTTTTAGAAAGGTGGTACAAAGGTAATTTTGTTACCTCATAAAGAGGAAGAGAAGATAGAAAGCATGCTCTCTACTAAAAAAATTATTCAAGATATGAAGGTAGTAGGTTGTTATTATGCATTAGTAGTAAAGAATGAATATATAAAAATGGTTCTAATACCAACAAAAGAAACAAGAGTGTTGAAAGAATATGCAGATATTATGTTGATGAGTTATCAAATGGTTTACCATTAAAGAGAGATATACATCATCACATTGATTTGATTCTAGAATCAGCTCTATCGAATAAAGAAATTTATAGGGTGTGTCTAACAGAACATGTATAATTAAATAAACAGGTTACTAAATTGTTAAGAAAAAAAGTGATAAGGGAGAGTATGAGTCCTTGTGCAGCACCAGCTTTGCTAACTCCAAAGACAGATGGAGGGTGGAGAATGTGTGTAGATAGTATATCAATTAATAAAATTACAATAAAGTATAGGTTTTATATACCTTGTTTAGATGATATGATGGATGTGCTTACAAGAATAAAATATTTTACCAAGATTGATCTAAGGAGTGGTTATTATCAGATTTGAATTCGTAAAAGAGATGAGTGAAAAATTAAATTGAATACTAGGGATGGCTTATATGAGTGGATGGTGATGTCATTTAGATTATCTAATGGCCTTAACAGATTTCTGAGGGTGATGAATACAGTGACACAAAAATATATTGGTAAGTTTGTGGTTATTTATTTTGCTGATATTTTGATATTCAGTAAGACTAAATAAGAACACTTACAACATTTGAGAGTGGTAATAGATTTGTTAAGAAAAGAGAAGTATATACATTTGAAGAAGTGCAAGTTTATGTATAATAGTTTGGTATTTTTGAGATTTGTAGTCTCAACAGATGGTGTGAAAATGGATGAAGAAAAGATAAAGACAATTGTTGAGTGGCCTATTCCAAGAAGTATTATAGAGGTAAGAATTTTTCATGGTTTAACAACTTTTTATAGAAAATTTATTAAAAAGTGTAGTTGTATTATGGCACCAATAATAGATTGCATGAGAGGGAAAGAATTTGCATGGACTAGAACAATCACAAAAAGTTTTGAAATTTTGAAGAAGATTATAGAAAGACTAATTTTAACACTGTCAAATTTAAACAAAGTGTTTGAGGTTGATTGTGATGCTTCATTTGTGAGAATTGGTGCTGTTTTGAGTCAAGAAGGAACACCAACAACATATTTCAGTGAAAAATTGAATGAGGTAAGAACAAAGTATTCTACTTATGATGTTGAATTTAATGCAATTATATAAGCATTAAGATATTGGAGGCATTCCCTGGTGCCTAAGGAGTTTATCCTATTTACAGATTATGAGGATTTGAAGTATGCAAATACACAAAAAAAGTTGTATAGTAGGAATGTAAAGTGGGTTTTTTTCTTGCAAGGGTATACTTTTGTGTTGAAGCATAAATAAGGAAAACATAACCAAATAGTTGATGCATTGAGTAGGAGGGTAACATTATTAACTACTATGGTGAGTTAAGTAGTTGGATTTGAAGCTATTAAAGAATTATATGATACTGATCTATATTTTAGCAAGGTAGTTGAGAAGTACAAGAATATATTAACAAGTGGGACATATGTTATTCATGATGAGTATCTTATGGAAGAAGGTTATCTCTTCAAAGGGAAATAATTTTGCATTCCAGTTGGGTCTTTATGAGATAATATAATAAGAGAATTACATAGTGGTGGTTTGGCTGGACATTTTGGTAAGACGAAGACAATAACTTTGGTGGAGGAAAAATATTTTTGGTTAAGGATGAAGAGAGATGTGACAATGTATGTTTCAAAGTGCAGAATATGTTAGGTGATAAAAATGTATGCACAAAATACTAGATTATACATACCATTACCAGTTCTACGAGGACCATAGATAGATTTGAGATGGATTTTATGTTTGGATTACCAAACACATAAAAAGGTAATGATTCAATTTTTGTTGTTGTAGACATTTTCAAAAATAGTTCATTTCATTACATGTAAGAAAATCAATAATGCCACTAGAGTTGCATAATTATTTTTTAAAGATATTGTGAGATTGCATGGTGTTCTAAAAACTATTACTTCAAATAGGGCCATGAATTTTTAAGTCATTTTTGGAAGACTTTGTGGAAGAAGATGGGTACTAAGCTATAATTCAGTAGTGCATATCACCCATAAACAAATGGATAGATAAAAGTTGTGAATATGAACTTGAGAAATTTATTGAGATGCATAGTGGGAGGAAAACCCAAGCAATGGGACTTGGCTTTATCACAAGCTAAGTTTGCATATAATAGTTCAGTAAATAGATCAACAAAAAGGTCATATTTTCAAATTGTTTATGGAAGAAATCTTATGAGTATTTTAGATTTGATACAATTACTGATTGAAGATTGAATTAGTGATGATACAAAAGCATTTGCAAAGCATATGCAACAGTTGCAAGGAGTAAGAAGAAAATTGCAAGAAAGTAATGAGAAATATAAAATAACAACAGGTGTCAGAAGACGATCTGAGGTATTTTAATAAGGAGAGTTGGTAATAGTTTACTTTAGGGAAGAAAGATTTCCAAAAGACATAATAAATTGAAGTACAAAAAAATTGGACCATGTACAATTGTGAAAAAAATCAATGACAATGTTTATGAGATGAGTTTACCACAAAAATTTGATATATCTCAAGTATTTAATGTTTCAGATATATATGAATTTCATGGAGAAGATGGTGAAGATGATGAAGATGAAGTAAATTGAGAGAAATAGGTTACAAAGAAGAAAGAAAAAATAGTGCATATTTTGGATATGAAGACAATGAGCACAAGGCAAGGGAATTATAATAGGTATTTAGTGCAATAGGAAGGATTACATCAAGAAGACAACACTTGGATTACAAAATGAGAGTTGAAGAAGATTGATGAAGACAAATATCAATAGAATAATCAAGCCAACTCGTAGGAGCTGAGTTGTTTTCAACCAGACGAGAATGATGTAGAAAAAATAGGTCAACCTTCTAGAGGCCATAACTTTTGACCCGTAACTCCATTTGAGATCTTCCATGCTTCAAAATGATCGTATCAAAATTTTTAACTCTGCTTTAAGTAACTCTTTCTATTTAGATTTGATTTTAATATTTTTTGGAGGTGAAACATGATCATCTGAGGTTTAAAATTAATGTTTAATGATTTTTTTGAGAATTTTCTATTTTTTAAAATTGGTTTATTTTTAGAACCAGACGTCAACTTCAGTTGAATTTTTCCCATAAGATAATTTTAATATTTAGATTATTCAAAAAAAATTTAGAGCCGTGCGTGTTTGCATGTGAAACTTACTATAAATAGCGATTATTAAAAATAGTTTTTTTTTAGATTTTAGATTTTTTGAATTTTTGCATGTCAACTCTAAAATTTGAGTTGAGGCTTATTTAAGCATGGTTTAATTTTATAATTATTTCAAGTCATTCAATATGAATCAATTTTGAGTTATTGTTTCAGATCTTGACCTATTGATGATTTAATTTGTCTTGATAGTTTTCAAGTTTATTATTTATGTTGGTTGATTTTTACTATTCTTTGGTACAAAATAACTATATATAGAGAAAATTTATATGTTTATGTATGGTAACTACCTAATTTAATATATTATATGTATACTTCTAATGATTATGTATTAGTTCATTAAGTGAATTTGACTCTAATAACGTAATATGTCTATAGTTAGCAATGTGGTAAAATTGATTGTTTTTAAATCAAACCATTAGCAATGGTAGCTCTAAGTTAGTATGTTCTATTTAGTGTTTCATTGTTCATCTTGATTAAGTGTAAGCCATGAGGTTATAAAGAGGCCTTGTACTATTATATTGTAGTTATGAAAATTTATTAACCTTAGTGAATTATTAACCTTGTGCATGTTGTTTGTTATATAACCATATGGTACTTAGTATGGTTTGGATGCCTTACATTTTGAACAAGAGTGTTGTAGTTCTAACCCTGTGCTGGAGTTATGCAGTTTGAACCTTATGTGTAACCACTAGTGATTCAAGAGTAAGTGTGTAGGTAGGGTCTTGAAATACTGCTTTTGTGTCGTCCATTCATTATGAATAATGAATGTACCTTCCTACCTATGAAATAAATAGTAAGTTAGTTATTTTCTCTTGAGTTGATCATTTGTGTTGTGATTATAGTTCACTTGGGTGTTCATTTTGGCATGGAATAGTGGTTATAAATATGAGTATAGTTTTTCTAATATATATGATTACTCTACTTTGGACATGCTATTAGAGATTAAAAAATGACATATCCCTATGAATCAATTTTGATAGTGCAACTACCGAGATCTTTGCATTAGTGATATTACATAAGAGTTATCAAATATATTATTAATTTACATTAAAACAAGACAACCAAAAATGAACATAGTGTTTTTTTCTTGGACAAGCATTTGAGTTAAGTGTAACAATCGAAAATGATATATTATTTGATGAGAGACTTGTATATCAATTGATTCAGAGATTTTGGGACAATTGACATATTTTCTAATGTACTTTTGGCACTGGGTGCCAGACATAAGGTTCACAGTTGATCTATTTCTACATAGTTATATTAGCACTTGTTATCAAAATGCACATGGAGGATTACTATTGTTCTTATTTCTCCTACCTCTGGGAGATTGTCGAGTATTTATTTATTATCTCTAGTAGGTATGTTACTATTTTAAGAGGTATATGGAGGATGATGTGATAGTTTCTCCTACCTTAAAGAGGTAATCGGTTTCTTTTGTTCTCTCACCTCTGAGAGGTGATTGAATTTTATTGATTACTTCTCCCCTTGAGTGACATTGATAGTCACACATTTTTTTAATGCGATGTTTTTCAATTTTACTTTGAGAACCATCAATAGTCCTTGAAATTGAATTTGCATTTAATTTTTATTTTGAAGTTTTAAATATTTATAAGTTATTTTAATTTAACTTGAAATAAATAGATTTATATTTGATTGCGATTGGATTTTTTATTTATTTTGATGACTTGAATCAAATTTTTTATGGGTGCCAACTTCTTTTGAATGTGATTTATGATTTTTTAATTTATTTTTTGATTTTATTGGCTTATTAAATTTTAAATTGATTATTTTGACAATTGATTAATTTAAATTATTATGATATTTTATTTTCAACCAATGTTGGTTCATGTGTTTTTTATTGATATGTCATAATGAGCATAGTGTATGCCGTTTGAGGGAGAAGAAGTAGCTTAAAAAAGTATTGGGTTGAGATGAGACCTTATGTGGGACCGGTTCATGATACCATCATATCCAACCATTATATATATATATATATATATATATATATATATATATATATATATTATGTTCATTTTATTGGAAGGTCAAAGTTTATTATATAACCTCCTTAGACCTTCTAATAAATGGACATGGGGAGGTGTAGAGCAAAGGGTTGTGCCATCCCAGCCCACTCCCATAATAAGAAAGACACAGGGATGGACTAGTCGGCCCATGCCACCTCTGGACAAGACCTGATTGACGGTCATGGCTGTGGCTAGGGCTTCCTAGTCGCTGGCTGCTAGCCTCTAAGCCCTACATTAGGGTTTATAACATTATATATATATATATATATATATATATTAGAGAGAGAGAGAGAGAGAGAGAGAGAGAGAGAGTTAATAAAAATAAAAATAAATAAGTAAATAAATAAATATATAAAGAAAATATATACTTTTCTAAATGGAAATACCGTTAGATGTTACATATATATTTAGTAGAACTTAATATATCATATAATAAAATATTATATAGGATATAAATAAATGGGGTAATAGATATAATTTAAAATAGATATATTTATATATACATATATATTTTATTTAATAAAAATATATAAATATCCATATAATATTATTATCATTATCTATTTATATATTTATTTATTTACTTATTTATTTTTATTTTTATTAACTCTCTCTCTCTCTCTCTCTCTCTCTCTCTCTCTAATATATATATATATATATATTAGAGAGAGAGAGAGAGAGAGAGAGAGAGAGAGAGAGAGAGAGAGAGAGTTAATAAAAATAAAAATAAATAAGTAAATAAATAAATATATAAATAGATAATGATAATAATATTATATGGATATTTATATATTTTTATTGAATAAAATATATATGTATATATAAATATATCTATTTTAAATTATATCTATTACCCCATTTATTTATATCCTATATAATATTTTATTATATGATATATTAAGTTCTACTAAATATATATGTAACATCTAACGGTATTTCCATTTAGAAAAGTATATATTTTCTTTATATAAATAAGTATTTATATTTATACAAATTCATAAATATATAGACATATACATATACATGGGTATACTAAAGGTAATATTATTTACAATAAAATTGATATACATAAAAAATAAATATGTATAGAAAATATAATTATATAATTATTTATAGCGAGATGGCATAGGTGTGTGTAACTTATGCATTCATAAGAATGTGAGTTTGAGTTTTATTACGTCTAATGATGAATTTTGTCTCATAAAGTGATTTGCATAAGATCAATCTTCTCCTTGCACAACATGATTTCGGTATAGTTTAATAAAGTTGAATTTCTTATTTTATTGATAAATCTATTCAGATTATTAAAAATTGATATCCATATATATTGACGGTAATAGGTATTTGAGTGGAGACATGCTATTTTATTTTCTTTTATTGATTACACCTATGGATTCTTTCTATATGTTTATTAACCTCTCATTAATATGTGTATGATAAATTAGTTCCTTGACTTATATTGAGAGAAAACTACGACTATGATTTGATTAGAAAATATTTTATTATATATATATATATATATATATATATATATATATATTATATGGGATCTTAGAAATTAAATGTTTGTACAATAATTTTTACAATGGTAGTTGTTAACTATCCAGATATCACCTTGCTTGAAGGTTTGGTAGATTTGGTTCTGAAAGCTTCACACCTAGACTAACATTGAAATGATATGAGGTGTGGGATACCTGAACTCAGATCAAATCTCTAGATTTTGATGAGGCTAGTTCTTTTGATGTATCACTTTGTATTGCTTACTAAACTACTGATTGTTGGGATAAAAAGGAAGAGAAAGAAAATGAAGGGGAAATTATACTCTACTATTGGTGATACACCTATATTGTTGATTCATCCACTCTATTTGAGCTCCTAAAACATTGATTAAACAAGTAAAGACTGAATCTACAACTCTAAATATCTTCTATAAATCTATATTTTATGAAGAGGTTTTATCTAGTGATCAAAGCCTAAGGAAAATGATGGAATAGGCCTAATTTAAGGCACTAACTAGCCACTTATATCCACTATAAACTTAGCTAAAAGACATTAAACACTGAACATGATCTGCATAATCTGACAAACTGATAACTAAGTAAGAATCATGGCTTGACAAGGAGAAAGCTCTACCATATATGCAAATCAACTAACATAAATACACTATAACAATATAATGGAATCTAAAAATAGTCATTTAATTTATCTAAAAATATTACAAAACTTAATCTTGGTAGAGTCTGGTCTTGCCAAGAGAGGGATGGATGAGGTGGTGGTGGGAAGGAGCATTGTGAAGCTTGACAAAGGCCAAGATGATGGGATATATGCAAACATGGGCACAAAAACATCACACCTCATGAATTTGGAGGACATTAAAGGAGTGAAAGACATTAAATTAGAAACATGGTTTTCTTCAAAACCTTAAAATTTGCAAAGTTTCCTTAATTTATGCTAAATAAGCTCTTTGGAGACACCTTGAGAGCATGGAGATGGGAATTCTTGGCCAAGAAACTTGGTGAACCTTTGAGGATTATGATTTGAAACCATGAAAAACTTGATGGGACCCTGAAAATACCATTTAATTGAAAATTTGAAGCCAACTTCGTCCTCAAGGATCGTGCAATTCACCTTTAAAGCTCATACTACTCTTTTTTTTGATTGGTTGAGTTTGTGACCTTTGTTTGACCTTGAATTTGATAAAGAACACTTTAAAGAGACCATAGAAAGGTAGAAAAAGTCCCTAATATCTTGAAGTAATTTTAATTTTCTTTAAACTTTACACAGATGAGGAGAAGATGGATAATAAATAGTTATGTTTCTAATTGTAAGGCACCAAAATTTGACCTATTTTCAATTGAATGGTTCATGATCCTAGAGAATATAATTGAAAAACCATTTATACCATCATGAATCTCTCTGAGTCTAATTTATTCATCCAAAATTTTAGACCTTCACTCTTCTCTAGCAAATTGTACCATAAAAAAATCTATAAGCAAGTCTCTTTGTTCTAAAAAACAAAGTACCAAAAGAGGATTGATTTTGGGTATGTATGGCCATGAATTACCATATAATTGATGTTGAAGTCTGAGTATTCCCTAAAAATGATAACCCTTGCTTTGGATGTACAAAATTCATATGAATTTTGTATCATTACTTGAAAATGAAGGGAAAAGAGCCATGTCTTGCCTTTTAAAGCCAAGTAAAGCTATTCACCACTTGAAATAGATATTTTGAGGAGTATGTATTATATCATGAAAAATTAGACTTTTTAACATTTTACATGTTTCAAACTTGCAAATTTGGCATGTGTGGAGTGAAAAAGGGCTCTTTTTTGGCTTATATGACATATCAAATTATCTTTTTATGACTTGAAACTTTAAACATAGGCTATTTTCATGATTTTGAACATGATAAAAGATAAATTGGACAATTTAATAACCTTTTACAATTAATTTTTGACATTTTTGACTAAAATTAATATTTTTAGGCTATAAATGACTAATTTGAGCAGCTACAAAGTGTTAATGACCGGTTTTAGGAAAGTTTCATATGATAAGGGTAGTAATTTATCCTTGACATGTCAAATTACTCATAATTTTGGTAACTTTTAGGGGTTGACCAGTGTACTGGTCAAAGAACTCAAAAACTCTAGCAAAGATAGACTCAAATAAATACTAATTTTAGGAAGGATTTTACAAATAAAGACACAAACAAGACAACTAACACAAATAGAAATAAACATGTGCACATGTACACTTAGAGGAAATGATAACAACAATTGAAAAGGAAAAACAATTACTGAAAGCATTTGTAGATATGCACTTAGAGGAAATAACAAAAGGTAGTCTATTATGTATAAACTAACCTCCACCATGTTGGTCCTCCTGGATCAAATAAAAATCTATTTGATGCACCATGGATTCTTGAAACAAATTTTCTTCCTTTTAATATCTCTCTTCTATAAATGAAAGCACTTATATGTTCATGTGTTCTAGATGATGCAACTAGGCCTCTAACTTCCATTCTCAGGTGCATGGATTGAAGATATGGATCCAGGATCCAATCATCTTCCTCCCATATTCTTATTTCTTGCATTAAGAATGCTAACCCTACCCCATTCATAGGCTGATCACGATTTGACACATTCTTATTCAATGATCATGTTGGTAATTCAATTGTCATACTTGGGTTGATGTCTTCATTAGGCTCCATTTGAGGTAGTACTTTATCAAAGTCTTTAGATTATTGATAAATATTTAGACTTGACTACAATTCATTAATTTATTTAATTTTTTTTGATGAACAGATGCAATAGTACTCTTTACAAGACATTCATCAATCTCTATTTGGGGTGGAGATGGATTATCAAACTTTACACAAAACCTCTCCAAATCATCCCAAAAGGCCTCTTCATCATGATCAACTAAAAGGACATAAATATCATTAGTATTCTTACCTTTTAAAACACGTTGATCACATATTTCTACCTTTTGGATAGAGTCAAATAAAATTTCTTGATCTACTACACTTGTCTCATCTTTTTCAGGAATATTCTCCTTCTCAACAATGGCTCTATGTGAGTTATCTTTATGGCTGCCTTTTGAAAAAATATTTGTTTATACTTCATCTATCTTAGCTACTGCAATCTCTTAAGAAACCTCTTAAAACTCTTCTTCTTTGACATCATGAAATACTAAATCATGTTTATCCTTGCCAAGTGGTGTCCCAATAATGTTTTCTTCTTGATCACTCAAGTTACCTTCATTTTTTATCTCTTTGGTTGCATTTTCTTCATTTACCTCACAAAGAAGAGGTTCTTTCTCTAAAAATGGCATGTTAGATCCCTGAAAGTATTCAATAAGATGTGAAAGGTGTATAGAAGTAAACCTAGATACTTTATTTTTTTCATGAATTTAGTCTTCTTAGATCACCTTCACTTCATCTCTCTACACTTTTTATTGAATGGTCTTTAATGAAGGAAATGACTTTAGCTTTTGAGGAAAAATGAGTGGAAGATGAATGATCTCTTACTTGAATTCAACATCCTAAATGATGCTTGATTGTTCCTCTTTCTTTCTTGAATCTATGATTTGGTTCTAAGATGGGAAAGATAAAGGCTCCTTTTTATCCTTTTGATTTTGATTCCCTTCCTATTTCTTTGTCTTCAGCTCCAACTCTCTAATCTACTTATCAATATTCTTCTAGAATATCTTCTCTTTAAAGTGTTTAATGGTTTCATAAAGGTAAAGAACACAAGAATATTATTTAAGGAGGATGGAGTCTTAGATCCTAATAGTAGACTATCTCATAATAATCTCTTTCTTTCTTTGATAGTTCTCCTAGATTGATCTCCACAAAGGGAAGGTCTGAGAAACATATGAAGAACTTGGCAAAATCAAAGGGGCTCTTAGAATGGTCTCTTGAGGAAGAATGAATGGCATATAAGAAAAGTGAGATTGAACCTATTATTCTTTGAGGCCTTTTAGATTGTCCTCAATACTTGAATGTAACCACCTACATCCATCATTTCACCAGTGAGATTTCCCCAATTTGCTCTCTCAACAGGTACTCATTATTCCTTTAGTTACTGCAATGACCCTCACATAATGGATTTGATGAGTAGGGGTATCTTGGCCATAATAGCTCTATGAGTATAAATTTAGTGCATGTTTTTTAAGGCTCACTAAAGTATGTTTAAATGTTGATATGGATTAGATAGATACAAAATGGTCATGATTAGGTTGGCTGATGGTTAGGATGGCTCTTGATAGGGCTGATAAGGGGCAATATTATGATGGAATGGTTGTTCTTAAGGAAGATGTGGGTAGTAATCCTACATAAATGCCTGATATAAGTCCTTAAAATCTTGGTGAGGATCATAGTATGGTTGGTCATATTGATCATAGTAAAGATTATATGGATCCATATTGAAATAAGCCATTAGAGACCATTAGTAAACCAAGTGCTAAAAGTAGTCAATATTTGAAATGATACCTAATCTTCTAAATGCTTCCAAAGGCCAGTATGTAGAATAATATCCCACTAGGTGTGATAGAATTGTTAGCTATCTAGATAGCACCTTGTTTGAAGGCTTGGTAGATTTGGATCTAAAACCTTCACACCTAGACTAACATTGGAATGATATGAGGTGTGGGACACTTGAACTTAGATCAAACCTTTATATTTTGCTAAGTCTATCTCCTTTGATGTATCACTTTGCATTAATTACTAAACTACTAACTATTGGGATGCAAAAGGAGAAAAGGAAATTGAAAGATAAATCCTACTCTACTATTGGTGACACACCTATATGTCTAGTTCATCCACTCTATTTGAGCTCCTAAAACATTGATTAGACAAGTAAAGACTGAATCTACAACTCCAAATATCTCTTATGCATTAGTATTTTATGAAGAGGTTTTATTTGGTGATCAAAGCCCAAGGAAAATGATGGAATAGGCCTAATTTAAGGCACTAAACAGCCACTTATATCCACTATAAGCTCAACTAAAATACATCAAACACTGAACATGATTTGCATAATTTGACAAACTAGTAACTAGGTAAAAATTAGGGCTTGACAAGGAAGAAAGCTCTACCACATATACAAATAAATTGACATAAATACACTATACTAGCATAATAAAATTTTAAAATAGTCATTTAATTTATTTGAAAAGGTTACAAAAATCAATCTTAGAAGAGTTTGGTCTTGCCAAGAGAGAGATGGATGGGGTGGTGGTGGGAAGGAGTATGGTAGAGCTTGACAAAGGCCATGATGATAAGATATATGAAAAAATGGGGATAAGAAACATCACACCTCATGAATTTGGAGGCCATTAGAGGAGTAAAAAATATTGAATTTAAAATATGTTTTTCTTCAAAACCTTAAAATTTGCAAAGTTTCCTTAATTTATGCTAAATAGGTCCTTTGGAGACACCTTGAGAGCATGGAGATAAGCATTATTGGCCATGAAACTTGGTGAAACTTTGATTATTATGATTGGAAACCATGATAACCTTGATGGAACCTCAAAAATACAATATTTTTGAAAACTTGAAGCTAACTTCCTCCTCAAGGACCGTACAATTCACCTTTGAAGCTCGTACTGCTCTTTCTTTGATTAACTTAGTTTATTACCTTTATTTGACCTTGAATTGGATGAATAAAAATTTAATAATAACATGAAAATGTATAACAATTCCCCAATATCTTGGAGTAATTTGAATTTCCTTTAAATTCTACCTAGGTGAAGAGAAAATGGAGAAAAAATAGTTGCCTTTCTGATTGCAAGATAGTAAAATTTAACCTATCTTCAACTGAATGGTTTATGAGCTTGGAAAATTCAATTAAGAAAAAAATTAGACCATAAATAATCCATATTAATCTAATTTATTCACTCCAAATTATAGACCTTCACTCTCCTCTAGTAGACCATACCATTAGAAAACGTACAGGTAGGTCTCTTTGTGCCAATAATCAAAGTACCAAAAGAGGAATGGTTTTGGGCTTGTATGGCCATATATTATCATGAAATTATTTTTGAATCCTGATTATTCCTTGAAAATGATAATCCCTATCTTGGATGTATAGAATCCGTATGAATTTCGTATAATTGCTTGAAAATGAAGGGAAAAGAGCCATATTTTACCTTTTAAAGTCAAGTAAAACTATTCACCACTTGAAATAGATTTTTTGAGAAGGATTACATGTTATATCATGTAAAATTAGATTTCTTCAGCCTTTTTCATGTTTAAAATTTACAAATTTGGCACGTGTGGGGTGAAAAAGGGCCTTTTTTGGCTTATATGACATATCAAATGACCTTTTTATGACTTGAAACTTTAAACATAGGCTATTTTCATGATTTTTAACATGATAAAAGATAAATTAGATAATTTAATAACCTTTTACAATCCATTTTTGAAAATTTATGACCAACATTAATATTTTTAGGCCACAAATGATCGATTTAACCAGCTATAAAGTGCTAATGACCAGTTTTAAGAAAGTTCCATATGATAGGTGTAGTAATTTGTATTTAATAGGTCAAATTACTAATAGTAGTATTGTTTGTGTTAGTGTGATTCAATTTTTTAGTATTCATATTGGTATATTTTGTTGTTATTAAATTAAAATTGTAATTATCTACATTGTTTGATGATGAGCTTGCGTACCAATCAGATAATTTTTATTTTGATAATATCAGCCTTTCTTGTTGCTTAGTATGTAAGTTATCATAATATGTTATATTTTATATCTTAAATATTTATTTAATTTGTATATTAATTTAAAAAATTGAGGCATTTAAGAGAGATAAGTCTCTTGCTTAGCGTAAGCTGACTCCTTTATTAACTATTATAATGAGAGGATCCTTCCTAAACAAGTTAGTAAATAATTATAGCTACATGAAATAAGATATAAAAATTAGCAATATATTAATTCAAATAAGTAAAACTAAATTACAATAGTTGAATTATAGAATTGATAGCCTCTTCAAGGGGAAAACCTCCTTTAAGCAAGCTCAATATAATAAATTTATGGATGCCTTCATTGGCCTTGACACTTACTTATATACTAAGTCTAATATAAATAATTACTACTTTCCATGAATGTGAGATAAAATAAAATGCTCATAGGATGACTTACAAAGCATATTCATCCATAGCAAATATTATACTAACAAAGTAAATAGAAGGGGTAGCATAGGTTCCTAACATCCCCTCCCTCTTAGAAAAAGCTTTGTCCTCAAAGCTTTAGATGTGGGAATTGGTGTTGAATTTGAAATAATGGTTCTCATGTGGCATCCTTTAGTTGTATTCTGTGCCATTGAATTAAATCTCTATGATGAAGTAGGAGTGAAGTTGGCATGTGTGCCTATCCAAGATTTCCTCTGACTCAAGAAGGATGGATCCTTCATTATCAAGCTCTGATAAAATAATATACATTATGATGTTTGTGCCAAGAACTTTTTTTAGACAAGAGATGTGAAATACTAGGTGACCTCAAGAATGTGGGAGATCCAATTTATAAACAACTAACCCAATCTTCTGAAGAACCTTATAGGGCCCATATAATTTAGGAGCCAACTTTTAACACCCTTTGATTTTTAGAGAGGATTGATTGTATGGGTATATCTGAATAAAAACCATATCACCTACTTGGAAAGTACACTCAAAATGGTTGTGATTACCTTGTTGTTTCATTCAATTTATTTCCATATGTAGATTATCCTGCAAAGTGCTGATGATTGGATCTTGGATTCAGAGAATCATGTTGATTGCTTAAACTGATGAACCACTGGGTATATATGGAAAGAACACTAGTGGTGCTTGACCATAGACTATTTCATATGGAGTCATTTTAGTTGAAGTGTGATAGGAGGTATTGTACCACTATTCGATAAGGGGGAGCCACTTTGCCTACTGATCTTATTATTCTAAGGTGAAGCAATGAATAAAAATTTCCAAGCATTTGTTGACAATTTTAGTCTGGCCATCCATTTGTGGATGATACCCAGAACTCATCTTCAGTTGGCTGCTAGTGTGTTGAAATAGTTTTGCCTAAAAATGGCTGGTGAAGGTTTTATCATGATCTAAGATAATAAAGAAAGGAATTCCATGAAGATGAAAAATTTGGTCCAAGAAAATTTGTACGCCTATAAAGGCAATATAGGGATGGTTGAGTGCATAAAAGTGACTATATTTGAAGAGGTGATCAACCACAACTCATATCACTATTTTACCTCTAAATTTAGGGAGCCCCTTAATGAAATCCATATAAATATCTATCCAAATCCTAGTAGGGATGGGCAAGGGTTTGAATAACCCAAAAATGAGTGTGGTTTCACCCTTATTATGTTGGTAGGTATCACATTCAACAACCATATATTGAATTGCCTTTTTTATTCCCTTTCAAAAGAAGTTGCATCATGCCAACTCTTAAATTTTAAGAAACCCTAAGTTGCCTATAGATAAAGAAGCATGGAGTTCATAGAATACGCCTTGTTAAAGATTTGTGCTTTGAAAAAGCATTAAACAACCCTTATATCATAGAGAAGTACCATATCAAGAATAATGTGGTACAATAAAGGGGTTAGTGGATAACTATTGAATGGTTGAGATAATGAGGAGTCATTGACATACTCCTACTATAAAATATCTAATCAATTTAGAATAAACATGGAAATAGCTGACAGGGAAGCTTGGTCTGTAAATGTGTGAGACAGAGCATCAACCACAATATTGTCTTTACACTTTTTTAAAGTGATATCATAGTCATAACCCATGAGTTTGCTGACCCATTTCTATTATGATGGAATGGAGGCCCATTATTTTAAGAAATATTTCATACTCTGGTGATCAATTTTGATGTAAAAATGATTTTTTAGTAGGTATGACTGTCACTTCTATATTGCATTCAAAATGGCCATCATTTCTTTCTCATAAGTAGAGAGTACTAAATTATTTCTAGAAAGAGCTTTTATGGTGAATGCAATAGGGCATCCTTCTTGGAGAAGAATAACACCAAGTCCATTGCCACAAGCATCACTCTCAATAGTGGAGGTCTTGAAAAAATCTAGCATAACTAGAACATATGTAATACACATAGCTTGTTTCAATTCTTTAAATACACACTCAATAGTTTATGTCCATGTAAAAGCATCATTTTTCAATATAGCTATCAGTGAAGGTGAAACATTCTCGTAATCCTTGATAAACTTGAAATAGTATCCAGTCAACTCCAACAAACCATGGAGGCTCTTGAGTGTCTGAGGATGAGACCAATTTGTCATGGTAGCTATTTTTTCAAGATCCACTCAAACCCCTTGGGCTGAAAAAATATGCCTAGGATACTCCACTTTGTTTTGGCTAAAAACACATTTGGACTATTTTGCACAAAGATGATGGTCAGAGAGAAGTTACAGTGTGAGATCCAGATGTTAGAGATGCTCATACCATGTTTTACTATAGATGAGGATGTCATAAAAGAAGACCATATGAATTTACACAGGTAGAGATGGAATATTTTATTTATCAATACCTAGAATGTTGAAGGAGTAGTGAGGCCAAAGGGCATGACCAAAAACTCATAGCGGCTATCATGCATGTAAAAATCTATATTAGGAATATCATCCTCATGAAGATGGATCTGGTGATATCCGGAGTGGAGATCTGACTTAGAGAAAAAAAAGAGCACCATGAAGCTCATAAATAATAGGGATCAATAACTTATCCTTGATTATGATATGATTAAATGTGTGGAAGTCAATGCAGAGGTGCCATGACCCATTTTTTTTGAATAAAAAAAACTGGGGAATAATATGGGATGGTATTGGGGTGAATAATGCCTTGCTTCAATAAGTCTCAAATGAACATCTCAATCTCAATCTTTTTTTGAAATGGGTAGCGGTAGGGCCTAATGTTGGAAGAAATGCTTCTAAGAAGGATCTAAATATGGTGGTCCTCTAGTTGTGAAGGTGGAAATCCCATTGGTTTGGCAAAAATACATGTATACCTATGTAGAATGGTTTGTAGATCAAAAAGAGTGGATATCATTGATGGTTGAATTTGAATGGAATGGAACTAAACAATGACGTTATGTGAATTCTTCTTAAGAAGATTTTTCATGTGATGTAAACTAATGATGTTGAGAGACCTTGATTGTAAGGTTTTTGATGTGTGTTTTTTCCCATTATCTAAAAATTGCATCCAAAGTTTAGCAAAATCTCATAAGATGGTTCTAAATGTATGTAACCATTGAGATCCTAAAACAATATCACATCCACCTAAGGGCAAGGCAAACATGTCAGAGTGCAAGTTATAATATTTAATAGATATACACACATTGTGACACTTCCCTTTACAAGGTAATGTACCCCTATTAGTAATCATGACTTCAAATTTGGAACAAGGATAAATAAAACAATCAACCTATTTGGTGATCCAAGGATCAATAAAGTTATGAGTGCTACTAGAATCAATGAGTATTGTGAGAGGAAACTTCTTGAAGTAACTCTTGACTCAGATGGTTTGTGAGGTGATGACTCTTTTTAAGGTATGGAGAGAGATCAATGTGATCCAAAACTCAAAAGATTTGGTTGAAATATAATTTATAAATAAGAACAACACAATGCAAATAATGCTATCTCTGAAAATAGATGTTTTATTGATAAAAAATTACAGACCCAAACATATGCCTATCTCTGAGAAGAGATGTGTGGTTTCCATTTTGGGTTACATCTTCATTTATACATTTTTTGAAGGTGTGAGGAGGATGTGGAAGGTCACCAATATCGAAGGAGATTAAGTGGTTTGACTTCAATGATTTACAATAATATAGAATTTTAGGAATTACTATTTTTAGAAACTTACTATTTTTAGACTGCACTACTAAAATTGAAATTTAGGGCACTTCCATTAGGTTTTTAGGGGTCAAATTTCATCAATTAGATCTTAATTCCATCTCACGATGTTCCCCTCATTATTATATTTGACTCATTATATTTAGTCAATTAGAGCTATAGTACAAAAGTTATGGCTCTTAGAAGTTCTATCATCAATTGGGGTGGACCCATTACCTGAATTGTCATCTGAATTGTTGCCTGAATCACTATGGTTGGTCTTCTTGAGAAGTAAGTTTCACAATCGATTGAGATTCTTCTAAATCATCTGTTATATCCTAAAAATCTTCTCAATCTTTAATTTTAGGTGAAGAGTACCCATATAATAGGTAAAGATTTTGCTTAACACATCGATGTCCCTAAGTGAATTTGTCATCATAATTATAAAAATCCTTTTTCTCTACAGGCTCGGATCTCTACTTTAGTCAAATGATTAATATGAGTGGTTCTAGAGATTGGCATTGTTTGAGATTGTTAAGGAGTTGTATTTTTGAAGCAAAATTAGATTTGAATCACTATCAAGCTGTGATATTATCCTTTGCCAACTTAGCCAACTCTAGGGCTTCCATCATTGTGTTGGGCTAGAAAATTTTAATCTTAGATCGAATTACATCCTTTAATCTATTGACAAAGTAACTCTTGAAGAATTCATCAGATAATTCCTCTGTGTGATTGGCTAGTTTTTTAAATTTTATTTGATATTCTCTCATGATTCTTATTTGGCAAAGTTGAGTGAATGCTCCCTTGAAGTCATAAAAAGCACTAGGGCTAAACTATTGTAAAATAAGGGTGAAAAAATCAATCCATCTTGGCTTGTCATGAGTCTTAGTATACCAATGATACTATTCAAGGGCTTCAAGTTCCAAGTGAAAGGATGCAAGTGGAACCTTATTGACATCAAAAGTATTATGTAGATTTAAATATTTTTCTACCTGATAGATCCATCTAGTCACATTTACACCATGGAATTAAAAAAAATAAAGCTTTGACTCACAAAAATTATTGAAAAAAGAAAATCTAGTGTCGAAAGAGGACTTTGTATGTCATCTATTATTCAAGGTTGTATGTTGAAGACTGAGGTTGAGATTTTTTTCATCAAGATCTTTGATGTGTGTATTGAGGGTAGTAATTTCATCTTCCATATTTTTTGCTCCTGTTCAAGTTACTATCATGACCCAAATATCTTTTTTCACAATGGGTAGGAAAACTAGAGTTAAGACATGTTTATTAAAAGAAGTTTGTGATTTGGAAAAAAATAGAAGGGGTAAAGGTACTTTTACTATTTTTTTTGTAGAGTGGGAGGATGATTGACAAAGGTGAGTATAATTTTAGGAGTGAAAATAGAAAAAGTGAAAAATTTATCAAAGAGGGACAAAGGATCAGAAAAGAGAGATAAAAATTATGGAAACATTTCAAGGTAAATAGACAAAATAAAAAAAGTTATGACAAAATATAAAAAAGAGAAAATTGAGATTTGTGGGAATTATGAGTGGAATCGGGAGATGGGACGTCAAGAAAATAATGTGGAGAATAAAATTTCAGGTGTTCAAATATATATTTTTTTAGATTTTATTTTCTATTTTCTGTTTGACTACAAGTCCTCTAAGAGTTGTTTGATCCTCTATGGATATTTTTTTGAAACTGATCGGATGAGGATTTTTTGGTTTTTGATTTCTAGTTTCTATCAAATGTCTAACTATAATTACTTTAATAGTCTTTGAATACTCTGATGTTGGTTGATTTTTTTTATAGTCTACTAAAAATATTTTTAAATTGATAGAAATAGGCCCCACATTTTAATGGATGTCTAAGGGTTGAAATATATCTCTCTAGCCACCAATGTCATCTGAGCAAGTACCACTTTTCAAAAAAAAATTGGCCACTAGTTTACTTCTAAATGATAGGTCTTGGTTCTTCTCACATATGGGAACTAGTCAATCAAGATGGGGCTATTTCTCATTTCTCTAATAGGTCTTTTCAATGGGCCAACTACTTTAGGGTTCTTGTGGTACTCATTACAATGAGTTTTAGGGCTTTCATCCAAGCACTTACCACAATTATGCTAATAGGTTTTTATCTTGATCCAAAATAGATTATTATGATATAAAAAAATACTTAAATAAATTATACAACAAAATAAAAAAATACTTTCAAAAAAAATTTGGTCCTAGAAAACATTCTGATATCAGATGAGAGGATCATTCCTAAACAAATTAGCAATAATTATAAATACATGAAATAAACTATGAAAATTAAAAATATATTAACTCAAATAATCAGAACTAAATTACAATGTCTGAATTATAGAATCATTGGTCTCTTTGAGGGGGCAACCTCCTTTGAGCAAACTCAATACAATAAATTCATGGATGCTTCAATTAGCCTCAACACTTACTTATATACTAAGTCTAATCTAAGTAACTACTACTTATCATGAATGTGGAATAAAACAAAATGCTCATGGGATGACTTACAAAGAATATGCATCCATAACAAATATTATACTAATAAAGTAAAGAGAAAGGGTAGCATGGATTCCTAACAGGTAATGTAGGTTGGAAAGAACCAGTAGTATATAAATTACAATAATTTAATATCTTTTGTGTTGTAAAAGTTAGCATGAAAATGAGATTGTTGAAATGTCTTATTTTTATTCTATGATTTATGATGAGGTAGTTGTAATCCAAACCTGTAAGTGGGGACAAGCTTTAGATGATTTATAAATGCTTGATTCAAAGTTTATATACATAGTGGTGTATGTAATTAGATTATTTTATAGCTATGTAATGCTATCATTCAATTTTTGAAAT
The DNA here is from genome assembly GCA_037957365.1 of Torreya grandis. Lineage (NCBI taxonomy): Eukaryota > Viridiplantae > Streptophyta > Pinopsida > Cupressales > Taxaceae > Torreya > Torreya grandis. Next base: position 483,229 of record JARHVA010004240.1, on the reverse strand, counting down.
AAAATTTATGCATCTTATTTTAAAATATAAGAGTTATTTGCCATTTTGTAAATTGATAATCTTTCAAATTTTATAAATTATTGGTTTTATCATGATGTCATGCCATTTTGGAAATAACATCCTTATATAGAGTTGAATTTATAAAACCATAGATTTATATCAACTCATTTATGTAATGCAATCTCCTTTAATCATAAGGACATAACTTGATAACTAAAACTAACAATAACTCTAAGAATATGGATTTAAGCTTGTTGTATACTCATAGTTTATTATGAATCAATGGAGGCTTGAACTATCTAAACAATGATTAACATTGAGAATATTATCTTGCATTGATTTCCTTAAACTCTGAAATGTTTAATAAAAGAACCAAATTATTAAGTTATATAAATCAACCTTGCATCAAACAAAACTAAAGTGTAATCCATTATTAGCCAACAAAATTATAAGCAAGTATTCCACTTTTTCAAGCACGATCATTGGTACTGTCCTCTTGGGTGGTCTTAATAATTCAATTATAATCCTAATACAATAGATCAAACCTTTTCTCAAATTAAAGAATCTGATTCACTAATATATTTTATTAATGGCAAAAAGTTCTACATGTTTTAGTCTATAGTTGCCCTTCAAAAATTAAATTTTAAAAATAGTAAAAGTTGTCTAATTTAGTATCTAAGTTTCGATTGCAATTATCATTAACTAAGATAATTGGTTTTTAGTAATTTATTAATTTTTAGTTCATCCGAGCCAAAATAATATATTGATTTCAAAAGGTTTTTGCAGGGAATTTTTTTTTACCTTGCTAAATTTTTAGTGAATGCACTTTGAAATCGATATCTAATAAATGGTTAGAAACTAGTTCCATTGGAAAAGAGAGTTATTTTTAAATATTATTACCTTCATATCAACTTAGAAGCTTGTTTTTAAAAGTTTTTTCTACCATATGTTATTTTTAATAGCACTTTTCCAAGTCAAATTTATTTTAAAAATTTCTATTGTTTCTGATTTTAATCTATGAAGTTGCTTTAGAAAAGGTGTTGTAATAATCACCCAATTTAATTTTTATAAAATCTGAAAGATGTAACCTTTTTTTTTTGAGTTTTATATTCATGTATAAAATTTTATATTTGGTTTTTAACTCCATTTGGTATTTTTAGTGAGTCCTCTTAGAATCTTATTTGTCATTATTTTTATGGGTATAACAAAAAATGATGCTAAGTATAATTTGGTTTGATATTATTTTTATTCATATCATTTACCCTTGTTCTGAAACAAGACTTTTATTGTGATGATTTTTTTACACAAATTTTACCTATTACTTTATAATAGTGTAAATTTTTATCTGCGTATTTATTCTAGTGTCATTTTATAGTCTGTTTAGTCATGTCAAACCTTTTTAAGCTTGAGAGTACTTTTGACTTGTTTAACTATAGCATTGACCCAATCATTCCTGTGATTGTGTTTATTCTTAAATTTATATTTGTGAATGTCCTCAAAGTTAATATGTGATCCTTTATTGTTTGTGAAATTTTAATTATAAAATTCATTTTTTATTTGGATGTGGGGTTCATAGAATTTTTTCTAAAGGGAATTAAAACCTATCTAGCTTTAAGTGTATGTGCCTATTTTCACATCATTTATGATCCACCTTAGGTGAGACTACTGACACCTGAATCACTAATAACTAATCTAGGTTGTATTTTATCCTTGACTCTTTACACATTTTATTTTGTGTAGTAGATTGAAGTGTAACTGGTTAGATCAGAACTTGGTAGTAACGCCATATTGTTGTGTTTGCTTGAGTTCATAAGCCATATTAGTGTTATTGTCTTTGTATGCATAGGAGTGAGTGTGTTCATTAGAGTGTTAGTAAAAAAAATTGGTGTGGTTTTTGTACATATATATGCCCTTTTTCACTTGGTATTGATAGGTAAAATTTTAAATTATATACTACAACAATAGGAATTAAGGAGGGCTTAGGTTTGGATATTATTCATTTCAATTTTTTATGATTTTTGGATTTTGTTAATGCATATCTACAATGAATAACAATTTGGAAAGTAAGACTTGTAATATTGAACTTTAAATAATGTACGCAAAGTGCATTCATCATCACCAAGATTTAGATTCGAAACTTTAGAATTTATGCAACAAGGATTTATGGTGTAACTAGTAAAGGGTGTGTTTTCTTTGTAGGTTTTCAAAATTTTTGGTCCCAATCATAAATAGTGAACATGACCATAAAAACACTAATTTCAAAAGATTTCATCATTCATGTAGTTGCACTATCTTGTTTATAGGGTAAGTTGAGAGTAACTTATCGGAACTAATCACTTTTTAATGTATTATAATAAAAAATAGGTGAAGGTTTTCTGTTGATCAAATCCACATTTTAAATTTTTTTTTGGGGCAGTTAAATTTTTGTTATGTGTATGCTTGGTGAGTTGGGAGGATTAAGTGCTGACCTCTTTTTTTTCCATGGGTTCTCCTTTTTGATTTTTGGTTAAGTCTCAAATCCTTTCACTGGTGTTATTTAGCACCCCCATGCTCATCCTTTACAAAATAGTTCTTGGCTTCCCCAGGAGCAGCGCCGACTCACCACATTGCATCATGGTGTCCTCAAAAGTGAGAGGTTCTTTTATCAGAGCTTTCAGGTGCACCATTGGTTGATGAAATAGTAGATGGGGCCTATTATGCAGGTATAACTAAAAGGAAGTGAACTTCCATGTGGCATCACATAGCTTATCCAAGATAAATTTTTTTCTATCAAAAATTTGAGTTGTGCTATTGGTCGAGGGAAGTAGGCCCTATTTCCAATAAGAATTATAGAGATAGTTTAGAGGGAGACACACATCACCATAATGATTCTTCAAAATGTCATGAGAATCATGAGGTATTAAGGTTACACCATATTTAAGATTTGAAGACCATATGAACTTATGAGCTAAAAATCTCCTTTAAGTTACAATGACCTTATCATGAATGTGAGTGCCAGGCTCCAAGTGTTAATTATTTTTATCTCATGATCTCCTCTATGATGAGACCAACATGCCTATATATTGGGGATCATTTATTCTATAAGGGGATGGGAGTTAGATAATGTAAATTATTTAATGACCATTACTAGAGAGCATCCATTGTAATAGCTTTAATTTTGAATAAGAATAACAACATTTATTTATTTTTATTTCAAGACCTTAGCAGTTGCCTTTCATGGGAAGGATTAAATAGTCTATACTATGCCTTTGGGCCTTTTGGTTTTTTTTATCCACCCAACAATGAAGATGATGTGGTATTTTGTGTCAAATTACATAGAATCAATTGTTGTCTATTGTTTTTGTTCTCTACTTTCATAGTGTTGGTTTTTGTTTATATTGCAAGATTTAAATCATGCATATGATATTTTAAATCATTTGTAATATTTTGAAGGTTTAAGCTATTTTATGTAATATTAGGAATGTATACATTAAAAATTCTGGTGCATCACCTTAGATATTTTTGTTTTAGTTTTATTTGCATTTCCTTCTTCCCCCTTTTCTCCCCAATTATTCAAAGTGCTGGCTTCTAAAATCTTAGAGATCACTTCATAGATTGTAATTTATATCCCATGTCTGTAAAGCTTCCCATAGGAGAATTGTTTATAAAGCATGAAAATCTTAGGCATCAAAAGTTCCCTTTTATCGAACATCCAATAGGACCATGTATCCTTGAAATACCTTAATTAGAAGTCAAAGTTTATGAGGCAGAGGCCCATCACAAGGTCACTAATAGTGTAGAATCCAAGGTTATTACTACTACCCATGGTGGCTGTAACTTGTCAAAGAACTATAGGGTCTAGCACAACATAACAACAAATAAATATAGTTGGCCAAGGAGCACCAAAGAACTTTGTAGCATGGAATAATGCTATCCTACTCATCCCACTAGTAGCCCTAACTATATGGGATCCTATTCCTACTAAAGCCTTGAAAGAACTCCAAAAATTCATAGGGGAGGATTTTAAAAGCACAACAAAACATCTTCAGGATGTTGCCAATGTTTTTACTATGCATCATGTTATAGAGTATAATGTATCCTTAAGGCTACTAGATGCCTATTTTAAAGGGTGAGCTGTTGACTGGTATCAATCCTTATTGCCCAATTCCATCACCACCTATGATGAACTAGGTAACTGATTCTTCAATAGATTCAATGAGAAAGGAGATCAATCATCTCTCTTATAACATTTAATCCTGATTTAAAAAACCCTATAAGAGGCTATCATCAATTCTAATACCAGGTTCAATAAGACTTGGAAAAGAATCTTGACAACATCCTGATCACCCATGGGATGGCCATCATCTTTTACCTTAAATCCTTAAACTCAGACATAGCTATTATGATTTAGTCCCTTGGAGGCCAAATGTTGTCAAATGCATATGAATTAACTGTCAAAGCTCAGAACAATTTGGTAGATACCAAGAAACTTCTCCTACAACCACTAATTCTCATGTTCCAAAAACTATCAATGCCATCATAATAAGAAGTCCCAAGCAAATTTCAAGCATCTCCTTCCTTTTATGTATATCTATCTACTCAAATGATCACATTCTCTTCATCCATGCTATATGTGGAGATGAATGACATGAAAATCATCCTATGAAACTTCTCAAATGAGATCATAAACCTCAATAATTCATAGGCTATGGCCCCAAAGCCCCCTTACTAAAATTACCAAGGTGGAAGAGCACCATATCAACATAGCTAGTATCAAGGAGGGTAGAGGCCAAATCATTAGATGTAACCTACAAATCAAATTATTTTGCTTCCAAATCCTTTGCAAGTGGTCCTGCCAAACTCAAATGGAGAATTAGTCATTGGCTAAAATAACTTGGCAGATGACTCAAATTCATGGTGATTTCCATGTAATGATGCACATACACCCTAAAATTGTCCAAGAGGTAATCTATAACAAAAAGTTGGTGAGCAGAGAAGATAAGGGAGCACACTTAATTTAGTTCCTTATGGATTCTAATCCTTGAGTGTTGATAATGCTATCATGATGGCTCAAATGTAAGGAATGTCATTAGAGCAAGAAGAAGAGATAACTTTAGAGCATGCAATTTTCTCTTAGGTGGAAGGTGATGATATAGTTTATACAAATGAGATCCCCATGTTGAAAGCCTTTTAAGTCCAATAAAACTACTACACTTGATCTAAGAAGAAACTAATAGAGATCCAATAGGCTTTCACAAGGCCTAAAGTGACTTTTGAAAAAATCTTGGACCCTAACCATCACTCCCAGCACATCAAAAATTGTGTGAAATAACATACAATAGGATAAAGGACCCAAAGTCTAACCTTGAGGTTCATTTAATGTAGTAGAGTAGTTGAAAAAAGCCCCAACCAATGTTTGTCTCTAGGATGTCTTATCTATCTTTGAGCAGAATTATTTACTATGAGAGTCATTGAAAGATCAAAAAAATCCTACATAAAGTAACCCAACTTCAAAGCTAGCATAAACCAAGGGAAGGGAAGCTAGTGGGAATGCACAACCCCATGTGTCATCTGCATTCATCTAATCTAAAGTAGGGGTAATTAAAACAAAACCTACCCCATTTTATTTAACTCTCATTATTAGAACTTGTTGTTGCATAATTATATGATTGATTCTAGCACCAACACCAAAATGATGCCCAAATAGATTGAAAATACACTATGGCTTCAATATAAACCTTTGGATAAAGGGGTAATATGATTAAATGGGAATAAATTTGAAACCATAGTTGTTATCAAGGCCCTTCCCCTAAATTTGTATTCTTGTCTTAATATTAGTCCCCCAACAAGATGTGTTGATAGACATTCCACTAGTCTTTGGGTTATGTTTGTCAAAAGATTTCACAACCAAGATAGGAAGGTACTTATCTTTGGATTTGTCTCACTTAATTATAAGGACCAAATATAGCTCAAAAATAAAGATGTTGTCTAAGTTATTGCATTTAGAGCACATAGTTGATGATGATATGATGAATTTTAAATCAACACACTTTTTTCTCAAAGAAAGAGACGAGTTACATAGAAATGCTTAAGGAAGGAGTGGTGGACAATAAGAGCTTAGAGGAGGAGGTCCTCATAAATGAATTCATCTATAATAATCCATTTATAAACTTTGATGCCACTAGCTTCAAGACATATGTAATCCATGATTAAGATTAAGCCACCCCTTAAGTCATAAAGGAAAAGGAGGATCAGAGCAAGGAACCTAAAAATGAGTCCAATTTTTGGACTCTACATTTTAATAGTACAAAATGCAAAAGTGACTCTAGAGATGGCATCTGATTGATGTCTCCATCTACAAAAGATACCCTTAGGGCCTTCTACTTTGATTTTGACTACATAAATAATGAAGTTGAGTACAAAGTCCTAGTTCATGGCCTTAGCCTTATTGATCATATGGGTGTGAAGCAGTTAAAAGTGTTCAGAGATTCTAAACTAGTAGTAAATAAAGTAAAATGAGTTGTAACTATAAATAATGTCCATATGAGGTCTTACTACCATTGAATATGGGATTTAATTGAATAATTTGAATCATTTAATATCTAAATCATTCCCAAGTCCATGAACATGGAGGTAGATAGAGTGGTAATAATTAGCTCCTAGTTTGATCTAGTAACTAATTTTTTGACCAATGAATAGATGGTGTGAGTGATTATTAGACTCACTATTCTAGATAATGATCAGAACTGGTAGGTATTTGAGAGTGATGCCTAGATTGCCATGTTTCTCTAGTAGTCATGCAAATTTGTAGAGTAGTTGTAACTAAAGATTGAAGAAACCTATAGAGATCAAATAATACAACTAAAATCCAATAAAATTTCAAAGGTACTGATCACTCTATAGAATCTATTTGATTTTGATGATACAAGGAATGACAAAAGGAATTTCATCACAAATAAGAGTGACTACCTAGATCTTGATGTGGAAAATAGAAGGAAATTAAATGTGGGGAAAGAAGTCTCCCAAAAAGATAAGGATTGATTGGTATCCTTCTATAATAATATGAAGGGTTTATGGCCTAGACTTATGATGAACTAAAGGGGTATGATTTCAAGGTGATCCAACACACCATATATCTGATTAAAGGATCCAAGTCCATTTGACAAAAACAAAGGTCAGTGAACCCAAAAATTGAGTCTCTCATAGATTAGGAACTAAGGAAGTTAATCAATTCAAGGAATATATACCCAATCAAGCATTCAAATTGGGTATCCAACCTAGTTCTAGTAAGAAAGAAGAATGGAAAAATTAGACTATGCGTAGACTTCAGAGATTTGAACAAAGCATATATGAAAGATCATTACCCCCTTCCTTCAATAGAACAAATACTCTAGACAGTAGCAGGTGCACAAATGTTCTCTTTTCTTGATGGGTTCTCAGGAATAACTAGGTATGGGTTAATGAGGAAGATCAACATAAAACCACTTTCACTACAAAGTGGGGAAACTTCGCATATTCAAAAATGCCTTTCAACCTCTCTAATATAGGAGCTACTTTTTAGCAAGCCATGGATATCACTTTTCAAGGTTTGATTAAAAAAATCATCCTCATCTATCTGGATGATCTTATAGTGTTATCTAATAAAAAATATCATTTTGATCATTTGGAAAATATTTTTCAAAAATGTCTGGAGTTCAGGGTATCCCTCAACCCCAAAAAATGCATTTTTGGCATCCCACAAGGAAAGATACTAGGATACATGGTATCCAAATAAGGCATCTCTATTGATCTAGATAGAGTGAAGGCCATCAAGGACTTAACCTTGTCAGTTAACAAGAAGGGAATCCAATCTTTCCTAGAGAAGATCAACTTCATTAGTTGATTCATATCTAATTTTTTGGGGTTGGTAAGGCCAATCACAATAATGATGAGGAAAGACCAAACTTTTAAATGGACCGTTAAAAGGAGAATCAAATTTAACAAGATCAATGAAGTAATATGCATCGCTCTCATGCTAGTTAATCTTGATTTCTCTAAAGATTTTGTCATGTATGTTTATGGGACTGAACATAACCTTGCAGTCATATTAAATCATAAAGAAGATGAAGAGAAAGGTGAATATACTATTGCATTCTTTTAAAGAAACCTACATGGATATGAGAATAAGTATAATTTTGTTGAGAAACAAGATTTAACCATTATCAAAGATCTCAAGAAATTCAGACACCTAGTGGTGGGAATCAAAGTAATGATATATGTGGTGCATTTCATATTAGAGAATACATCATAGAGGGGAAAATCATTGAGAAGAGACCCATATAGATCACTAAGATCTTGGAATATGACATCAAATTCAAACTAACCAAGGTGATCTAAAGGAGAAGACTTTGCGAGTATTTAGCCTAGGGTGTAAACTCCTTGACAGATGAACAAGATATACCATAAATCGTTTTAGTAAGTTAGTATGAAACTATCAAGTCCTAAGTTGCTAATAGAACTTGCTTTATGAAAATTGGTTGATATCAAGATGATCTCCCCAAACATAAAAGGAGATTCTATAGGTTGTAAGGATTTAGTTATACACTAGTCCAGGGAGTCCTTTTCAAATGGAACTTCAATGGGTAGTTATTCATATGTTTTGACAACCACCAAACTAGTAAAATACTATAAGATATGCATTTTACCCCTACAGTCAGACATTTATCAATAAAAATGACTAAAACTAAAATTATGCATGCTAGATAATACTGGTAAACCCTATTTTTAGATTGTTATTAGGTAGTGAAAAATGCCAACAATGCCAATTTTTTGTGGGGAAGTGAAAGAATTCAGCCATGCCACTGAACCTGATTGTGATTGATGAGCCTTTCATGTAGTGGGGCTTATATTTCATTGGGATGATCAATCCCATATATAACACATGATATGAGTGGATACTAATAGCTATAAACTACTTCATAAGATGGAGCGAAGTAGCTCTTTTGAAAGAAACAATTGAAAATGTGATCCTCAACTTCCTAGAGGAACTTGTAGTAAGGTTTAGCCCTCCTAAAAAAATTATGTCCAACAATGTAAAGGCTTTCCTCAGTTCAAATATTTCAAAATTTGTGCTCAATAATGACATTTTCCTTAAAACTTCATCCAACTACTACCTACAAGGGAATGGGTTGGCCAAATCAACCAATAAGAACCTCATAGGGTTAATTAAGAGGATGGGTGTTGATTGACAGAGGGAGTGTAATATACATTTGAAAATAGCTCTATGGGCTGATGCAAATACTCTTAAGTATATTTTAAAACATCCTTGAATGAATTAGTGTATGTGAAAGAAGTGGTCATGCCCATTTTAATGAATATTCCTACTTTATAATTATTGTAAGCTATCGACATAATGGAAAATGTAGAAATGGAGGTCAGGTTAGAAGAATTTCTCAATCTTCAAGAAATAAGAGAACAAGCCAGTGATGCTAAGATCAGCCACCAATAGGTAGTTAAGTGATGGTTTGACAAAAAGGCATCTAACTTAGGTTTTAAGATAGATATTTGGTTTTAAAATATGATGAAAAGGTCACAAAGCTAGGTCAACATACAAATTTTGATTCCCTATTGAGAGGACCTTTTTGCATCATCGGTAATAGGTAAGGTAATGAATTTGATTTGGTGGATGAATAAGGCAATGCCTTAGAGATTTTGGTTAACAAAATCCACTTGAAGCACTTTAACTAATTTATAGACTTCACTTTGTATATAGTTTCGCTTTTCACTATTATTTCCATTTGATAATAAGTGTCATTGGTACAAGCTGTTGATATCCTATCACCAAGTGTCCATGACTTGGATCCCCTCATTTTGGATCCTTTATGATAGATTATTATTTACCCCACTCCCCCTATAATTAATGTTCAATCACTCCCAATTGCATGATCTCCCATAAGGATCATCATATATCCTTTAGGAGTGGATCCTCAAGCATGTGTGCTACCCTTCTCATTTATGGGTGCCCAAATTCAAAAAGATTGCATGATGATTGTGATAGGTGTATTAGCCTATAAATACCCATTTTTTGATCGAACAAAACATTTAAAGACCCTAAGCATTTTTGAGATCATTGAGTTGAACAGAGCATCCTGAGCAGAAAATTATGTTTAGAATTGCAATCAAAAGCTAGTATCTAGTGTTTTCTAAAGGATATTTGGGAAGAATTACAATATGGAACCTTTTGGGTCCTCATCTAGGGTAGACATCCTAGAAATCAAAGATCTTGATATCTAGGTGGTCGTGGAGACCTTCCCCCTCAATTTAAAGGAAGCAAATCATATGCTTTTGCCATCATATAGCCAAAACCCATGATACCAAATGTGAAGAATATCTCAAAGAGATGTTACAGGGACCCTACACTAGTCCTCAACTTCACAGATGGGATATTCAATCCCAAATGACAAAGAATACAAAGAATCTAAGGGAAGGCTCCCATGCGTGCATGCTCATAAAAGTCCAAGACAATGAATTTGAGGCATTTGGATTTAGAATATGGAGTTCTATATTGGCAAAATATATGGTGCCTCTCATGTACCCATGCCTAGAGCTTATTGCTCTATGTGTAGAAAGATATGATGCCAACACTAAAATTATCACAAGCCACCACTTTAAATGAGGATATCAATGCTAGATAAGTGAGAGAGATGATCCAAATCCCTAATGACCCTAATGCAGACATCTATAATATGGAGATCTTGCAGACTATATGAGACACTCATGTCTAGAAGTTGAAGTCCCTAAACTTAGCTCTCTATATAAACTACATATAAGTGTCACCTCTACCCATCATTATCTTGAGATTTGTGGCAAAAAACATGAGAGACACCCTCTCTATGATGACATTCATCTTTAGAATGGACTCAGACATGAATGTCCATGATTTACATTTGGGTGTAGTATTCTACTTGAAGATGGTGAGTAGGGAGAAGGCCTATAGGATGGACTTCACAGATACCATTACTGATGCCATTCATAATTAGTTATAAATTTTTTTAGCTTAAAATACCTTTATGTATTCTTCCTTTCTTATCCACATGATCTTTTACTAGAGCATTAGGTTTTTTAGTCACACTTCACCATCAATTATAAAAAGATAGGAACATATTCCTATATGGTGATCCCCATCTTTACGTAAACCCACATCCTTTCATCCATGTAGGATTATCATGAGTTTGCAAAGTGCTTCCTGTCTCCAATCCTGATTGACCTCAATCAAGAATCCATTACCTTCCAAATGATAGACCATCAAAGAGCATGGATCACTAGCTACACAATTCCATGTAACTAGTTCTTTGGAACCCACTTTACCTTCACTAGAATCCATAAATTTAAGGAGGAGCCATTCTAACTCCCACACATGCTCATAGATAGGAACTTGGCCTTGGAGTTGGTCCACTAACTCAACATGGTAGATTCAATGTGGTATGAGATAAAAGAAGAGAGACCTATATGACTTCCCCTTTTTAAGACAGGTAATTATAGCTATGAGGAGGTCATAAGAGCATCTACTTATGCTCAAACTTGGCAGAGCTTAGTCTAGATTATATTAATGATCAATGAAGTTATGACCTGGCCAATCACATAGCCACTATCAAGACCACCACCCCCTTCATTCATTAACCCTAACCATACTTGGAAGAATGGAAGTAACCAATGGAGGATGACATTAAGCATTATGTTTATCTATCAAAGATCCCCTTAGCCACCTACCAATCATGGGAGTCTTTCTATAAACTAGTCCAAGATTTTGATCCCATAAAGTTCATGTCCAAGGGTATAAGAGCGTAGCTCATACAAGGGGCTAGAGTAAGGATAAAATGGAATCTTGTTAGAAATATAGGTAGGAAATCATTCAAAGGGAAATAAGTTTTGAGGACTTAGAGATCAATGAACAATTTGAGAACATGTGGGATGAATATCATGAGGAAGATTCTAGGATGGAAGAAGTTTTGATGGACAAAGAAGAAGATGCCCCCTTCGGGGAAAGAAGAAGAGATTTTTGAGATATAGAGGCCTATTTCTTGGCCCCTCCTCTATATGCAGTAGCCTAACTATAGGAGCAAGATGTTATAGGACAACTTGAAGTGGGGGTAACTCAACCTAGCTCCTAGGCATAAGTTTATAGCCCTCTTCCTGAGCCCAAACAAAAAAAGGTGTATTTTTTCACCTTCTCCTTTCCACTTATTATTCATTATTTACTTCATATTTGTCTTACATTGTTTCCACCATGATTTCACCACTTTTAACCCGTCTGCCTTCATCCACCATAACTACATCCATTGTGATTCAATTGCCTACCATCCCTCTTCGTAGCTTCCCAACCTTCTTGCCTTCCACATTAACTATTCAATTGCTCATCCCTGAGGGAACGACATCTACTACTTTACAACATCAGTTGACTATTCCATTTATATTTCCATAAGGAACCCCATTAATGGGGGAAATTATTCTATCATAAGAATAGTTCTAGTAGAAGTTAGAGACTACAAGAAAGGCCCAAGAAGCTTGGGTAGAAAAAATAAGAAGAAAAGTGGCCAAGGTCTCAATGGTACCATACATGCGATCATTTTTTAACACTGCACAACAATCTTTGATGATTGTACACATGATGTTGATAGTAATCAATCCCTAAGAATAGATGCAACTAAGAGATTACTATATCCATACCATCGATCTGAACCTTAGCCAAGCGAGGCCACATGACAGGGTCAAACTAATGAAAGAGACCCAAAAGCCCATGAAAATGGACTACCTCAAAGTAAGCCATCAACTGGAAAGGAAGAAATAAGAACTCATAAGAGTTAAAGCCACCATTAACCATTTAAATATAGAGGTCAAGGCCAAATATTCAAAGTTCATGAAGATGAGGTCTAACTTATAGAGCCATGTCACATCTTAGAGCTTCCAATTAGAAGCTAACCAAAGTGCTGAACTACAAATCTAAGTAGTAGAGCTGAAGGCTGAAGTAGATGGCCTAAAAATGGAAAAATAGGCTATAGAGAATAAGCTACATGAAAAATAAATAGATATCATGAAAACTCATAAGATTCTCTTAGATTCTAAGAGTGTGCAACAACAAATGCAACAAAAAATGTAGAAAGAGTCATAGGCCAAGGACTAGGAGATCCAATAACTAATGAACAACCTCACCACCCATTCCCAGACCGTAGACATCCTCCCAATGATCCAGTAGCTATATATTTTATATTGGGAGAGGAAAAAAATGTGGCCTCAAACTTGAAGCTAACACTTGGGTTCATTATAGACTCATAGTAGTTAAGTGCACAAGTAAGTGCATCTATATATCAGGTCCTCACCTTTGTATCCCCCAAGGTCCAAGATTCATAATTCTTAGTCCAAAAGCTATATGGTACAATAAATGGGATGCTCTATGTAGTAGGTTTAGTTGATAGAAGGCAGGTGGAAGTAAAGGTTAATGAGTTCTTAAGCTGTAATAAATCCATGTTAAATTGCAAGGCATTTTTGAATGCCTTAGATCAAGTGGTCTGGAACATGAAGGGATACATTAAATAACTGGTCCAATTAGGACTCCCCTTCCCATTCATCATAAATAACATAGTCCTTTTAAAGGATACGATAAAAGAGCTGTTAGTTGTGAAGCATAATGACTAGACCATATTTATGGCCTTGGGTCAAGCACCATGCACCTCTAAGGTGGAGACCATTTTACAACCCCTTGCCTAGCTCAAATTTTAGATGCGAGCAATTATACAGAGTCTGATCAACATGTCCTTCAAGGAGATAATTGATCTAGATAGAGCCTTCAAGGATTTGAAAAAGAAGACTCAACCTATAGAGAACGAGTGTACACCTTTGAAGGCTACTCTTTAGAAGTTATCAATTTTGTAGGCCTCACCTTTTTTATAGTTTTGCTTTAACTAGTCTGTGAAACCAAAAATGATGGGTTCTTCCATCCATAGGTAGATTCCCCCATAAGTTGTCATGAACTATGGATCAAATCCACATTTTAAAGTTTTTTGGAGTAGTTTTATTTTCATCATGGGTGTGCTTGGTGAGTTGGGTGGATTAAGTATCAACCTCCTCTTTTCCCTAGGTTCCCCTTTTTAATTTTTGGCTAAGTCTTAGATCTTTCTGTTGATGCTATGTGGCACCCCCACAATCATCCTTTGCAGAAGAGTTCTCAGCTTCCCCAAGAGTATCAATAGCTCACCATGTTATGTCATAGTGCTCCTCAAGAATGAAGGATTCTTTTGTTAGAGCTTTAAGGTATGCCATTTGCTAATGAAATAATAGGTGGGGCCCACTATCTAGGTACAATTAAAATGAAGCGAACGTTCCACATGGCATCACAACACTTATCTAAGGAAAACATTTTTTGTTAGAGATTTGAGTTGTGCCATTGGCTGAGGGAAGTGGGCTCCATTTGCAATAAGAATTCTAGAGGCAATTTGGAGGGAGACATGTGTTGCCATAGTGCTTCTTCTAAGCATCATGAGAATCATGAGGCATTAAGGTTGAGCTATATCTAAGATTTGAAGACCATCTGCACTTATGAGCTAAAACTCCTCTTTCAGTTACAATGGCATCATCATGAACATGAGTGCCAATCTTTAGGCATCAATTCTTTTTGTCTTGTGATCTCCTTTGTGCCAAGGCCATCATGCCTATATATTGGGGGATCATTTCTTTTTAAGGGGCTAGGAGTTAGATAATAGAAAATTTTTAATGACTATTATCAGAGAGCAGTCATTGTAATAGTTTTAGTTTTGTATAGGAATAATAGTAGTTATTATTTTTTATTTCAAGACCTTAGTAGGTGCCTCTCATGGGAAGGATTGAATAGTCTATACTGTGTCTTTAGGATTTTCGTATTTTGTTCTCTACCCAATAATGAAGAAGATGTAGTGTTCTATGTCAAATTGTATAGAATCAAATACTGTCTATTATTTCTATTCTCTACTTCTATAGTGTTAGCTTTTATTTATATTAAAGGCTTTAAATAATGCATATGCTCTTTTAAATCATCTATAATGTTTTAAATGGTCAAGATATTTCATGCAATATTAAAAATAAATACATTAAGCATTCTTGTGCATTGCCTTAGATAGTTTTGTTTTATTTTTATTTGTATTTTCTTCTTCCCCCTTTCCTCAATTATTCAAAGAGTTAGCTTCTAAAATCCTAGAGGTCTCTTCACAGATCACAATTTTTATCCCACATTTGTAAAGCTTCCCATAGGGGAATTGTTTGCTAAGGATGAAAGTCTTAGGCATCAATATTTTCTATGACTAAAAATAAAATCCTAGACACTTTCAATATATCGTGAGGTACATAGAAACTAAAATCTATGAATAGTGTTGTCTATTGACTTGAATTTTGTAGCAATACCTCTCACACCATGGCTTAGAGAAAATTAAAGATTGATTTGCTCAAAATGATGGATCTTATGAGTTTTAAAACTATAAGAACACATTTTATAAGAAAATAATAATGTAATATTGATGACAATCAAATATGTTTATGTAAAGGAGATAATAATTTAATATGAAGCTCTAATGTCAAATAGAAATTATCTTCAGTATTTATATATCGTTAATTTTGAAACCCTTGAATAAGAATAAAAAGGAAAAAGAATGTTTATAATTAAATGTATGAGTTTACCAATATGTTTTACCCTATTTTTGATAAAACACAACAAATTGTTTTCTTCCCAAAGTCAAACTCAGACAACCAAAAAGGAATGACGAGTTAGTGAAAACTAGTGATATGGTTGAAGGGGTAGGTGATGCTGAGCTCAGTAAATGGGATGAGATTTTTTATACCAATATTTTAAAACTAATTCAAAGTATTCGTTCAAATCAATGAATTGTACAATTATGAGATGTCTAGAATAGTTTGACTTCAAGAGAATTAAGTAATGTAACTATTGATCGATGTTTATCTCTTTAAGAAATTAGAAATTAGGTTGAATTACTTGTGATATTTGATTGACTTGTTTAGGTTGATCTCTTCTCAGAAATATCATATGCAAAGACAATAATATTGGAAGAGGCTAGACTCAAGGATGTTGAGATAAATAGTATTCAAAGGTTTACTTGTTCGTAGGCTAATAAATGATTTTTCTTAGCTAGTTATTATTTTTATAGTCTTGTTTGTTCATCTAAAGCCTCAAGATAAATGATGATTAAATTTGAAAGTGGGGTTGAGTGAAATACTTCTAGCTAGGGCTCAAAGTCCATATCATCTTGTATGTTTTCCACTATAAAGGGAGTGGTTACATGTATAAATGTTCCTACTTCGGGTGAATGTGATTATTTTAAGTGACATTCAAGGGTGTCAGAAAAAACATGTAAAGTAATGTTCAAAGTATAAACTAGTTTTGATTTTCTAAATGTTTATATGAATAATCTTGTTAACTAATTTTTTGGATGCTAGTATTTTAATAAATGAAAATATTTTTAATAATGATCCAAATATGTTTTCTATAAAGGAAAAAATTTATACTGATGAAAAAAAAACAACTTTGATAATGAAGCAAATGAAAATACTATGTTGGAATTCACCTATTTTTATGTTTGTTCAAGATGCTACACAAATTGAAAAACTATTAAACACTATGAATGTTCAACTAAAATATTTTTGTGTTTTCCAAATTGATTTATGCATACAAATGCAATTAAATAAATGATTTAATTTCACTAAATAAATGCTTTCCTTGCATCCAAATGAAAATACTATTTTTTTATTTTGTAATTTTATGAATGATATGCATATTTGAAGACTAGATAAATGAATTAAAAATGTAAAAGTGATTTTTTATGTAATTTTAAGATTTTTGAAATAATATGTGAACTTAGAAACTAGCTAAATAATAATGATGCACAATTGGATCTTTTTGGAAATTTTACAATGAATAAAAGATGCGTGCAAGTGATAAGAAATAGGTGCTGGTAATGGACAACTAAAAATGAATTTGTATTTTTAGAATGATATTTATAACTAAAAAATAAAATGACTAATTAAACATGTAAATCTAAATATTTAAATGTAAATTATTCTAATCACTATTATGTTTTTATGTTTTCATTTTTTTATAAATGAATGCAAGTTGAAATAATCTAAGTGCTGAAATGAAATGACAAGTTAAACACCTTTTTTGATTTTCAAATTTGAATGCAAAGTGTAAGAAAACTTAATTAAATGAACATGGAAAATATAAATGTAGATTGGATTATTGGTTATAATGATTATTCAAATTTATTTCTATGAGGCATACTAAATAATTTTTTGTTTTTAATTTGATAAAAATTATGATAAAATAAATTTAATATATAAAAAATAAAATAAAATAAAACAAATAAATCCCTTAACTTGTTAAAAACATATAATATATTGGAAGTGTGTTGGTGACTGAAGACTTGGAATCCTCATGCTGATACCTCATTAGATGCACCTAATATGAACTAGGGATTTTATATAATAAGTGGGGTATAATAAGATGGAAAAAAACCATAAATGAAAGAAAAAATACAATAATATATGGATGGTACTCACAAATGATAGAGTGCAAGTTGCCCATTCATTTTTTCTGCACTAATTTGTAATAATGGTGGTGAAAGGAAATTGTAGCAAGGCTATGATTGATATTCAATAAAATAATAGAGTTCAGATTGTGTTTTCCTCAAAATTTCATTGCTTAAAAAATACTAATGCCAATTTCCAATCCAAATTACATTAACATAGGATTATTTATAAAAATGAAGCCATTGTGGCAATTGAGATTTAAAAATAATTGACTTAGAGTTAACTTGATTTGATTGAGAGTTGAATAGGGTGATGGATATATAATTAGAATAATCACATTCAACTATTGAGTGGTGAACATGTAAAAGTAGAATATTAAATATGTACAATAATTAATAATTCAGATTTTGACTAATTGTTAAATAAGAAAAAAAATCAATTTTTGAAAACTATTAAGAAGATGTATGCTTATCTTGCACACAATTTTTTTTGACTATTTGATACTGAAAGTGATGATTGCATAGGTTCAAGTACAAGCATAAAATTATAAACAAAATATGGACACGTGCTATAAATATACGATGATACAGTGCATTTAAATCCATTGATTGTATACTTTTCATAGTTGACCATGATAAATAACTGACAGGAAAGACAAATGAAACATAATTTAAAATTTGAAAGATTAGAGACATAAGCAAAGTATTTTTGGACATGATTGTTCTAAGTGGATATAAACATAGCGCATTCAAGTCTATTGACTAAAAATTTGTCCTAGTTAACTATGGTTAAAATGGATCACTATGCCTACTGTTCCTATGTCTGCTGAGAAATATAAGATATTACAAGTTAAGGTTTATCATAAAAAATTCACTATCTTGCTCATATTGCCTTTAAAACCCTATAGACACTTTGATAGCTTAAAAACTTACATAAAAAATGGAAGTGTAAATGGATGAACTAACTTTAATCAACCCATTGATGCTTGAACACTATCTATATATCTAATATTTCAAGGAGGGAAATCAAATCCATGTAGTTCTCCCATCTAGAGTGAATGTGTAATTATCCTCTTTTGACTATACGTAGGCAATTAGAAAATGAGTTTGATAATTGACAATGATAACTCTTGAATTACTTTAGAAAGCACCTAACTTGGCTTATGGCTATTTTTTATGAGTGATTTTGAATCCAAAAAGAATATGGTAGATTTGATCAATGTACATAAGTGTAAAATCTTGAACCAAGTGATAAAAAGTGGGGAAAATGAATAACCTTTAATATGTGTATATAAGAAAAGCTTTTGATAATTTATTTAAGCCAACCATGTGAAATGTGTGAGAAAATATAAAATAATGTTTTGAATTTCAAAATGTAACCATTATTTGGTGTGGGACATGATTGTTATAGGTGGATAACCTGGTGCAAACTTGTTTATAAGGATTAAGGATAACTATCCTTTATTATAAATAGGCTGAAGATTATTTTAACCAACTTGAGTATTTGACATTGAATGTTTTATGTAGTGATAATGATAAACAAAGGGTATATCCTCCATATAGATAAATAACTTAAGGAATGAAAAATAAGAGTCATGTATTTATGTGTAAGTCATGTAGTTTAAGATGTATCAAGAATTAATATTGTTAAGTACTTATGACCAGATTTATGTGTCTACATAAAATAAGTGAAGATTTATCATTGCTTAATATCAAATCTATATTTTTATTTACATACATATAGTCAAGGAACACAATTACAAAATCAATATAGATGGGAGAATTATGCATGAATTGATTCTCTCATTAAAGTATATGGATATGTAGATAATGATCAATCATTAGAAGAGTGATTGAGATCAACTTTACTTATTACACTTCCATTCTTTTTTTTTTTTGGTTTCTAGCTCTCATAAGACCCCTAAGGTTATCCAATAAAATATAAGGAAAAAAATGATATTCACATGACACAAAAAAATTAAAACATATCATTCTAATCAATAAACATAAGTACATAAGGCAAAATAATCATTATTTTATCCCAGTCAATGTAGACATGTCCGCAGTCAACAAATACCACTAACATATATTGTTATCTAGGGAGCACACTCATATCTAAGAATATTCATAGATTCTATTCCTAATTCTGAGTAGTCATAGTCATGCATTTTTTTGATTTATAATATAAGACATTAGAAACAATCAACCAAGAATCTTGATCTAAGCTAAGTTAATTAAGTTTTAGTCTTTTCAAAAAATAACATGTTTCCATACTTGGAAGCCATAATCAGAATTGTTAATAATAGTATATATTTAACATGTTGATATTTCAAAGGTTTATACCTATTAAATAACATATCTGATTATTTAGGATAGGTCCATGCTAGGAAGATATGTTCATTGTTACTGACTTGTCCACCTAGTGGGGCCTTGTCATGCACCAATTAACAACTAGTTTTCAAAATTCAAAATATTCACTTGGGTATTCTTTCTTGTTTTATAAGGTTGTCTAAAATAAATTATTAAAATGTTTTACTTTTAATAAAATTCAAATTCCATTCATTATTGTTAGCTTGGTACCATCTAGTGATAAATTACACATTATTGTACATTGAAAAAATTTGCCACATTCTTCTCAACTTCAAAATTATTTATTAGGCATAGTCACATGCCAAATCTAAAGAATCTCAAATAAAGTCAAGAGTTATCATTTTAAATTATCAAATCTATATTTTTAGTTGCATACATATAATTAAGAAACATAATTGCACTATCACTTTAGATGGGAGAACTATGTGTGTCTTGATTTATTTCTTAGAGTATCTAGATACATAAGAAATAATCAATCATCAAAAGAGTGAATGGGGTCACCTCAACTTTTCATGTTTTTATCTCTCACAAGACCCCTATGGTTTTCAAAGTAAATAGAAGGAAAATAATGAGTTTGAAATAGAAAAAATAGAATCAAAACATCTCAACCCACTCAATAGATACATGCATATAAGGTGGAATAATCACTATTTAATTACAGTCAATACAAACAAGTTCATGATCAATGGACACAATCAACCAATACTACTGTCTAAGGAGTGTAGTTTCATTAACGAATATTCTCAGATTCTACTTCTGATCATGAATATTCAAGTCATGTTTTATGTTGATTTCACTGTCAATTGTCAGAAATAGTCAATCAAAAATTTATATGTAATGTCAATTATTATCTTTTAGTGTTTTCCAAAAATAACATATTTCTATACTTAACAGGTTTCAATCAAAATTGTTAATAACTATATATTTTTAGCATTTTATTTTATTTTTTTAATATTTATATACAAAGTGTAAGTAAACTATAATTATAAAGTTTAGTCCTATCTGCATGACTACATATAAAATTGGCCTTAAACTAAGGCTTGTTGGGTGATTGCATGGTGCTACTTGTTGATGGATGCGTTGAAGTGGTAGTTTGAGCTAAACTAGAATTTGAAATGTCAGCTTTCTTCTTAGCTCCTAACTCTTGAAATTAATTATCACCAATATTGTGTTGGTATCTAATGATATCCATGTTCAATAATAGAGGTCTATGCATCTTGTTTACTTGTTCCATCAGTCGCGCGTGTTCAAATTTAGTATTTATAAAGTTAATCCTAAATATTTTCACTTTAGTGACCTTTTTCCTTGCAAAATTCAACTAAACTTCAATTTATTCCAATGTCAATCCTTACAAGTTCTTCTTGAAGCTAGTTGAGGCCTATTGATGAAGTTAGTCAAAATTGGCTTTATTTATAATCCTATCCATGGAGTCCATTTCTTTCAATATTTTTAATTGTTTTAAAATATGGAAAGTGAGGATCTCATGTTCCACATATTTGGGCATTATTACCTCACCTACTATAACCCACTCTCTAGCTTGTGTCCTGATGTCTACCAAGTTGAGGGCATTTGAAACACCCACTGATGCCATCAAATTGAGGTGGCCATATGCCTTATCAATTGTATAAAAAATAAGGACCTTCAAATTAATCTCATCTTAATTAAAAGAATTAAATAATTTGGAAATTTTAATTATTTGAGGTGTTAACTTAGCCCTTATTGAAACAATAACCTCTAAAATATTATAGAATCTTGATGCTACATTCTGCACATATATTTATATATGTATGGGAACATATATTGTTTGATACTATTCCCTAAATTGTTCTAAATCTTACTCAAATTATTTCTTAGCCAGTTCAATTCCCTCATGAAACTCGACCAAATCATCCTTGTGCATTTTAAAATAGGATTTGAAATCTTCAATGTAGGGAGACTACCCCAATTTTCTATTCTTTCTCTTAGATAAGGTGAATACTTTTTATCTTTCCTCTAACATCACTCCATTATAGCCTCATCTTTAATTTCCCTCTTATTTGTCCTTTGTACACTCCTTATAGATTTTTAAAACATAGATATCACCATGGGAAACTCTGTAATTATAAGATCAAGTCATTGAGAATCCTATGATTTCTTGGCTCTATGTGATAACATAACAGACAAAAATGTAATGGTAAAAAATGTAGTAAAAATATAGTATGACAAAAATGTAGTATGAAAAAAACATCATAAGGACAAAACATAGCAAGAAAAAATATAGCAGTATTGGTAATTTCACAAAAATGTCATGAAGAGCATAATTGAGATATTTTAGTGATTATCACATTGTTTATTTGTTGTCTAGTTTATTTTGGTGATAACAGTTAAAATTTCATGGTGTAAAAGTAATGCAATAAATTTAAAAGCAAAATAATAGAGGAAATGTGATTTCATGAGTTTGGACCTTTAGTTGAAAGTTGTGTCATGTTCGCACTATTACCAATACCACTACATTTTTTTTCTACTTTTTGTCCTCATGATGTTTTTTCATATTACATTTTTGTCATGCTACATTTTTACCACTACGTTATTTACCACTACATTTTTGTCTACTACTTTTTCATAGAATGTCGATTGCATATTAGTTGCCCATTATGGGAGGACCAATTAGGTTGTGTATGTTTCTTGAGTGTCTGAAACTATAGCCTCAACCAATATATCTCCTAGGGACTGATTTTAAGCCTCTTCAAACAAGGGTTTAGGAAGGGAAGGCTATATTATCTTAGAACAATCTACACTACCATATTAAGGTAGTGGGTTGACTATATGCACTAATTTCTTCTTTCCAATCTTCATAAACAATATAATAGTGATATCTTGAGAATAATTGTAGGGAGGCACTCATAAACCTAACTAAATAGATAAGACATGTAGTTTTGGGCTTATCTCTACTCCCCTATCTTTCTTAGTTACCTTAATTTTAGTCTTTTGGGGTGCTAAGATAGTGGTGGAAGTAATTATAGTGGAAATAGGAGGAATGGACACATAAGACATAATTAAAGTAGAAATTGCTGGAGGAGTAGAAAAATTAAGGGTATAAGAATCATCCTCTACCTTTAGAACAATCAGAGATGGTTAAACACTAGCTTGAAAGAAAAAAATCTAATTTAGACACCAAAAGGGGAGGGGAACCAATAAGATTAAGGGACATAGAATCAAACAAACCAATAGTCAAAGGGGAAATAAAAGACATAATGGGAGTAGTAAAAATTGAAGGGGATGAATCCTCACCCAATTTTTATACATGTAGTGGTGCTTTTCCATTGGTGTCTTAGAAGATTAGAACCTTATCTCTTTGTAGTTCCTCTTCCTCAACTATATTTTCCCCTTCAACTACCTCTACTGATGGTCTTTCTATTGAGAGTGCCTCAATAGCTAGACTTTGTGGAGGGAGGTGAGCCCTTGGATTCCTTTTGTAATATATAGTGACTTTCTCCACTATAAAAGATGCCTCTTATGTGGGTGTGGTTAAGGTAACCATAGTAGAAATCTCTTGGATTAATATAGCAATAGGTTAGGAATGCCTTTCTAAATCCAAAGAATCAAGAAAAAATGGATCATCATGAGCTCCCCTAAGCGAAGTATAAGGCACTCCAAACTCTTTATTTATAACTTCTAATGCCATAGGGGGTGTCTATGAAGGTTGAAATCACTTTACTAATGGCTGATAAGGCTTGTTAACCTAAAAATATGAGGTATCCCATCTTTTTATGGGTAGGAATATAGTGTGCGCATCTGTAATTGAGATAGAGGGCTCCCCTTAAATGGTTTTTAGGAGCTATTAAACCAACCTGACTATCTATTCTCTCTCTTTGACTTGGGCATCATCTTTGACATTGATAAATAATAAATCATGGTCACACAACTCATGATGGTAGGGAATGCCAATGCTTTTAGTGTGCTTTTGTGTAATATCCCCAACTAATAGGGACTGTAGAAAGACAAAAGCTTTGATACCACTGTAATATCCCCAACCAATAGGGATTGTAGAAAGACAAAAGCTCTGATACCACTGTAATATCCCCTATTTCCCCTAAATTCTAAAACTAAATATTATTGAATTGCTTTTCTGTATTTTACCCTTTTTGATATTTTACATGAATAAAGATATGATTTTGGAGATAAATTCAAATAGATAACTAAACCATAGTATAATCTCTTCTTTATTTGCCCAAGTGATTACAATAGATGTCCTCTGTCATGCATATAAAATAATATTAAAATATAGTCTTAAAAACCTAAGTATTCCACAAATTGGGAATAAAACCTAAATCTGGTACATCTCGGCCTACTGTGTCAAAAACATAGTTGCTGACGTCGGTTATATTGCCACCATCAGTTTCTTGGTGTCGTTAATATACCAACATCGGTATATGGGTTGGCCGATGTCAGCCGCTATCGGTCTCTACCTGCCAATGTTAGTCTCTGCACTTTTTGTGGATGCATATGGATCTGCACGGATCTGTATAAACTTCACCGCCAACACAATATAGCACAACCTGAATGTTGAACCCCTGATCTGAAGATTTCTATCTGTATAGTTTTCTAAATAAAAAACTAATGAAATAAATACTTGTAAACCTCTGTGATAACTTCTGTATGAAGCTATCTCTCAATTTGGCAATAGATCACCTGATATCTCACAGCTTCTGAATCGCACACAATGAAGAGTGGATGTTCTCCAATGCAAATGGAATCCTAGAACCCTTGGCTCAGTCTTCTTAGAAGAATTCTTAGCAAAAATCAATAATCATAATCTCATAATAATTCCAACTCTCTCCCATGAGAAACCCTTATACCCTCAAAAATTTATGCTTGCCCTAATTAGGGTTTCTTAAATTAGAATTAGGGTTTCTTAAATTAGACCAAATAATTAATATTTAATCAAATCAATAAATATTAATATCTCCCTTAATACATGTCTGATCCTCAAACCGACTGAAGCTGGTGAATCAAGGAGTAATTCTGCACATGACCATACCAAAATAAGGGTGCTCCACTGCATGTCAGAAGTCCCTAAATAATAGGAGCTTATGCAAACTTGTCTAAAAGAGCCTAAATGAAAACCAACTATAGAAATTCTACTAATCAAAGCCAAGCCAAGCTCCATTATGACCCTCTATCCATCCTATCAGCCTACGAGGGTCGTATAATAGGCTAACCATCAACTCTAAACATGTCAACTAAAAAGGGGACATGACAATCCACCCCTCCTAAAATTTCTTGCCCTCAAGCAATCGCTAAATGATAAACCAATCAATACACCTGGATCCCAAATGTAGTCATGATCTACACCACTGTCAATCAACGTAAACTCCATGCCATGTCTATCACAACTCTCATCCAATGGCATCACATCATCCAAAGTACCAAGATAAGGATCCCAACATCCAATCCATGAATAGAAATCAACTAGTAACTCAAGTAAACTCCTCACCTAAATAATGTGAACAATACCAATTGATTGCATGCACCTATCTCCTGTACCCGCTACAATATCTGAATCTAGAGTGTGAATGCTAGACATACTCATATCATCATAAACATGTGACCCTTTTATAAAAGAAAGCTGAGTCCCTACCACATGTGCTATCTCCTAAACTGAACTCACCCCAAGACAAAGCTCATCCACATGTCTCTCCTATGTTGGTGCCAATGTGCACTCAGTAGCGCACTCTATCATGTCATGTTGTATGAGCCTCTCCATCCAATGAAAAAACATATGTTTGAAGCTGTTACCCCGTATTACCTTAAGAATATGTGTCTTCCCACCAACATCAAAACAAACCTCCATATCCTTGAGACGAAGAGTGACTTCCTCAAGGGAATGAAGCCACTTTATACCCAAGACTAAGTCTATATCCCCCATGTTAACCACATAATAATCAACCTTGAACTCATAGTTATTTAAGCGTAATGGGAGGTCTCTAATCATCCGCTCACACCTAAGAGTGTGACTGTCAGCTACCTTAACTCTAATGCCCTCAAAATCTTTGGTAGTGAATCCACGCTTCTCCACAAATTTAACATCTATAAAATTATGTGTGGCTCTTGTATCAAGAAGGGTGATGACCCTCTATCCTGCCAAAACTCCATGGAGTCTGAATGAATCATCTAACTAAATGCTAGATAAGCGTGCCTCCTATATGTGAATCTCTAAATCTTCCTTTGCCTTAGGCTCTGGAGCCTCTGCCTCTAACTCCTCAAAACTATCCTACTATTTAGAATCCTCTGATTCCAAATCCTCATAAAAAGCCCACATCACATGATTTGCCTGGCCCTTAGGCCTCAAAGGACAATCGTGATTGGCATCATAGGGACCTTTGCAGTAGAAGCAAAGCTTCTTTTTGCATATATCGTTAAGAGCCTCTCGATCCAAAGGTGGTGCTACTGGATTGGCCTTTGAATCATTCTTAACACCTGATTTATCTTTGTTGAAATCTAATCCCTCTCTATCTCTGTTGGAGCACTTATGGTCCCTAGATGAAGAAGTACCTCTAGAGTTAAATTTACTAGATGGGGATGCCATCTCCATGCTATGTGCCTTCTTCATAGCTACCTATAATGAAGGAGGATCAAAGCCTTTGATCTAACCTCTCAATGGTTTTATCAATCCCTCCATGAAGAGCACTACAAGTCGCTTCTCTGAAATGTTAGGAACCATGACTGATAAATTCTAGAAGTCACCAATGTAAGACTCTAGACTGCCACTCTAGCACAACTTTTCCAACTCTCAAAAATAGGATTCTAGATCCCTCCTATCAAAATGCTCCACCAGCCTATCCACAAACTCTTGATAAGATGTGATCTGATCATGATGGAGTGTCACCATCTCGTGGTGCCACCAATCATGAGCTACTCCCTCAAGATGTAGTGTCACATATTTGATAGCATCTCTCTCAACCATCAGACGTAATGTGAGAAATGTGTCTAGCTTACTAATCCAAGCTTGTGCTATGACCTTGCCAGTACTATCAAACATCGCTAGTGTGAGCCTGCTCGTAGCATGCTTAAGATTATTGTTTTGGTGTCTAGGTCACCAATCCTATCGACCTTAGTTATGCTCTCTCCTCAATGTGATGAATCGGTCAAAATTAATCCTCTCTCAGACCTCAGGTGATAATAACTCCCACTCCTCATTCGCTGTCATAAGGGTGTCAGCAAATAGGGGATCTCCTACCGCCTCCTCTATTAGAGCCTTTGGTTCCTCCTGAACAAACGTAGGCCATGTAAGCATATCAACTATCTTATAATGGGTCAGCTATGGTATCTAATTAATAGTAGCACTCCTATTATCTCATTGCTCCCCATTCTATCAAACAGGTGGGTTCATCCTCTCTACCATAGTAGTGAGTTCCTGTAGTGCCTGATTCATCTGCTGCTGGCTTGTAGCCATAACTCAGTAGAATTCTCTAGTGTCCTGATCATCATTATGCCTATGGCCCTAGTGTGGGCTACCCTCATGCCTATCACTCATGGTAATTGGCTGCTATTTTATAACTTGAGTGCCCTCAAGAAAAGCTCTATTGCATCTGAAATACCTGTGTGGTCCCAACTCTTATGGCTGCATAAGATTGTCAAACCCTCAGGATGGCAAGATTTAGCTCTGATACCACTATAATATCCCCAACCAATAGGGACTATAGAAAGACAAAAGCTCTGATACCATTGTAATATCCCCTGTTTCCCCTAAATTCTAAAATTGAATATTATTGAATTGTTTTTCTATATTTTACCCTTTTTGATATTTTGCATGAATAAAGATACGATTTTGGAGATAAATTCAAATAGATAACTAAACCACAGTATAATCTATTCTTTATTTTCCCAAATGATTACAATAGATGTCCGCTATCATACATATAAAATAATATTAAAATATAGTCTTAAAAACCTGAGTATTCTACAAACTGGGAATAAAACCTAGATTTGGTACGTCTCGGCCTACTGTGTCAAAAACACAGTTGCCAACATTGGTTATACTACCACCATCAATTTCCTAGTGTCGTTAATCTACCGACATTGGTATATGGGTCGACTGATGTTAGCCGCTATCGGTCTTTGCCTGCCGATGTTGGTCTCTGCACTTTCTGTGGATGCGTACGGATCTGCATGGATCTATATGGACTTCGTATGGCCACCAATACAATATAGCACAACCTGAATGCTAAACCCTTGATCTGAAGATCTCTATCTGTATAATTTTCTAAATCAAAAACTAATGAAAGAAATACCTGTAAACCTCTGTGATAACTTTTGTATGAAGCTATCTCTCAATTTGGCAATAGATCACCTGATATCTCATAGCTTCTAAATCACACACAATGAAGAGTGGACATTCTCCAATGCAAATGGAATCCTGGAACCCTTGGCTTAGTCTTCTTACAAGAATTCTTAGCAAAAATCAATAATCATAATCTCATAATAATTCCAACTCTCTCCCATGAGAAACCCTTATACCCTCAAAAAGGTATGCTTGCCCTAATTAGGGTTTCTTAAATTAGAATTAGGGTTTCTTAAAATAGACCAAATAATTAATATTTAATTAAATCAATAAAATATTAATATCTCCCTTAATACATGTTTGATCCTTGAATTGATTGAAGTTGGTGAATCAGGGAGTAATTCTACACATGACCATACCAAAATAAGGGTGCTCCGCTACATGTCAAAAGTCCCTAAATAATAGGAGCTCAGGCAAACTTGTCTGAAAGAGCCTGAATGAAAACTGACTGTAGAAATTATGCTAATCAAATCCAAGCCAATCTCCATTATGAGCCTCTATCCATATTATCAGCCTACGAGGGTCGTATAATAGGCTAACCATCAACTCTAAACATGTCAACTAGAAAGGGGACATGACATTTTATACTTGGCCATGAAGATCCTAGTCCTTATGTGGTAGTGTGCCTAATGAGTAATACTGCTTATACCTACCAAACTCGTAAAAGTGTTTGTGATTTACATATCACATTATCCTAATCATGAAGAGAGAGCCATGTAAGGAGATCTTCTTCTTGTTTGTCATATTTTCATCTATCCCCCACCATAATTGATATGTGATTTATCCTATTCTGCTAGTTTATCTAGTATATTTTTGGAGAGACACATGGGTGCTAACTTGTGGCCTATGACCATAATCAAAATGTTGTCTATATATAACCAATAATATCCCTTGATTATCAATGTGTATGTAATGATTTTGGATTCCCTAGGTAATGGGGACTCATTAATGGCCATTCAAACTTTAGGGTATACATTATTTGTAATGTGAATGATGTTCCATATTTAAGCATATATGTGCATGAAGTAATAAAAATCACATATATGATTTTTAATGAAGTCTAAGGTTGGGATCCATAGTGACCCATTGTGCATATAAATTATACCCAACATAATGTCTACAAGGTAGGACACCATATAGAAGTGGCCTCCCTGAGGCCTGTTATCATTGTGTAATACTTATTCTCAAAACCTTGCACT
The DNA here is from genome assembly GCA_037957365.1 of Torreya grandis. Lineage (NCBI taxonomy): Eukaryota > Viridiplantae > Streptophyta > Pinopsida > Cupressales > Taxaceae > Torreya > Torreya grandis. The sequence goes on along the minus strand of JARHVA010004240.1, from coordinate 453,815 downwards.
AATTAACTCACCCAAATCAAATGTCAACTCTGAGATCATGAGTAAGTATAGCAATGAAAACCAATAAAGGTGAATAAAATCTATGCCAAAGTAGCTATATAACCTATTTAGGAGGGCCTTCCCAATGTGGATTCTTACCCTAAACTTAGTCACATGCACTGTCTGCCTCTCTTTTAGATTGATAGTCTTGTTGAGAACCATCCACTTTCATAATGTTTTATCAATTGATTTATCCTTCTTCATGAAACTACCTTCTGCAAGTTGTATGTAGCATATGTGATGGGAAGAGATAAACACCTTTGGAATGCATCATTTGAATTTCATGCTATGATGATATTATGCCATAAGTGGTGCAAGAACATGCCTCTAGTCACTTTATTAGTGAAGACAAAGTCTCATAGGAGATATATGCATGACATGACCTTATAATTTACTAATACAAAGCATAGTCCATGTCATTTTAAGTGGACAAGGTCTGCAACCAATTTTCATTTAGCTAGAGTCAAATTATCCTTGTGAGTGTGCATGCCAATCTTGTGAATCAATTCCCATAATGTTTAATAATTGAGGTAGTTGTTGAACACTTTTGTGTTGAATATGATGTCCTTTTACTCTATTTAATCCTTAATAGATAATTTAGACAGGAGCAAGACTCCTCAAAATGTCTTAGATGAGGATGCCATTACTAATTGATTATGTTGACAAAGTTTAGGGTTTCAATTTAGTAGCTTGACTCTTATAGATACAATATTTGATCAAAATGTAGATAGCTAAGGCTTATTGGTAAGGAAACAAGTGATATTGAAGTTAGTTTGTGATCAATGAGCATGTCATTTTTTTATAATTCATTGGTATAATTTTGGCATTCAATTACCGTTCATGTGCCATTAATATCCAATATCTATAACTTTATTTTATTTATTCAATTTAATCTTTACCACTTCATTTGGAAAGTATGTCATGTAGGCACTATTTATGCTTAAAAGGATTCCCACATCATTCCATTTTGACAAGTGTTGTTTCATTATTTATTTTGCTTTTCTTTACTATGCCACAAAGGCTCTTAATAGTCAGGAGTTAGGATATTATGTTAAAACAATGTTTGCAAAATGAATAGATATCATGAAAAAAAATCCTGAACACTTTTATTGAAGACCAAAATGAGCTGAAAAAAAGTTTTGAATAATTTATTTGAAGGCCAAATCCTCTAAACACTTTCGTCAAATAATTTCACTAAAGGTCAAAATGTCAAAAACCAAAATCTCAAACATTTTATTCAAACAAAAGTTTCAACCAAGTTCACTAAAGACCATTTTCATACCAAGTAATTTTTCCAAAGAGTTTCTTTGAACAAATTATCAAAAGAATAGAATGCTAAAGTATGAATTTTGAACAATTTTTGTGAACAATTAAGTGCTGAAATGCAACACTTTCAAAAATCTACAATAAAATCTCTGAACAAGAGTTATGAACAATCCTTACGAATAATTTTTTTGAAAAGTAACTTAATTCTAAGGTTTATGTAGGTGTGTAAAGGTAAAAAATACCAAATATAGGATTCCAAATGAAAATTTTGAAGATTAAATTCTATAAAGCCTAAAACTTCACAAAGTGTGCATCTGTAAAAAACCTGTGCATATACATAAAATTTTAAGGGTATTAATAGGTTAGTCCAAATAAATAAGACATGCTTATTTGTTTTTTGGATAATGAAGTTAGGTGAAACACATTAATCTTTATTTTTAGAAGACTTTCAAGACAGGCATATACCTTTTCAAAATTATAGCTGGTCTTTATTTTAAAAAAGAATGGGGGTATATTGCATATAATAAATGGAGAATTACATAAGAAATACTCTTGAGTTTTTCATAACCTAAAACCTTTGGTTAAAAAATATAGATAAAACATGAACCACTTCAAAAAAGAATAATTAAATCAGACACATAAAAGAGACTCCTAACAAATACATACAACATACTTACCTTCTTTTATCTTGGATTTGTGTGTGAGGAAGTGATTTCATTTTGAACTTATTGTGAAGATTTTAGTATAGATTTGAGATAACTATAGGTTTCATTCTGGTTTGTAAAAAAATATATTTAAAATTTGAGGAAGCTTTAGCATTGCTCTATTGCTAGATAGGCATCCATAGCCCTGATAGAGGTACCATGGGTTACTTCTTTTTCCTCCTCCCATATTATTTCATGATGCATGATACATTGACATATTTCATCATTTGAGATTTTGATCACCTTTATATATTTTTTAGGTTTGTTAGATCACTCTCTTTTTAGATGCATTGATCCTTATTTCATTATTTATTTCTTTTTTACATAATATTGTTAGAAGAGGGAGAGTAGAAACCATAGTGAGCTGATATATACGAAAGCATAATTATCTTAGTAGATTGTCCCTACCATTTACATCTATATCAATGGTTAATTCCTTAAATGAGTATTAACATGAGGTGCATCTGATCCAATGAAAATAAGATTTTTTAAAAAATTTGTATGCAGTAATGAGAGCAACCTTTATATTTTTGATTGGAGCATTTAGTGGTAGCCTGGTCATGATCAATTTAATTATTGCACACCTAAATTTTGAATATATTAAACACAAGGTATAAATATTGTAAGTAAATAAATTTGTGTACCTTTCCTTGGTGTGATTTCTCACAGGATGATCTTTTAGTTTATAAACATGTTATAAAAAGTCTAACATGTTTGAGAATACTAGGGGAAGTCAATTAGATTAATATAGAATGAAGAAAACATCTAATTTAAAACTAGGGAACTAAATTATGAAATGATGAAACACTAAAAATAGGAAACATTAATCTAAAAAGTATGGTATCTAAATATAAAAGTGATAAATATATTCTACTCCTACTTTTACCACAACACCTATTATTACTTAGAGACATCTCTAGATGGTAAAACCATGAAGTAGTGCTTCAAAAACTATTTATTGACTAGATATGTCATCTCATTGCCTTGGAGGTCCCTCAAATGGACAAAATTATTACCTATGATATCTGAAATCTAATAATGTTTAATCCAAAATGGGGTAAAATTGTCACATTATATTTTTTCATTGGTTTTATCCCATAAAAACACCATGTCAGATATTCTAAATTCTTTAATTTTTTCTCTTCTATCAAACCACCTCTTAACTACGTCTTGATGTTTATTGAAATTTTATAAGGCCTCAATCTTTGATTCTTCCATCTATACTATGTCTAATAATAGAGACTCTAACTTTTCACTTAGCTCCATGTACTCATACATAAATTGATATGTTGCAAATTTAAGTATGATTAAAAAAATTGACTATCATCCACATACCAACAAGTAAGGTGAAGCCTTGAGGTATTACTTGTATCTTATTCTATCAATCATAAATGCATACTTAAATAGATTATTCCAATATCTAGGTTTGTCTACTATTAAATTTTCCTTTGATGTCAATAATGTTTTTGTTTATTGATTCAACCAATCCATTTATTTATGGGTAATGGTTGGATGATGACCTGATGGTTAATTTAATTATCATAGGTCCATTTGGTAAATTCAACTAATTGGAATGCTGATCTATTGTAAAAAACTAGAGAAATGGGAAAACCAAATTTAGTTGTGATATTTTCTTCCAAAAAAGTGATTATATCTTGTGATCTTAAATGCTTTATAGCCACTATTTTGGTACATCACGTGAAACGATATATGGCAATGAGTACAAATGTATGTCCAACTAAAGAATTGGGGTTAATGACCCTAATGAAGTCCAAGCCTCATTGAGCGAATGGTCTTCCTTCAATAATAGGATCTAAAGGCATTAGGGTTTATAGTTTATGGTAATTATAAAGGGATGACCAATACCTATATTTAGGTGTAAATTTTCCAAATTTTTTGAGTATCTTCTCGTGATATGCATCTTAGGTAGATAATTTCATAATTCTTTCTATAAAGAACCCATTTTATGATCATATAATAAGTAGCTTTGAGCTTCAAAGCTCTCCTCCATTCTCTTTGAGTTTTAGGGAATAAGTACCTATAATTAAGTATTAAATAATGTTATCATACCAATCTCCTTTAGATACTTGGTTTTCATAAACCTTTTCAATGATGATACACAGGTCAAGTTTAGTCATGAGCTAAATGATGCCTTGACCTCTAACAATCCTGGTAGGCTTGATTTCTATGACAAACCCCTATAATTTTTCCATCCATTTTCCTTTGCTTCTCCCAATTCATTTTGCTCTAAAGTGGGCTTGAAAACAAGATATGACACAATGAAGATGGTCTTGTTCCTTAAGATGTAATGTCAAAATTTCTTTACCACTTTGACAAAGGCAAAGATTTACTTATCTATCATGGAATACCTGAGTTATGCATCCTTCAAGTTTGTGTTCATGAATGCAATAGGGTGTTCAATTTCATCTTTCTTCTAGGTGAGCACAATCATAATGGTATGTTTTGAAGCAAATGAATATAAAAAGAAATATTTAGTGAATTCTGGATTTATCAGTGTAAGGGCCTAAGATGTTGCATATTTAATGTCTTGAAAATACTTTTAGGCCTTTGTTGTCCATTCAAATTTAGCATCTTTATTGAGCATTACATTCAGAGGTCTAATGATTTACACAAATCTTGAGATAAACTTTCTGACAAAATTTATCTTTCCAAAGAAAGATTTGAGCTCCTTGCTATTTGGGAATGCAATTTTTGATATCTCTTGAATGTTATTTAGGTCAATTGTAATTCCATGTTTGGTGATGATGTGACTTAAGAGCTTGACTTCTATAATGTTAAATATATTATTCTTGGGGTTCAAAGATATGCCAAACCTTTTGCATCTTTAGAATATTGACTGTAGGTGACCTATGTGATCAGTCCTAAATTTTGCAAAAACCATGAGGTAATCTATATAGATATTTATGCATTTACCTATTACCCCTTATAACACATGATCCATGGCTTGATGAAAGGTGGAAATTGTGTTAATTATAACAAATGTCATCCTATTATATATACAAGTACCCCACTTTGTGGTGAATGTAATCTTCATTCTGTCCTCTGATTCTATCAACACATGATTATATCTTGAAAATATTTCTAAGAAGGACATCATTTTTGAGCTGATCATTATTTGGATAACCTTGTAAAAGGAAAGGAAAGGATAATTATCTTTAACAAAAGCTTTATTCAAGTTTCTAAAATCAGCATAGTCTAATTTATCCATTCATCTTCTTGACTGGAACTATATTAACCACCCAAGTATAATGTTTGATATGAAAAATTATTTTTGCACTCAACTTTTCCACTTTATTTTGAATAAGAGGCTCAATGATAGGATTCATTAGCTTATGTCTTTTTTTAAACCATTTTCATTCTAACTTCAGTGGAATTGTATGGGTGATAACTTTTGGGTTGAAAACATTCAAGTATTAATGTGTCCATGTAATCACATATTTGTACTAGGTGAGTATATTCTTCACCTTTTGTCTTCTTCTAGAGTATAGTTGAGACTAATGTTAACATAGCATAAAACATATTCATTTCCTAAATTCTCTCTTTTAAATTTATATTCATTTACTTTTAGCTACCTTTAATACTATGCTTAAGGATCTAGATTGAATGTCCTTCTCAAAAAAACCATTCCTAGAGGAAGGAGATTTTCCTTTAGTTGAATGACTCTTTCTTCCCCCATTCTTCTTAGCACAGGTAACTAATCTCCTTGTCATCAATGATTTGAGACTCAAATTACCTTGAGTTATTCAAGAAGTAAAAGATATGTTAGTCATCATCAAATAATTTGAAGTTTTCCACATTGTCAAGAATAAATGGATAAGGTACTAGCTCAATGGAGAATATCTATACCTTAGATTCTTGTAGAGGTGCCAATTTGGCAGTTGAAGTAGCTAGTGAATCAACAATATAATTCTATTATTTAGGAATAACCACTATATTGAACACCTTAAAGGAATAAATTAAATCTCAAACTATGTTTGTACCTCTTTATGTATGATAGATTGTAATAGTATTTGTTTTTGACCCAATTGACTACCAGTTCCAAATTTTTATAGATTAATAGTTGTTTGACATTATTTTTAAGAGAAAAATCAAATCCCAAAATAAGTGCCTCATATTCTATTCCATTTTTTGTGTAAGAGAACTATAATATGTATTTTTACATGTATTTTTTGCATTGTGGATCCAAAAATTCAACACTAAGGCCTGATCCTTGCTTGGATATTGCACGGTCGAAGTGGAGAGTCCATAATCGGGAAGGCCATTGGACTTCTAGTTCATGCACCTCATGATTTGTGGAAAAGTTATAAATCCCAAGGTTAGGAGATTTATAGCTTACTTCTTCAATTTTACTATTGTATTCTATAATAGGGTGATTCATTCTTGGCTTTTGATTAATTCATAACTAGTTTCCAACACCTCTCCATGGCAACCAAATGTGAGAGAAGTTTATTGATATATACCTATTCAACATCTTAGACTAGTCTTTGCTAAAGATAAGTCTGTATCCTTCCAATATATCTAGTACAAGTATGTTGATTATCATTTTTACTCTTATCTCAGATGTTACTTGGATGTGTACATCATTTAGTTCTCCTACTATAGGCACCACTATCTTATCTAGATGTGAAACCATCATCTTTGATGGGCTTGGAGTCAACCTAAGATTTTGGAAAATGGAAGTTGGCATCACCATGACTAAAACCCTAGAATTGACTTAACAATTATGAATGTTCTTTTCAAATGCTCTGATAGTCAATAAGAAATGAGGGACTTCTAGTTTGCTCTTGTATATGACATTAGTATGAGAAACCTTTATCTTTTCTATAATTTACTTCCCTATAATGGACCTCAATAGGAGCTCTTTTTATTCAATGATCTAATCCAAATCATGAAGAGTGATGTTGGATTTAATATTATTAATATATTTAACAATGTTATACCTTCCTTTTATTTTCTCTTCCTTATTCTAGGGCTTTTCATTCCCTTTTAAAGGAGGTGGATTGTTGTCACCCCTTAGATTCAATGGAATAGTGGTATTGTTTGGAGTAGACTTTGTAAAGGGATGTTTGTTCTTTAGATTATAATTTCCCTTTTGATAATGCTAGAAGGCATGTATTTCATTAGATTTATCCTTTGATTCATTTTTATCTTTGCTTGAGAAAGAGGACTCATGCATTTCAAACACCATGGTAGTGTTTGAGGAACCAACTATTAGGTGGAACTCTGGTGGGTTTTTCATCAACTATTGACTAACCATATCCCTTTGGAAGATCCCATACATTAAAAAAAATTCTACACATTCAAGTTCACCATGAAGTGATGTATTCTAGATTATACACCAATTGGGTAGAGTTATTTATACTATGTTGATTTTTGGTAACTTGTTGGGCTACTATTGCCCTGTGTTATTTACAAACCAATTAAAATGTATGTTATATCTTTAAAACCTATAATTTTGGTTATTCTTATGCTCTTTAGAGTTACCCATCTTCCTCTATATCTTTAAGAAATCATTTCTCAATTTATATACCATTCTTTGTATAGAATCTAATTCTACTTTTTAAAAATCAACACCCTGTACAACTATAGTATTAGAAAAAATTGAATGTTGGTTCTTTGGATAACTATTCATCTATACTTGAATGTTCATATAGCCATAGTTATGATTTAGAATTTATTGCATTAAAGGAGGCAATGCATATAATTGATTTCGATTGAATTCAAGAAAATTTTAATTAACATGAGGCATTAGATTTAGGGTTGGGAAAATAGAATTAATATTGGGAGTGCCTGATACTTGAGGATTCAACTATCTATAAATATTAATAGCTTCTTCATATGCTAAATCCAAAGTGGTAGGAGTAGTATATCTTTATAAAAAAACTATAGTGATTGAATCTAAGGTAGTTTTATACATCTCTAATGTTAATTCCCCATATGGTCTATATGTTATCCAAGCCAAGTGTACATCTTCTAAAACCTTGTGTTGAAAGATCAAATTGACTCATTAGGCTCCCTCTTCATACTAGTAAAACATTGATACGCTAGACCAAGGATGGTAACTTATCTAAATTGGGTAAGAAAAATTTTCTAACATACATTTTAATAAGTAATTGAGTTCTCTTGAAGGTTGAGGTACCAATTGTTGTCCTCAAAAATATCACTCATTTTTGGGACAACATGTGAACTATTTTGGTCTAATAGACCAAAATAATCTCTTCTCTTCTCAAAATTTGTTCTGAGCTTTCAAATTCCTCATTTTCCAATCTTTTTCAATAAGGGTTCAATGGGTTCAAGGTTCAACATCGTTGGTGAGCTTCAAAGAGTCAAGCGCTTTGTCAAAGTTCAGCAAGTTCAACCACTTCATAGTTCAATGGTTCAAAGGAGTGCGTAAAAGGAAAAAGCCTAAGAGTAGAAGCTACCAAGTGTCATCTACTGGGACACATTACAATTTTTTTCTAAAAGCAACAGAATGTGCCACGTGTCCCTTGTAAAGCTCAGTGGAAGCTGCCAAGTGTCAACATCCATAGTTTCCTCTTTGTGTCCCGTTATAACTCAGTGGAGTGCGACAAGTGTCAACATCTATATTTTATTCCTTTTGCTTCATTTTTAAGTAAGGATTGTGGTGGGCCCTGGGTGAGTTGCTAAACTCAGGGGAGCATGACAAGTGTCTGCATTTGCATTTTGAGTTTCTTATAAGCTATAAAGCTTATTTCAAAAAGATTCTCTCAGAGTTTCATGGAGGGCACCACATGGCAACTGTGGAAGGTTTTAATATGTTTCTAAATGCATCAAAAGTCACCACGTGTCCCTTGTAAAGCTTGATAAAAGCTGCCAAGTGTCAACATCTATAATTTCTTCCTTTTGTTTTGATATTGAGTAAAGACTATGGTGGGCCCTGGGTGAGTTGCTAAAATGAGTAGACATTTCCAAGTGTCATCTGCTAGGACACATTACAACTTGTTTCTAAAAAGCAGTGGAATGTGCCACATGTCCCATTGTAACTTAGTAGAGCGCAACAAGTTTCTACATCTGCATGAATCCAAATGGGTCCTGAATGTTTCTACATTATTTCTATAGCTCAACAAAAGCTGCCATATATCATCTTCTGCAAGACTCTCAAAAGGTGTCTAAAGATTCTATAAGTTAAGTGGATGCTGCCAAGTGTCCTCACCTATTTCAAAGTGGAAAATGCCATGTGTCACTTGTTAGGATTATTAGAAAGTGGCCAAAGAAAGTGAGAAAGACTTGAAGGAATTGATAGGGAGGATGATAGGCCTACAACTGTCAAATTTATGGCAACCAACTAGCTATTGGCTTCAAACGATGACAAAACTGAAGATGTCAAATTTGTGGCAATAAATTATCCATTGATCTTTGTAGGCTTGAAACATGGACCTGAAGGCATTCAAAGACCTTTAGACTGAAAATAATAAGCACCGAGAGGAGGAACCAAAAGAACCAAAAAGGGGAAAAGGTAGCTTGAGGGCTCAAATTATAGCAAGAAAGAGGGAAGACCAGAAATATCTATGCAACAGTTATTCCAGTAGGTGGAACAGTCCACCAGGTAGATAGTTGAGCCTGTAAACATTAAAGGTGTAGCATGTTTGTCTCTTTTGGGGTAAAGGTGAGGTGGATAGCTATGCAGACATTAGGTGATAAACTAGATGAATCAAGCCTAGGAGAGGACATTCAAGATGAATCAACACGCCATAGTTAAGGCAACTTCCCTATTTCAGAATGGCTTTCTTTGACAAAACTAAAAATGCATTCAATACATTGAGTGCAGCATGGGCCATTTCATGGAACAAAGTGCCAAGACTTTCTTGGCTAATATATATTGTATTCTTTTGTCATTTTAGGGGGAGATCTTTTTTATCACAGAAGCAAGACTTTGCCCAAATTGAAAGGCAAACACTGAGACTTTGAGCTCATATTGTTGTTCATATTATTTTATCTGAGTGAGAAAGCAAGTTACTTACAGACTTTGTGCTATTATAGCTTGTGCCATTTTAGGAGATTGTTCTTATGTCTATCTTCTAGATGCATTCTTGTTTATTTAATCTAACAAGTAGAACTAGTGGAAGTGATAAGGAAGATGTCCTGAAGTCAGTTACTTTCAGACTTTGTGCTGTAATAGTTATTTTTGGTGTGTGTTTTTAGTTTCTTTCTATGTTGAGGATTCTGGGATGACTTTGTGCCCCCATTATCCTTTTTGTTTCACTCTTTGGGAAGTTGAGGTGGAAACTTTGTTTTCCACTTCATCCTGCTGGTTACTATACTTTGTTACTAGTTTCTTGTCCCTACCTGAAATAACTCATGTTGTTTACTGCAAGTTCACTTCTGAAAGAAGAGAAGTGACTTTAGTGTCTTCACTAGGATTTCTCCTTTATTTGTGAGCATCATCTTTAAAAGAAGAGATATAGATGGTATTGCCCTACCCCTGAGTGTTATTTTCTACTTATATTTATAGTATATATCCCCTCATATTTAACAAGGAACCTCCCCTTGATGAGAGGAGAGATTTGTCCCATTTAGATGTGGTAAACCTACAACTTTGGATGACCAATCTCCCTTGATGTGGTTGATCAAACCTATTTTTCTCATCATTTAGCTAGTTGACAAAATATTCAACCAACAATCTTTTTAACGACTCCACTGGGGAAGGACAAGCAGTTTGAAGCCTCAAGCTTCAAGCTAAAGCAAGACCAGTCCTTTTCCATTTTTGTTTCACAATCTAGCAACTCCATGCTATACCAAAAGTTAGAGAACCCAAGGTGTTGTTGACCCTATGTTTGAGTTGGTGCAATAAGAAAATTTTGATTTGTTCCCTCCCTAACTTCAAATTAAATGATCCAAGAGTGTTTCTCCTACCCGTATCAAGTCACCAACCCAAGGTAGCGCTAATTTTTCTATTATCACTAGAGCTTTACCTATACATACTCTAACTATATTTTTTATCCCTACTTTCTATAATCCCATCATGGCAGCTCAAGGCCCCTAGGGTAACTCTTTTGGTCCACTCAATCTTACCCCACCTCTACATGAACTTCCATGTACTTCAAGAAAGAATTTCTCCAAATTCTTTGGTGATGGGAGAGTTCACCTTGATGAACACATTGTAGCCTTCAGCATAGCCTGTGGTGTGATAGGCATGGAATTTGAGGACGTGGCAGTCACGCTTTTCATGGAAATGCTACAAGGTGCTGCTATAGACTAGTTATACCATTTACAAGCTTAATCAGTGACTGATTAAGACACACTAAAAGATAAATTCAAAGTCAAGTTCAAGCCTGCAGAAGATGCACACACTTTACTAGCCCAGTTCACATAGATGAAGATGGAACCTCATGAACCTATGAGGGATTTCATAGCAAAATTTGACAAGCTGAGGAACTAAATTCTTGTAATTGCTCAGCTAACACCTAAAAACCTCAAATGCTTCTTCATCAACTCACAGCTACCTAAAGTGAGTTTTTTGTTGAGACGTGCTGGCCACATAGACCTTAAGGCTGCTCAAGAATAATCTACTAAGGTAGAGGATGACCTTATCTTGGTAGGAAAGATAAGGAGAGATCCAAATAGAGGTAAATCTTCTTCTTCCTTTGAATACTCACCTTCAACCACCACTGATTTAATGGTGCAAAAGCTAGCAAATGAATTGCTATCCCTCAGAAAGAAAATGGCATAAGGGATGTCCTCTAGTCATTCATACAGATATTTCCTAAGGATAACATTCCCAAATCAGTCATATCAAGGCAATGCTACCAAAAATCAAGTGAAAGCAAATCATCTTCCTCCTCCACAAAGGAACCTTGCCCTTGAAGCACCTCCAAATAACTCAGTGGTTAGATATCTTGAAGTTGAATTAGATTTCTCATTCCAACCTGAGTTGAATCCTAAAGATGATGCTAATCTCTTCACTGAGGAAGAAGAAGAATTAGCTGGCAACTCCAACATTGGTTTCTTAAATTATCAAGATGAACCCAGAAGTGAAGGTAAAGCAGTTGAAGAATCATTTCCTATTTTCACTTGGTCTAAGGATCAATCAGCCCAACAAGTTGATAAAGAGAAGATAGAGCAGTGACCTCAACCAATAATTTCAATCGCCAAACAGGGAACCACTACCTTTCCAGCCAAAGGACCCGATGATTGCTGAAAAGGTGAGTCCCTCAATTGCACCTTCACCTCCATTTTTGAATTCAAAAACCAATCTTTACCCTTATAAAAACTAAAAGGATGAAATCCCATCCCATACTCCTAGCTCTTTCTAGACATTTGACATAATTGACCATATAAAGAAAACTAAAATTTAAATGTCTGAATTTAAATTTTTGCAGTCTAATCCTGAGCAATTGGACAAGTTGGTTCAATGTGTGAAGAACCAAACCATCCCTATAAGATAAGAATCTAAGAAGGTAACTCATGATCCCTCAAGGAACATGTCTATCCCAAACAACCTTCTCATTACCCCTCCTACTGCCCCTGGGAAAATAGAGCCTTTCTATGTTTCCCTGTTGATAAACGGTCACAAGCTGAGTAATTGCATCATTGATTCAAAAGCTTCAGACAATGTCATGCGTACCAGAGTGGTTGAATCTCTTGGCCTCACACTAACCAAGACATTTGGGAGATGTTTCTCCATGGAGAACAAATACGTTCCACTTCTAGGACAAATCAAAGATGCTCAATTTGTATTTGTAGCATTCCCAGATAAGAGAATTAAGATGACTGTCATGGTGGCTGATGTACCAGCATCATATGGCATCCTTCTTGGGTGGAATTTCTATAAGGATGTTGGAGGTGAATTGAGCATGGACCTATCTAAGGCAAGAATCCCTATTAAAGGTGTTATAAAAAGATTTCTCCCTGAAAAAGAAGTAAAATATGTGGTCACCCAAACATCAGCACCTAAAGCTCAAATTCTATTTGAGTCTTTAGGCATGGGTAACTAATTTCTATCAATAGAAGAAGTTTATGGAGCATCTTTTGAAGCTCTTGAAGGTGTCAACCTGGAAATACATTTAGCTGGAATAGTAGAAGAATTGGTAGAGTGCAATGCAAGTATGGAAGGATCTCCCCCTCCAAATGAAGAAGAATCCAAGGAAAAATCAATGTCTGAGGAGGTATGGATTCTAGAATTTGATGGCAGCTACTCCTCTACTAGTTCAAGTGTTAGAATTGTGATAATATCTCTTCAAGGAGATATTTTTCCTTCATCATACAAGTTGTAATTCAACAACACCAACAACATAGCTGAGTATGAATCTCTGTTACTTGGATTGAGGGTTGCTCGAGACAAAGGCATCAAACTCTTTCATTCCAAGGGGGATGTTAAACTAGTGTTTTTTAGGTGAGAAACCTATACCAAACCAAAAATGAGAGATTACACCATTACCACAATCTAGTCTGGGATCAAATTGAAAACTTTGATGCTTTCAACATCTCTACAGTTCCCAGGGAATTCAATGATAGAGTTGATGCTTTGGCCATTTTAGCAACTCTCTTAGTTCCTCACTTGGACTTCAAAGAAGATAGGTACACTATTGAGTTGATATTTCAACCAAGTGTACCTAATAATGCTAGTCATTGGCAAGTGTTTAACAATGACAACCAAATCATTGCTTTCTTAGAGCAAAAAGACAGCTTTAAATAGCTGCACTTTGAAGGTAATGAGCCTTAAAAGCTTGAACCAACCCTTGAATCATGTGCAGATGTAGGTGAGGAGTTCCTACAACTTAAAGGGAATAAAATTCCCAAAGGCTTGGTTTCCATTGAGAAGTTGTTTGACAAGTATGTTAGATTCATCAAATAGCAGCAAATAGATTCAAGCTCCTCTCAATAGTTTGATCAGATAAATTTGGGTACCAAAGAAGATCCCAAGATGGTGAACATTGGGGAGTGCTGCACTCCTAAGGAGAGGTATGAGTTCACTACTTTGCTCAGCTAGTACATGGACATCTTTGCATACTCCTATGATTATTTGAAGTCACTCAAGCTTGATGAGATTCACCATGACATTCCTCTCAAAAGTGATTCGACACCTTACAGGCAAAAATCTAGATAGTGCAATCCAAAAATATCAGGTACTATTCTATCTAAAATATAGAAAATGTTGAATGCTAGAATCATTTTCCCAATCCATCATTCCACATGGATTACAAACATAGTGCCTATAAGGAATAAAAATGGCAAAATTTACCTCTACGTGGATTTTAGAAATTTGAATCAGTCATCCTTAAAGGATAACTATCCTCTGCCCATCATGGATCAAGTGCTTCAAACATTGACTAGCTCAAATATGTTATCAATGCTAGACAGTTTCTCAAGATACAATCAAGTTGAAGTTGGTGAAGCAGACCAACATAAGACTGTATTCACTATGCCTTGGGGCACGTTTGCATATAAAAGGATGCTTTTTGGCTTGATAAATATTGGTGCCACTTTTCAGAGAACAATGTACTTCACTTTCAAAGATGAAATGGGTAAGTTCATTATAGTGTACCTAGATGATCTAACCATCTTTTTCAAGCATCACGTAGATCATGTGCATCATTTGCAACAAGTGTTAGAACGCTACCACTAGAATGGCATTTCCTTAAACCCCAAGAAGTCTAATTTTGGGGTAATAGAAGGGAAACTTCTTAGACACATTGTGTCCAAAGAAGGCATAAAAATTAACTTAGATAGAGTCAAGTCCATCCAAGAGCTTACCTTACCCACAAATAAGACTACAGTTCACTCTTTCTTTAGAAAAGTAAACTTTTTACGAAGGTTCAACCCTGAGTTTGCTGAGAAGACTCACCATATTGTAAATATGATGAAGGGAAAGGCCACTTTTAGCTGGACTAAAGAAGGTAAATTGGTGTTCCTAGACATAAAGGCAACTATTGCCCATGCCCCAATTCTAGTTTGTCTAGATTACAACAAGGATTTCACCATGTATAGTTATGCTTCTAAACACACACTTCTAACAATTCTAGTTCAATAAAACCAAGAAAGTGTGGAATCTCCCATTTCTTTCATGAGCTATCCTCTCAAAGCTCATGATTTGAAATACTCAGACATGGAGAAGCATGCCTATGCAGTGGTAAAGGTAGTGAAACATTTCCAGTTCTACATCCTAAATTCACACACTACTGCCTTAGTTCCTGACACCATAGTTAAATCCATATTAACTCAATAGTAGTTTGGGATGAAAAGAGGCAATTGGATTGCAAAAATCTAAGAGTTTGATCTAGTCATCAAACCAATGAAGCTAGTGTAGGGAAAAGGCCTATGCCAATTGATTGCCAATAACAAGCTAGAACAAATAGAGTATGAAGAATCAGAAGAAGAAGACATGCCAATAGTCCTCTTTATCTCCACCATAAATGAGTGGTATTCAAACATTGCTCATTTCCTTACTTGTGGTGAGTGTCCTACCCACCTATCTTATAAATAAAGGAGGACTATCAAATTGAAAGCTGCCAATTTTGTCCTCTAGGACAATGGCCTGTACAAGAGGAGCCTCGATAGAGTGTTCCTTCATTATGTGGACAAGGAGAAACAAAGCCATGTTTTTGAGTCTTTCCACAATTTACCCTATGGAAGACATTTCTCTACTCTTTTAACTACCCATAAAATTTTGTGGGCTAGGTATTATTAGCCAACTCTCTTTCAAGATGCATATAAATAGGTAAGGAAATGTGAACTATGCTAGCAGTTTGTTGGGAGACCCAAGTTAGCTTCCCTGCCTCTCAAGTTGGTGGTCATAGAAGAGCCATTCCAGTAATGGGGAATCAATTTCATTGGTGTTGTAAACCCATCTTCAAGTGCTAGACATGATTATGTCCTCACAACCATAGACTACTTCACCAAGTGGGTAGAAGCTATCCCAACCAAGCATGCTACTTCAAAAGTAATGTGCAATTTCCTCAAGGAGAACATCATTTCCAAGTTTGGGGTCTCGAACAGGATTGTCACTAACAATGTAGCTTGTTTCACTTATCAAGATATTACTCAGTTTTATTTTTACTACGGGATCACCCTCTCCCACTCTTTTGATTACTTTTCACAAGGGAATAGACAAGCTAAATCAAGTAACAAGAACCTAGTAACTATCATCAAGAAGCTAGTAGATGACAACCAAAAGACATGGCATAAAGCATTGGTTGGTGCTCTATGGGTAGATAGGATCACACCAAAAAGGACAATTGGTATGTCTCCCTTCCAACTTATTTATGGACTCAATTCTGAGATACCAATCACCTTAGAACTACTAGCATTGAAATTGGTTAAGGCAATTGAAGATCAGACATATGAAAGATCCATCGTTAAGAGGATCATGTGCCTGACTGAACTGGATGAGCAGAGAACTATGGTGGTGGACTGAATTGCTACCCATCAAAGTCTAGTGAAGAAGCTCTTTGACTAGAAAGCAAAGAATCGTGACTTCCAAATTAGAGATCAAGTCCTCCTGTGGGATAAGAGGAGAGAACCAAAGGGAATGCATGGAAAGTTTGATTCCCTATGGAGGGGCCCTTTTACTATTCATCAACTTAATAGTGAAAATAGTTTCCTATTGAGGTATCAAAATGGCACACCCTATTCTCTACCTCATAATGGTCAACATCTGAAGCACTTCAATTCTTGAAGTATCATATAAGTTCACCTGTACATTTGTATATTTGTATAGTCTCTGTTTCTACTTTCTATTGTTCATTTTCATTTTTTTGGAGCCTTTCTTTTTGGGTAGCATGACTCCATAGCCTAATGGCATACTTCAAGTCATTGGAGATTTTAGTCTCTACTCCTCTCAGTTATTCCAAGTTTTCAACTGAAGGAAGTTCCCCAATTAGAGCCAGTTATTGTCCCCAAAAATATCACTCATTGTTTGGGACATGTGAACTATTTTGGTCCAACAAACCAAAATAATCTCTTCTCTTCTTGAAATTTGTTTTGAGCTTTCAAATTCCTCATTTTCCAAGATTTTTTAGTAAGGGTTCAATGGGTTCAAGGTTCAATGTCGTTGGTGAGCTTCAAAGAGTCAAGTGCTTTGTCAAAGTTCATCATGTTCAACTGCTTCACAGTTCAACGGTTCAAAGGAGTGCCCAAAAGGAAAAAGCCTGAGAGCAAAAGCTGCCAAGTTTCATCTACTAGGACACATTACAATCTATTTCTAAAAGTAGTGAAATGTGCCACGTGTCCCTTGTAAAGCTCAGTGGAAGCCACTAAGTGTTAACATCTATAGTTTCCTCCTTATATCTTGTTATAACTCCATAGAGCATGACAAGTGTCAACATCTACAGTTTCTTCCTTTTGCTTCATTATTAAGTAAGGACTATGGTGGGCCCTAAGTGAGTTGCTATAATAAATGGAAGCTACCAAGTGTCATCTGTCAGGACACATTACAACTTATTTTTAAAAGTAGTAGAATGTGCCATGTGTCCCATTGTAACTGAGTGGAGCGTGACAAGTGTCTACATCCACATGAATCCAAATGAGTCCTAAATGTTTCTACATTATTTCTAAAGCTTAGCAAAAGCTGCCATGTGTCATCTTCTATAGGACTCTCAAAAGGTGTCTAAAGCTTCTATAAGTTAAGCGGATGCTGCCAAGTGTCCTTACCTATTTCACAGTGGAAAACACCATGTGTCACTTATTAAGATTAATGGAAAGTGGCCAAAGCAAGTGAGAAAGACCTGAAGGAATTGTTAGGGAGGATGACAGGCCTGCAACCATCAAATTTAGGGCAACCAACTAGCCATTGGATTTCAAATGATGACAGACCTGAAGACGTCAAATTTGTGGCAATAAATTATCCATTGATCTTTGTAGGCTTGAAACATAGACCCAAAGGCATTCAAATAACTTCAGACTAAAAAGAAGAACCACTAAGAGGAGGAATCAAAAGAACCAAAAAGGGGAAAAGGTAGCTCGAGGGCTTAAATTATAGTAGGAAAGAGGGAGGACCAAAAATATCTATGCAATAGTTATTCTAGTAGGTGTAACAGTCCACCAGGTAGATAGTTAAGCCTACAAACATTGAAGGCATGACCTATTTGTCTCCTTTGGGGTAAAGGCAAGGTGGATAGCTGTGTAGACATTAGGTGATAGACTAGATGACTTAGGCCCAGGAGAGGACATTCAAGATGAATCAACATGCCATAGTTAAGGCAACTGCCTTGTTTCAGCATGGCCCTCTTTGATAAATCTGAAAATGCATTCAATGCATTGAGTGCAGCATGGGCCATTCCATGGAATAAAGTGCCAAGCCTTTCTTGGCTACTATATATTGTATTCTCTTGTGTCATTTTAGGGGGAGATATTTTTGATCAAAGAAGCAAGACTCTACCCAAATTGAAAGGCAAACACTGAGACTTCGAGCTCAGATTATTGTTCATATTATTTTATTTGAATGAGAAAGCAAGTTACTTGTAGAATTTGTGTTGTTATAGCTTGCACCATTTTAGGAGATTGTTCTTATGTTTGTCTTCTAGATGCATTCTTGTTTATTTAATCTAACAAGGAGAACTAGTGGAAGTGATAAAGAAGATGTCCTAAAGTCAGTTACTTTCAGACTTTGTGCTGTTATAGTTGTCTTCGGTGTGTGTTTTTAGTTTCTTTCTATGTTGAGGATTCTGGGATGACTTTATGCCCCCATTATCCTTTATGTTTCACTCTTTGGGTAGTTAAGGTGGAAACTTTGTGTTCCACTTGATCCTGCTGGTTACTATACTTTGTTACCAGTTTCTTGTCCCTACCTGAAAGAACTCCTGCTATTTACTGTAAGATCACTTTTGAAAGAAGAGAAGTGCCTTTAGTGTCTTCACCAAGATTTCTCCTTTATTTTTGAGCATCATCTCTGAAAGAAGAGAGATGGATGGTATTTCCCTACCCCTAAGTGTTATTTTCTACTTATATTTATAGTATATAGCCCCTCATATTTAATAGGGAACCTCCCCTTGATGAGAGGAGAGATTTGTCCCCTTTGGATGTGGTAAACCTGCAACTTTGGATGACCAATCTCCTTTGATGTAGTTGATCAGAACTATTTTGCTTATTAGTTAGCTGGTTGACAAAATATTCAACCAACACCAATCATAGCAAACATCCTACAAGGTAAATGGGAAATTATGCATGTAAAATATTCATCAGTAACATTTATTAACCTTAAAGTAGATTTGAAAGACTTGATGTGTTTATTTTTATTTATTCTTCCTGAAGGGGAGAAAGAAGGCAAATACTTCTCTAGATACCTATAAAAATTATGCACATCCCTTGGGATAATAATTGTAGATCCAACTAGTCAATGTTTTTGGGCCATAGGATGATTGATTAGATGGATATTTCTTATTAGATAAGGTTTCTTAGATACAGGGCTATTGATAATAACTAATACAAATTTAAGATTTTGATGTGTTAAAAAATGGGAAACTAAAAGACTAGTTTGGGCCCTAGATCTGGTAACTCTTTTGGGTGTCTCTAGTACAACTCAAATGTAGGGTATAACCTATTACTAAGGAAGGTACACAAATGACCCTCCATATAACACCAAATGTTTCCTATTGATGTTGGTTTTGTGTACATCTCCAGATTTAATGATGTATCCTCTAATGTTTTACGATCTTAATAGAGACAAACTCCACTTTAGAGCATAAGTTGTAAGTATGGGTTAAACAACCTTGTGGTAGAATAGTAGGCTAAGCATGTAGGTTGTTAACTAGGTTTTATTGTTGTGAAATGAATCCTAGTAAATAAATAATAACCTAAGAGAGTTAGATAGATAGATGATATCTTTTCTAAAGTGGGTAGGTCATAATCAAATAAAATTCAAAAGGAGGGAAGGGTAGAGTAGATAAAAAAGTTTTATGGTCTTAAAGGATCACTCCCTGGGATGTTCCTTTATGGACAAGTGTTTTTAGAACTAATGCTTGATATTTTTAACTATTGTATAACTATAAACAAAGATTTTCAAGTAGTCTGGGGGAAATGGTATAGAAAACTCAATGGTCTAAACTAAAGGTTACTTATTTTAGAGTAGTTATTACACACCCTCAACTAGGAGGTTACAACTCAAGCCAAAAAGGTATATAGGGAAGCTATGACACACATCTAAAAGACTACACTAGAGGGAAAAAACTCTTGAACACTAAAGAATATTAACATCATCAACTAATTTTCTTAAAATCAATGATATTTAATAACTTTTCAATAGATTGTGTACATCTAAAATTAGCATACACTAATGATAACAAAAAAAATTATCTATAGATTTTATACACTTTAAATTATTGAATTAAAATAACCAAGAAAATAAAACTTCAATTACATAGAGATGGAAAGAAAGTATATAGACATAGTTGCATGAAAATCAAACTAATTTTTTCCTATATTGATAATTTTTTTGACCTTTTGGATTATATGATTACATAAATATATATAATTGAGGGGTCACTTCATCCTCCAAGTCTATAAAAACTCATAGATACATCAAATAATTAGAACTTCAGTTCTAATTTTAGTGTCAAAATTACATGTGTGTATGCTTACAGTTAACCAGAACCACATCAAAAATAAGTTATCCAATATAATTCAATACAACATATGCATGTTTAAAAATAGTTCAGGTAAACTTTCACATTTATATACCAAGTGTAAGTAAACTATAATTATAAAGGTTAGTTCTATCTTCATGACTAAATACAAAATTAGTCTTTATCTAAGGCTTGCTATGTGTTTGCATGGCACTGCTTATTTTTGGATGTATTGAAGTGGTAGCTTGAGATGAATTAGATGTTGAAGCATCAATTTTCTTTTTATCTTCTAACTTTTGAAATTACATGTCGCTAATGTCATGCTGGTATATAATGATATCCATTTTTAACAATGGAGTTCTATGTACCTTATTTACTTGTGCCATCAACTGTGTATGTTAAAATTTTATATTCTAAAGTTAATACTAAATACTTCCACTTTAGTGACTTTTTTCCTTATAAAATTCAACTCAACTTCAATCTCTTCCAATGTCAATCCATGTAAGTTATGCTTGAAGCTAGTTAAGGCCTATTGAATAAGCTAGTAAAAATTGTCTTTACTTATAAGGTTGTCTATGGAATCCCTTGCTTGCAAGAGATTCAATTCCTCCAAAATATATAAAATGAGGCTCTCATGTTTTGCATATTTGTGAATTATTTCCTTAGTTTCTATAATCTACTCCCTAGATTTTTATGTCCTGATGACTACCAAGTTGAGGGTATTTGAAGCCTTTAATGGTGCCATCAAATTGAGGTGACCATATCCCTTATTAGTTATATAAAGAATGAGGATCTTTAATTTATTCTCATTTTTATTCAAAGAATTAAATAATTTGGTAGTTTCAATTATTTGAGGTGCTAACTTAGCCCTCGTTGTAGAAATAACATCTAAAATATTATATAATCTTGATGCTACATTATGCACATCTATTTATATATATATATATATATGGGAACATATATTATTTTATTTTATTACTTAACTTGTTCTAACTCCAACTCATGTTCTTTCCTACCTATTTTAGTTCCCTCATGAAGCTTGACTAGAGCATCCTTGTGCATTTCAAAATAGGATTTGAAAATTTTAATGTAGTTGGATTTCCCCAATTTTCTATTATTTCTATTAGACAAGGTGAATAATTCTTCTCTTTTCTCCAAGATCACCCCCTTCTAGTCTCATCTTCAATTTTACTCTTCTTTACCATTTTTACACTCACTGTAGATTTGTCAACTATGGAATTCACTATGGGAAACTCTGTATTGTGAGATTAGGCCATTGAGAAGTCTATGATTACATATTGGTTATCCATTATGGGAGGACCAATTAGGTAGTGTTTGTTGGTTGAGTGTTTAGAACTGTAGTCTCAATCAACAGATCTCTTGAGGACTACTTTAAGGCCTCTTCAAGCAAGGGGTTAGGAAGGGAAGACTATATTACCTTAGACTAGTCCACGCCACCATATTGAGGCAATGGGTGGACTATATACACTAGTTTATTCTTTCCATCCTTCTTAGACATTATCACAGTGGTGTTTTGAGAAGAACTAGAGAGAGGCACTAGTAAACCCAACTAAGTAGACATGTAGTTGTGGGCTTTCCAATTCTCCCATGGATTTATTGGTTGCCTTACTTTTATTATTTAGGGGTGGTGGGATAGTAGTGGAAGTAAATATAGTGTAAATAAGAGTAACAGACATAGAAGACATAATTAGAGGAATAGGAATTACTGAGGGAGTATAAATAGTAGGGTTAGAGTAAGCATCGTCTACCTTTGAAAAAAAAGAGATGGTTGGACACTAGGCTAAGAGGAAATAACCTCTATCTTAGGCACCAAAATGGGAGGGGAACCACTATAATTAATGGACATGGACTCAAATAAACCAATAATCAAAGGGGAAATAAAAGACATAATAGGAGTAGTAGAAACTAAAGGGGATACATCCTTACTTGATTATTCTCCATGTAGTGGTGATTTTACCTCGATGTCCTAGAGTCTAATAAGCTTATCTATTTATATATCCTCCTCTTTATCTATATATTAACCTATAGCTTCCTCTCTTTATGGTCTTTCTATTAATAGTTCCTTAATAGCTAGACTTGTGGAGGGAGGTGAGCCCTTGACTTCTTGTAATATATAGTAACTTTATCAGCTATGGAAGATGCTTCTTATGTGTGTGTAATTGAGGTAACCATAGTTATCTTGGATTTATGTAGTAATAAGTTGGGCATGTATTTATAAATCCAAATAATCAAGGCAAATTAGATCAACATGAGCTCCCCTAAGGGAAATATCAGGCACTCCAAGTTCCTTGTTTACAACTTTTAATGCCAAAGGGGGTGTTTATGAAGGTTTTCCTCACTCTAGTGATGGATGAGAAGGTTTTTTGACCCAAAACTCTAAGGTATGCCATCCCCCTATAGGTGAGAGTCTAGTGAATATATCTAAAATTGAGGTAGAGGGCTCCCTTTAAATGATTTTTAAGAGTTCCTTGGTCAACCCAACTGTTTGTGCCCTTTATTTGAACTAGGAATCATCCGTGGCATTTAGAAACAAGAAATCATTGTCATAAAATTCATCTTGGTATGGAATATCAAGATATTTAATGTTATTTTGTATTTGGACATAAGGATCCTAGTCCTTGTGTGGTAATATGGCCAGTGAATAGTACTTACTATACCTACTAGCCTCATAAAAATGTTTGTGATTTATATAGCACATTATCCCAATCATGAGGTGATAGACATAGAAGGAGATCTTATTATTTATCAAATTTTCATCTATCCTCACCATAGTTGGTAGGCAATATCATGTTATAATATTTTATCTAGTACATATTTGGGGAGACACATGGATGCTACCTTGTGGTCTGTGACCATAATCATAGTATAGTCTAGATATAACCAATAATCTCTCCTAATTAGCAATCTATCTACATTATTTTTAAATACCCTGGGTAATGGGGACTCATGAATGGTCATCCATACATGGGGGTATACATCTTTTTTAATGCATACAATGTGTTGGGTATACATGTATATGTGCATAAAGGAATGCAAATCACATACATAGTTTTTAATTAAGTCTGGAATTGGGCTCTAAAGTGACTCATTGTGTAGATAAACTATGCCCAACATAATGTATATAGGGTATAAAATCATATATAAGTGGCCTCTCTGGGGTCTCTTATCCTTATGCATTACTTGTTCTTGTATCCTTTCACTAGTTACCTTACCTAGAACAAATGTCAACTCTTGGGTCATCACTAAGTCTAGCAATAGAACACACTCAGGGTGAAAAAGTTTTATGTTGGGGTATTTTTATAACCTATTTAGGAGGGCCATCCCAATATGGATTCCTATCTTTAAATTATTTAGGCATTGACTGCTTCTCCTTCATATTAATAGTCTCATTAGGAACCATCCACTTGCTCGATGTTTTATCAATTGATTTCTCCTTCTTCCATGAAACTACCATGTGAAAGTTGTATGTAGAATATATGATGGGGAAGGATAAAAAATTTTGGAATGAATCCTCTAGGATGCATGGTATAAATTTATTATTCTCTAAGTGGTGCAAGAACATGCCACCAATCATTTTACCAGTGAAAAACAAGTCTTGTAGGAGGTCTATGCACATTATGACCTCAGGCTTTACCAATGTGAAGTGCAGTCCTTATCATTTGAATGTGAGTAGGTCTATAGCCAAATATCATTGATATGGATTCAAATTTTAATTGTGAGTGTGTGTATCAACCTGATGAATCACTTCCTATAATGCTAAATAATTGAGGTAGTCATTGTTGAACATTGTTGGGTCAAAGACAGTGCCCTTGTACTCTATTGAATCCTTGATGGAGAATATAGATAGGGATAGGACTCCTTAGAATGTATTTGATGAGGATGCAATTTATAATTGAATATGTTGACAAAGTTTTATTTTTCAATTTTGTAGCTTAGCTCTTTTGGATGCACTATTATATTGAAACACAAGTAGATAAATCTTGTTAACAAGGAAGCAAGTGAACTCAAAGTTAGTTTGTGATCAATGAACATGATATTTATTTAAAGTCATTGGTATATACCATATTTCAATTAATTATTCATGAAATATTAATGTCTAATGTCTATAAATTTGATTTTTTTGTTCAATTTGAACTTTGCCACATCTTTATGGGTATCCACATAGGTATTGTTGATGCTTAAAAAGAGTGCCACATCATTGACTTTTGGAAGTGTTGTTTCATCACTTATTTTGATTTGGTTTACTATGTCACAAGGGCTATCAATAGTTAGGGTTAGGGATATTATGTTAAAATAATGTTTATAAAGTGAACAAATTTCCCAAACACTTTTGCTGAACACTTTTACCAAAGTAAAAAATGAGCTAAACAAAAATTCCTAACAATTTATCTAAATAAAAAATTCCTCTAAACACTTTCATTGAACAATTGTTCTAAAGGCCAAAATTTAAAAAATCAAAATCCTAAATATTTTCTCCAAATAAAAGTTCCAAACAATTTTTCCAAATACCAATTTCATACCAAGTATTTTTATCAAAGAGTTTCACTAAAAAAAATCTCTAAAGACAAGAATGTTGAAGTATAAATTTTGAACAATTTATCTAAATAATTAAGTGCTGAAATGTAATACTTTAAAAATATTCAAACAAAATCTCTGAGCAAGAGTTTTGAACAAGACCTACAAATAAAAAAATTGAATATTAACTTCTTGACAAGGTTTATATAGGTAAAAAATGATAAAAATTGCCAAAGATAGGCTTCTTAATGAATGTTCTGAAGACCAAATTCCACAAAGCTTAGAACTTCATGAATTGTGTATTTGTCAAAACCTTGTGCATATACATAACTTTTAAAAGGTATTAATAGGTTAGTCTAAATAAATAGGACATGTTCATATGTTTTTAGAATAATTAAGATAGGTTAAACACAAAGTTTTCTTTTTAGAATACTTTCAAGATAGTCTCAAACCTTTTTAAAAATATAGTGGGTCCCTAATCTAAAAAAGAATGGGGGTATGTTGGGTATAATAGCTTCATAGATTGGGTCATCTATTTTCTTAGATATTTATATTTTTGGCATAAATTCTTTGATAGGCTCCTATATTTGCTTAGGAATTTGAGCATTGTGTGAGGTATAATTTACATTACTTGTTTCAAAAACCTAATAAGTATGCATTTATGCCATTATAATGGGTTTCTCAGGTGATATGATAGAGAACTTATCAGATACAAATGATGTCATTTTACAATAGTAAAAATGTGCATCATCAATTGAAATTGTATACTCATGTAAAAAAAGTTTGCGTCTATGAAATGTAGAGGGTATAGCTTCCATTTCATGAATCCAAAGATGTATATTATAACTAATCAAATATGAATTGAAAAATAGTAGGTACCTTTTCTATACCTATTAGTAAATCCAATGTGATAGTTATTAATATTTGATTTGGAATGCTATAAAAACCATGTATAGGTTACTATGATATGTGAAGACTATTATTATTCAAACCCAATTATAGTATGTAAGTCATAGATTCCACTATCTATCCCATAGTTATTGTCAATTAATGCATGCTTGACTAGATTTTCATATATTTGTAATTGAATGAATAATGTAATTTTTTGGTCAATGATATGCTTAGGAGGTACATTTTATTTATCAAAAGTAATAGTATTATCAATATCCTTTAAGTTTGTTGTGTATTTATAAGAAGAGTGGTATCTCACAACATTGCATATAAAATATCCTTATAGGATAGTGTTTTCTTCAAGAGCTATATAATATAAATTTTTGTTGGACTATTATGTAGTTTGTCAATGAGATCATATCTCTTGGGTTGAGGAACTTTCCTTGGAGGAAGTGGAGGAGAAACATTGTGATTAATATGATTAGGTTGTGGATGTAAAGGTAGTCACCCTCTTCTAGTTTGAATAACATGAACATGAGCATATAATATGAGTCTTAGATGAATAATAAGAATCTACCGACTAATATAAGTAGGTATGGGGAGAGGAGGAAGCATAAAAGGTTGTGAACATGCCATTTGGTGTCTAGTTGTGACAAGAGTTAACTTGGATTGGATATTATAATAATGAGTAATAACAATATGAGGTGGTATAGGTTGGCTTTGTCCACAAGGGGTAAAATGTTCTTTGTATCCAAGACCTCTTCATTTAATATTTTATGGAAGGTACATACACTCTTAACCCCAAATGGTGATAAAAATTCATATGATGTTGGTAATTATGAAGGATAATTAATAGAGGAAGTATCATTGCAAAAAAAAGAATTAAAAAGTGCTTGAGGGTCTATTTTATAAATTTTATCCTCTTGATTTTATTTATTTATTATCCATGATCTAACATAATGAATAACATGCTAAAAGATAATACAATATGAAACCATGAAATCCATAATTATATGTATCATATAAAAGAAAGACTCACTCATTGATCCCATTATGAATATAATACAATACAAATAAAGTAATGCTAATGACTATGATTAAAATACAAAAAAAATCAAGGTATAATGATGATGTAAGCAAGGGTTTAAATTATTGTTTGGGCTCTCAAATATACTTCCTCATTCATTAATTACTATCTTCCCAATGTTTTAGGGAATAAACTATAGATACAAATTATGCATGTAATTCAATAACCCCATTTCTGATGGTATAGTGAGAGCAACTTCCCTAGGTGATACACTTATCTTAGGTTCACCACAAATAAAACCACTAAAAAATGCTTCATATGGTATAAATAAGGGATCTTCAACAATTTTTATATATTATTAATTTAGTTTTTTCTATTTTTGGTTTACCTTCACATTTATTTTGTCATCTTGCTTAGGTGTACACTTTCCATGGAGGAGTTACATTCCAAGTGGGAGTCACCCTTGAATAGTTATTCTAGGTATGGGAATATTTTGACCACCACTTATCATGTGAAATCCACCACTTGCATGTGGGAGTTACACATTCACTCCTTTTTGTAACTCTCATTTGTTAGCTATTCAACATGAGACTTAATTCATTTTATGCATTGTACTTTTGTGTGTGCAACTTTTGTCTCTCACCTACTACCTAGGGTTTCATGCATTAATTGATGATTAGAGAACTTGGACTAATCCAATATGGTATCATAACCTTGTTAACAATATTTTTTATCATTTAAAATCCTTGGTGATATTCTTGAATTATCACATCACTATTTTTATTCTTCATTTGGACATTTTTTGGGTTTTGGGTCCATTTTCTCAACATGAATCAAAATATATGATAAAAGGTCTTAGATTAGAAAATAAACAATAGATTATTTATGGGTTTTTCAAGTTATGAAATGGTTCTCTCCATTTTTTAAGATCCTGTATGGATTTTTAGTTCTTTGAGGGTTTCTATTATGCTTCATTTGAATCTCTTTGGTGAGGCAACAATCTTTCTCAGGTTTGCATGTAACCAAGTTTTGTCTAATCCCTGACCTATTAAATCTATATACCTCTAGTTTATAAATCAATGAGGATATTGTCATTGGATCTCTTTTTTTTTTTACTCTCTTGAAAAGCCCTTTCTTCTAACTCAGTGAGCAGTGTTCACTTGAGCTCGAGGTAGTTTCCATAGTCAAACCTTAGTTTTTATCCTAACTCACTCTATGCACTCAAGATTTTATCAAGGTAAGTTTAATATTTTAAAATGAGATTAGATATTGGGCTTGGATCCCATCTTAAGTCTTGTATTTATCTCATGTCATTGATTGACCACCATTTACCTTAGGTTCTCTAGATTCATTAGGTTTCATGAACAAGCTTGATAGTTGACTCACCATCATGGACATTCATATCTATTTGGTCATATGAATTCATGGAAAATTTCACTCACTCAAAAATTGGTTGGCATGTTGATGAAAACTTCCATCCTTGTGACTTACCTCATATATTTGGTTGTGCTCAGGCCTTTCACATTCAACATAGTTTTATAATAAAACCCATGGTATCACTAATTGGTATTTCCTTTGTCAACTTGATATTGTCCCTTGAGATTCTATCAAATTCTCTTTTGAACTAAGTTGAGAGACTAAAACTTCACTATCTACTCCAAAACCCCCTTGAACCTGTCATCATCCTCATAAATTTCATTGACAAAACCCTCTAGTCTTAGTTATAGTCATCTCACCACCATTCATATAGATTATGGATTATATGGTATTTCTCAACCTATATGCATCATTAACCATCTGGTAGGGCTTGTTTTTCATGAATACCATTATTTTTGCATACAAGTAGTTTCAACAAACACACTTGAAAAAATGCATGGAATTCTTTCTTTGAAATAATCCTAATTTTTTTAGGGATCACCTTTAGATTACACAATAGAACATCATTTAGGACCTAATTCATAAATTTCATGCATCATAATGTTTTTGATCAACAATCACATATACAAGCACTAATAACCAACAACCTACATTCCAATTTCATAATGCTATGAACAACTAGAATGAAATTAGGCACATCCAAGAATGTCTGATTATCCAATTGATATATAAGCAAATAAGTTATAATGGAAGTGAAATACTAAGCACAGAGGTCCAAATGACCAAACATAAGGATTCAACACATAAACTCACTTAGGTAGTCTTATCACATCATGAGACCAATAAGTGGATATATCTAAACCATTGCTATAGCCAACATGACAAGCTATTGAGTTACCATTTTTATTTGGGACTCAACCAAGCAAGGACCACCCTTGAGTTATCCCCATTGGGTCACTATACCATGATCCAAGTTCTTTAGGAAACTATTTAGATTCATTCCCTTATTTGATGGAGGTCATGCACAAGATATAACTCTATAATGAAGGATTATTCTCTTTAAATTAGATGAGTTACAATATAACTAAATCAAGGTGGATGACATCACACACATGAGCATCTTATTGAATAAGTGTAAAATTGGCATAGGGAAAACACTTACTTCCCATGATATAAAAATACCATCTCATAAGACAAACATAGGGGTATTACATCTAAATGTTACTTAATTATCCATTGGTTATCATACCCAGTTATTATATAAACATAGGTGTTCACACTATTCAATTATCATGTGTATGACCAAGCAAAAGTTTATTACTTAAATAATATTAGGCATTAACTTATGTGTTCATTAAAGAAGATTATGATTTAGTAACTCATTTTCAAGGTGGACTATTTAATCATATAACCAAGTGTAAACATTAAGGTTTCCATAGCTTATAAAATTCTCATCCTCATTTTAGGATTATTTACCAATCACAAAGATTATTCACATTTTAATAATTCCAAAACAAGGTATAACCAAAATTTCATTAACAAGGTACACTTATAATTTTAAGCATGCATATCTACTATAACCAATCTAAATCTATTCTCATGAAGCATTAATGACAACATAACTAGCTTTCCATTAATCAAGAGTTGCATTATAAACAATTGAAATAATAAACCTTATGAAACATGCCATATATCTAAATCACTACAACACCATTATTGGTATAATCCATAATCCATAATATAGGCCCATACAAGAAGATCATTAATCCAAATTATTTCATTTCTCAAATGATATAAGTAAGATCACTTAAAATGCTCCTACAACTAGTAAACATTCATTGCCATAATATATTAATGAAAACATATTGCTTGATTCACCAAGGAACCATTTGCATAATCTATTTATAAAAAATTATTTTCAACCCAAATTATAAACATGCTAAGGGTCATGTATTCAATAAATGTGTTACAATTATAAATTAATCACGTTCAAAATTATTTCTAGTTGTATACCATAACCAATAATTTTTAGTAATCATGAATATCCATGAAACAGTCCTATCTAATAACTAATGCCAATTAAGTTTAATACAACAAAGTTGTTGCTGAAGGCAAGGGGATAAAATTCAATAACTAGAAAAATTAGTTACAAATTTAAATATACATCCTTTCCACCATAACAAGTAAATAGAAATGTGCATGGAATTAATTGAGAATCTTAAATATAGCTACGAGCTCATTAAACTTCTTACGATTCATGCATATTTCAAATTTATAAGTGAATCAATATATGACCACCATGTACATACAATAACATATAAAAATCAAATCATACATTATACAAATGGGGTTACAACTATTTTTTCAATGTAAGAAAAAGAATCAACCACATATGCATATCAAGGTGATAAATATAACTAGTTAGATACATGAGAGCCAAGCTACCTGATTCCTTTCCATTACCAATAAACACATTATAAACAATATTATTATTCCACATAATAATTATTACAAGACTACATAATATAAGTGGATAGAACCAATATATAAGTGGAAAGCCAAACTACAATCCCACATGCCAACTAATAATCAAATAGCAACTGACATGATAAAGAAACATGCCACTTCATGTAAGTCTAGGTGCATCAATTGAAAAGGATGAATACAATAAGTAGAACACCCCTCAAAACTAGCCCTATGAGCCCAAACATTGGTGGCCCTTACCACCCCACCCATCAGCTAGATGGAATTTTTGACAATCATGGTTAGGGAAGGGATTCTAAACATGTCAAGGTTTCCAAGCCATTAGATGACTCAACATAATAACCAAAGGTAAAATAGGCAAGTGACTAACATCTTAAGACATCATACCAAGATGAGACATAAATAAATAAGTAAACAACATTTATAAAAATTGGGCATGGGGATATTACACTATAGTTATTTGAAGGTCATACTATGGATTTATAAACCAAATCCATGCTCATGAGATTTGATATCACCATACTTAAAACCTCCAAGCATATGGTCACCCTTAATGTCCTAGATACCAATCTGTATTCCATGCTCATAAGCACTCAACTACAACTTAGTTATTTAAGCCTAGTCAAAGAATTATTATTATATAACAATAGAATTCAAATAGTCATTTAATATGATAAGGATTGAAATTATAATTCAAGCAAGGTATACTTAGAACAATGTCACAACCTAAAAATAATCAACAATATAAAAATAGTCAACAAACATATGACCAATCCATGTATTTGACATGACTTAAAGCCAAACACCATGATTCTCATGGTGGGAAACTCATGATTCAAGTAATTATTCAAAGTTGGAAAATTAATTTAAAGGTCAAGGATCAATACAAGAGATTCATGGGATAATCATGAGGTCTCACGACCTCATATTATCCTGGATCAAAAATCAAGTTAAACTATTTGACATAAGGTAAAAACCTCCAAAATAATCTTAGATAAGGATTAAATTCTACTATAATTTAATGAATTTCAATAGGGCTTCACCCATATCACAACACAATAAGAGTTTCATAAATGTATATAAACCCAATTTAAAACTTAAAATATAGTCCTTTAATTGATTTAACCGAATCCAAAAATAAAATAGAGGACCCCTTTCTAAGGAACAATAAATAAATTAATTTGATTTCTAACTCTGATTTAAAATCAAAACCTTTTATTTTAACATTAAACTAACCTAAATTGATTTTTAAATCCCTAATTCATAAATCAAATCCATATAACATTTTAACATGTAGGATGAGAGTCATGTTTTTAAGGTAAAGGGAGGAAGAGAAAATACTCAGACCTAATTATTACATAAATTTAGATTGTTATTTTCCACCTAAGAGGTATTTTAACCCAATAAAAATATATGTAAAAATGAGGTTTAAAATAACCAACAAGACATATACACACATCCTTTTTAACCAACAATTTTTCCCTACATTTTCCATAGTCAAATAGGGTATGGAGACTTGTTTTTATTCCAAAAATGACCCATAATTGACATTCCATAGTAATGAACAACAAAATAAAATTATTTCAATCTTAGAAATCATGGGAATTACTCCCAGAATGATTCATACCAGATTTAGATTACTTGCACAAGGTAAGAATAAAGTAGTTTGTATATTGAACTTTTAATGAAAAGAAGAGGAAAATCCATTCCCATAGCTATTTACATAATCAAAATTATATCTTAGCTGCTTAAAAATCAATCTTAAAACCACTTAGGAAATTACAAGTTAAGAAGACAATGGATTGCAGGGAAGAAGCAGGCCATGGGGTTTTGGTGTGGCCTTGTGAATCATTGGTCAATCCTTGATTATCTCCCTTTTCATTATCCTCCCTTCTTCTCACCCATAATTCCACTCTCTCAACTTATTTCTTTCTCCCATGCCATCCAACTTTTAATTTAAGAAGAATATAGTTTCCTTCATGTATTTGCTATTTATTTCTATACCTGAGTATATAGAGCATTCCCCATTGGATACGGATCATGGGAAATATAATGTTTACTTATTTTAATTTTTTTCCCATCCATGGCATTTAAATAACCCCCCTACTATGTTCCTCCCTTAACCACCACCGACCCCTCTATCTATCACTCTTCAAAGAGTAAAACGAGATTTGAACCCCTAATTTGTAATATAGAAATTTGAGTTAAAAACAAAGTTCTACCACAACTTTGGTCTTCCATTTGTATTTCCCTTCCATACCCCAATCAATGCAACTCATGTATCTTTCTATCCAAATAAAATAAAATTAAAAATATGAAACAAACTTCCTCATTCTCTCTTGCATTCCACTCTTCTCCATACACCATATTCCTTCCCCCACACACCAAACACTCCTCCCCACACCATCCTCTTTCCTCTCTCTACATCTCCCCTACATCCCATACCCATTAAATTATGGCATTAAATGCTATGAGATAAAAATCCTCTCCCTAAATCATCGACCCCCTCCATATAAGCACCAAAAATGACCAACTATTATAATGACATGGCCCTTAGTGTTCGGGTTTGAAAATCCAAGTAAAAAAATAAGAATAAAATAAAAGGATTCAAATTCCCAATGGTTTTAACCATGAAAATAAATATAAAGGGGGGTTAAATAAAGGTCTAAGTGGGGTCATGGGGAGATTTAGGTGAGTTCACCTAAGATGTCCAAGTCACTGTGAAAGATAGTTGGATCAACAATGATGAGAGAGAGAGAAATTATACATAGTACCGATAATTATATATTAATTATACATTAATAGTACCTTATCAATAATGAATAAAGTAATATAGAATAGTAATAAAACATTAATTACACCAATTGTCCCATACATCATCAAGTGAAATAAATTAACATAACATATCCATAAACCTATATTTAATTTTTTAATGTATTAAAATCCATCAATACTGTCCAACTAGATAAAAGTAAAATAGGAGTAGCTATACATGCGATACTAACAATGATCAAGCAGTCATATATGTATCAAGATAAAATAAATCTAAATGTAAGAAATATATGTATATCATATAAAATAATTGAATGTGAACATCAACCATAATATCCCTAACCATAAAAGATACTTGAACATCTCACATCATACCAATGAAACATGTCCAACACCAACAACTGTTAGTCTAGTACTATCAAAATGTGATAAAACATGATATAATCAAATGATTGTAAAAGTCTACTAAGTCAAGTTGGGACATCCTCTCCTCCTTAAAGATTAGCCATCCCAAGACTATCAATAATGAGGACAAATTCCTTGAAAAAGTTTAATTAAATCAATTAATACTGCTACAAATCTCTCCACTCGTTGTAGGGTGGAAATGCCTTAGCCATATCCCATAGGCATTCCTATCTAATGTCATCAAGATAGACACATTATCCAATGCATTAGGATAATTAATGGCTTCCTTCCCATCTTCACATGTCATTTATGACATTGAAAAGAAAAAATAACACTTATATAGTAGTATCACAATAGAAAATTCCATTAGGTCTCTCGACTTGGATAGAAATTTTCCACTCACATGCCTTAGAAAAGGCCACCAAGACATTAAAATTTGGCAAAACCAGCCACTAAAGTTTCACCAAACCAGAATTCCATCCTTAAACAACATAATTGCATAGCAATAGATAGTAATACTTCCCATATAACAATGCAATTATTAATCATTCTAGTCATTTTTTGAAGGTGATTAATTTAACATAATAAGATAATAAATTTATAAACAAAGTAGATTATACTTGCCTTTCCTTAAAATACTTTATAGTAAAATTAATATAGGTAATTACAATCAAATAACAAAGCCAAAGAAAAGCAAGACATAAACACTGGTGCCAACACACCTAGACCTACAACATGAGGTCAATAAACGTGATCATCTAATCCCACTAGATTGTAATTAGGATCACAAATAAAAAGTGGAATCTTCCACTATCACATTATGATACATACATAATCCTAAGAATATTCATTACAAAATGTCTCTACTTAAGGGTAGTAATCCATACCGATATGGTTACTCCACTAGATCATCAACCATTCAGGGGTTAGTGCAACATCCCATACCAACCATGTTGAACATTGGAGAAGCATACCAAACATCACATGCAACCTAAAGGCTTATAGAAAATTCTCTAATACACATGTAAGCTCACATAATGATCCATGGATACCAATTCCACCATTAAAAATCATCTATCTGAGGGCATCAATCAAATTTCATCACTCTGTCAAAGAGTCAAGTGAGTACCTAGGATTTTTAACACCTCCTAATCAGGGCTTAGTACTACTCTATCAAATCATAAAATCAACATAAATAATAGTAATGCTTCTAAAAATATATATACAAATATTTATAATAGATATAACAATAACAATACTTTAACCAAAGCATGGTTACACCTATAGACCAAAACATGCATGCATTTCAACAAGTACCACCTTGCCAATTTGCATAAATGTCCAAATCCATAGGACCAGTTAGTGATTCATAAGGGCATATAATAATAAAATTCATAATGGTTAATTTTACTACAACCTCTAACAGGTGGCTAAAGGAATGCTAAATCCATAAAGTGACCATGTTTCACTAAGATATGTTGATGCTCAACTACCCCCTATTCCCATAATGTGGACACTCCTTTCTTAATTTTCCCAAAATTTCTAATATGCCAAGCTTGCTAAGTCATTTGGCTGCATATAAAATTGATTTAATACTTCTTAGAAAATTTTAATTAATCATTAATCTTACAATACAAATTAATATTTAAAAACATTCAAGTTATTGCAAGGTTTATTCAAGTTTTTATTCAAATAAATGAATAATTAACCATTGATGAATTTAAATGTGGAGACAAGCTCTCACCAAGGGAGTTCCATCTGGTTCCCCAATTGGCATGAACACAATAAGCTTCGCTTAATATTACTTGACTAACTTTATATTTTTTAAAAATCATTTTACTTGAAAATTTTGCTTTAAATTAGTTTTAATTTGCTTATGATAGGCATTTGACATTTTTAGAAGTCTAACTTAAATTCTCACTTGACCTTGTAGGATGTCAAAGTTAAAGTAGTGGTTTGTGATGATTTGTAAGATGTCAAATATAAGACGATGAACTAAAGAGGATAGGTGTCCATGTCACCAAACCTCATGATGCCTTAATAATTCATCATATCACACAAGACACTTGAAATACATCTATGAATCTCATGAGCCATGTGGCATCATCAGGATACATGTCAAAATCTTATCTCCTCTTAGAAAGTCCATTCAATATGATCCACCATGTATCCTCCAGACATCCCACCATAGTGATGAAGCCCATGAGATGCCACCGCATGTCTCTATAATAACTAACTAGACCTAAGGAGTCTTCCAAAATGATGCGAGTTCCCTTCAAATTCATCCAACATTGCTACATGTCCACAGTGTATCGTATCTGATCCAAAGTTCATGAGAGATTAAAAGGCAATTATGTGGATTCACCCAAGCCATCTAATCAAGGCTTGATGGTATACAACTATCTAAGGACCCTCTTGAGAGTGACACTTGGTAGAAGAATGAAAAAAATCTTGTAAAATAATTGGCATTCACCCATAGAATAATCAAACCATAGTGCCTATGAACAACACCAATGTCAAAAATGCAACCCAAAGCAAGAACCCATAACCTCGAAAGGGATTTTTAGACTCAATACAACAGACTATTCAAAAATTATCTAATGATTTCTTAAATCTCAAGAAGAAAATGGGTAACATTGCTGAGAGTTCTAATAGAAATTATAATTTATAAAGGTATAACATACCCTTTAATAGGTCTAACATCAATAGTGATTCCCCTTTGCGTAAAATACTTGAGATCAACATTTATGAGATGGCCTTGCCTAATTAGTACTAAATGCACAATATAACTAGACATGGAGAATTAGAATGTGTTGAGTTCTGCCATGCATTTGAAGTTATTCATATCCAAATGGAGGGTTCAAGATGAATCCCATTGATCAAAATAATGATAAGAGATTTGATAATACTAATGATGCCTCTAGAGACTCAAAAACTATCCTAATGGTTGAGTCCTATGATTTCCCTAACCAAGATGAAAATGACCCTGAAGACAATGTTAAGGAAGTGCATGCTTTCTAAAAATATTAGAGGAAACATTATTCTCTAAGAAGAAAAGGCCAAAACCCATCTATGAGAACTTCCACCCCACATAAAAAATGGATACACCTCTTGATGGGAGGACAAACAATAATCCTCCACACCCCAAATGTAAGGATATTTGACTAACAACAAAAGCTTTTTGCATGACATCAAAAGGTGGATATAACATAGTGGAAGACATGAAGAGGATCAATAAAAATATAATGCTTCATGAGCTTACCCAAATCACTAAACAATGTGATTTTCTATTGAAATCATTGAATGAAAATCCTAACTCCAACAAAAGTAAATCAGTTCATGTGAATGTAGTAATGTATAAGAGCAAACATGAGGTTCCACCATTCTTTTTGACTATAGGGGTTTTTGGTAAGAATCTCCATAATTGCTTACTTGATTCTAGTTATTTAGCTAACATTATGCCTTTAGGAATTTGTGGAAAATTATGACTAAAACCAATCAAATCAGAGAAAGTAGTGGTTCATCTAGATAAGTTAAGAGTGAAAGTGATGGGTGAATTATTGAATATTCACATGTAGCTCGCCTAGGAATGTCAAATCCAATAGTTCATCAACATCCAAGTTATTGACATAATTGAGGCTTATGGATTATTATTGAGCCACAACTAGATTAAATCCTTAAATGGACATATGTCCATTAATTATTCTCACATATGGCTACCTTGGCATCAGATTCCCAATCAGATCAGAATTGATTGGGAACCCAAGATGAAATATATGATCACTGAATACATTGCCAATAATGAGAAGGTAAAATACTGGTCCTCTGATTTAGGTATGTATACTTTGGAAACTATTAACATTATTATAGATGATGAAGTGAAAGAGGAAAGAAAAGAACCCTAGACATTACACTTCTATGGTGCATGAGAAAATTAAGGTTCTGGTGCTAGGATTATTTTGATGAATCCCAAAGGAAAATAACACCCAGATTCTTATAGATTACATTTTACTTGTACTAATAATTTGGTATAATATGAAGCTCTCATTTTAGGACTTAAATTTTCAATCAATCATAAGGTAAAATACTTATTAGTCTATAGTGATTTGGAGTTAGTTGTTAACTAACATCAAAGTAATTATCAGTGTAAACAATCCTATTTAAGAAAGTATAAATTCATAGATTGGGATTTAATTGAGCATTTTGATTCATTCAATATTTTTTTTTGCCCAAGAAGAAGAACCAACTAGTAGATGCTCTAAGCTTAGCATTAGTGAACCGGGTCCCTCTTAAGCCTTTGAACCTACATGAATTCATTATGAAGATAATTTCATGCCCATCTATGCTAGATAACATCAATCACTTCCAAGTCTTTGATGATGACAAGAAGATAATTGAATTTTTGTGTAACGATGACATATTAAAATATCATATCATTGATGAACAAGATGAAATTTTTATATAAAGTTCAAAGGAAAAACAAGATGGAGTAATCTAGCTTAAAGAGAATTGAATCTGCATAGGCATGATCTCTTTGGAGAGGATGTTTGATCCATATAAGTAAGGAAATGAAGCTAAGCAACTTAAAGTAAGTGGGAAGGATTATAAGCAAGTAAACATAGGAGATCCTAGGAATGAGTAGAATGTCAACATTGGTCTAGTGTGCATTGATGAAGAGTTGAAGAAAGAAGCTACCCTTTTGACCAGGTTTAAAGATGTCATCATTTGGTCCTATGATGACCTCAATATATTTGATACTAGTGTGATTACTCACAATATCCCATTGAAAGAAGTATACAAACATTTCAAGTAGAGATAAAGATGAGTAAATCTAGTGCTAAAACTAGTAATTTTAAAATAGGTGAAGAAATTACTCGATCCAAGGATAATATTTCCTATACGGTACTCGACATGGGTTTCCAATCTTGTGCTAGTTTGAAAGAGGAATGGAGAAATTAGAATTCATGTTTATTTATAAATTTGAAAAAATATTTTAAGAAGGATAATTATGCTTTTCCATCTTTGGATGAAGTCATATAGTCGGTAAATGGATCTAGAATGATGTCATTCCTAGATGGATTTTTAGGCTAAAACCAAGTCCTAGTAAACAAGAGTGATATAAAGAAGACTTCATTCACCACTAAATGGGGAACATTTACCTACAAACAAATGCCATTTAGACTTATCAATATAGGAGAAAATTTTTAGTGAGTGATGGACCATGTGTTCCATGGATTAATAGGTAAATGCATAATTATCTATAGAGATGATCTAACAATTTTTTTCTAAAAATAAGGAAGATCACATGATGCATTTAGAAAATAAAAAATGGTTTATAGAATAAACATGTTAAGTGTTTCATATGTCAAGGTATTCATTATGACAAGTGTCCCAATAAGAAAAAGGAAGCTAAAAAGGTGAATTTATTGAATTCCTATAATATTGATGAAGATGAATATGTTCTAATTTTTCAACTAGAATATCATTATGATTCTAACATTCTAATTAAAGAATTTTCAAATTTTGAAGAAGAATTTGAAGCTAACATTGCATCAAATCACTCTAAGACTTGATGATCCACTTGATGATCCAAAAATGAGCCTTCACATTATATTTATAGAGTTTCTAAAGTCTATTTATCAAATCAATTGAGAGACCTAAGTAGCAAGTAAATGTGGATGACAACCCATCTAGATAGGTGATAAGGACATAAAGTTGATGAACAATAGAAGCATTGATTAAAGCAAGCCACATCCACTATACATGTTAGTTCTCAGTGTGTTGGGATTCCCCACTCAATATAAGGAGTGATACAAATAGATATTATTGATTTATATGATGATTTTGATAGTGGGTTATGGGTCCACTACACACTTAGAATTATTCTTATGCTGACATTCCTAACATCATAACAAGAATCTATCAAAACACCTAACAACATTGTACCTTTGATAATGTGGTAAGGTCTATGAAGAATAAAAAATGGTTAACTTACCCATTTTCATGATGATAGATAGACCTTATCATTAGTCTTATAGACTATCAGTCATCATCAACAAACTCATATTCTCCTTGAGGAGAATAATCATTATCAGATCCTGGATTAGAATTGACATATGGATAGATGTATAATGCAAAAGGTATCCTAATGATCTGGCTAGAAGCTATAGGTGGAAATTGAGCTTGATGTGTAATAGTGAATCTTCTCCATAATGTAGCAATAGGTTAGACATTTGATCTTAGCCTGGCATCAAATTGGTGGTTCTAGATAGAGAAAAGTTTAAACTTAACTATAAAATGAATTCTAAGGGCAATGAAGATATTTATAACTTGATCTATAATAATAGTAATTGCTAGATCATTTGAAGGCTTTGTAGGAATAATACAATCCAAAAATTCTTTGAGATGTTTAGGAAAATCTATTGAAGACCAAAAAGTTTTAGTACTAGGATTGAATGATGGCCAAAACCTAGACTATTGAACTAAAAATTTAAATCCATGGTGAAAAATAAAATTTAAACATAATTTTTCTTGAGTAATCTTGTTTACCATAATATCATCATTATTAATATAATTCAGAATCATAGATTCCCATCTTCTACCATCTAGTTCTTAAAATTGAGAAGTATATGGTACATGAGTATTATTTAATTATAGTGAAACATCATAGGATTCTTAGGTTATTCTAGTAATTTATTGC
Organism: Torreya grandis; assembly: GCA_037957365.1. Taxonomy (NCBI): domain Eukaryota; kingdom Viridiplantae; phylum Streptophyta; class Pinopsida; order Cupressales; family Taxaceae; genus Torreya; species Torreya grandis. Next base: position 413,075 of record JARHVA010004240.1, on the reverse strand, counting down.
TAAAGTTAAGAGTATATTGTCTTCAAAGATTGCCAGAGAGAAGTATGAAATTCTTCTCTTAATTTTGTGACAAGAGATACATTATAACCTTGATTTTTTTCTCTTGATATAAAATCAGAAAGATAATTGTTTTTACCAAAAATATGTTCTACATAAAAATCAAAGTCAAAGAAATGATTCCCACCTTTTTTTGATTATTTATATTCTCAAGAAAACTCATAAAATTCTTGAAATATGATCTTATGACAATTTTTTTAGATCTAACAAAAAACATAAATGAATGTATATATTTGATGGTTGTAATAAGTTCTTTATGAGTAGAATGATAATTCAATTGATCTTTCTTAAAAGTACCAGAGGAAAACTTGAAAGGCTATTCTTTACCATTAGAGATTTTTTTATTTCAATACTACACACCAAAAATGATTAGATGCATCAGTTTCAATAACATTTAATCCATTGCTTGGAAGACTTAGAGGAGGTAAATTTTGATAATTATCTTTGATTGTCTTGACTACAATAGTCATTTGACCATTCCATTCTGGAGTATTTTTAGAGAACCTTTTATTTATCAATAGTTTGTCTTGAGCAATGTTATAATATTAACCTGCAATATAATTGACACAACCTATAAATCTCTGAAGTGTCCTTTATCTCTAATTTCATCAAAAAATTTACTGATCTCTTTAAGAACATGATCTTGAAATGTAACTTCTCTAGAGGTTATCTTAACACCAAAGAAATAAATTTCATCCTTGAAAGTAATCAACTTTTTAGCATAAAGAACCAATCTATTATCATAAATAATCTAATAAAATAATTTTAGATGATCAATATGTTCCTTTGGTGATTTTGAGAAAACAAAGATATCATCAATATATACAATAATAAACTAAGAGTATGGAGTAAAAATATGATTCATCATATTCTAAAATATGTTGGGAGTAGTTTTTAGACCAAATGGAAGTATATTCCATTCATATTGACCAAATGGAGTAATGAAATCAATTTTATACATGTCTTCTTCTACAACTTGGATTTGCCAAAATCTTGATTTAAGATCAAATTTGTTGTAGACCTTACTGCCATAAATCCTTTGTAAATTTTCATCCTTGGAAAGATTTGGATGTTGTAATGGAATCACATATTTGTTAAGAGGAATGTAATTCACAATTAACCTTTTCTATCCTCTTATTTATTTAGCCTTTTTATTGACATAAAATTCTTCACAACCCCAAGGAATGTTAGATTCTCTGATAATGCCCATTTATTTTAACTGAGAAATTTCTTCAAAACATTCTTGTCTCAAAGAAGGAGACATACCTAAATGATAAGATTTAAATTTGGGTTCAACAAATTTTCCATTTTTATCTTTAAACATCTTTAACTCAATTTTAAAAGTATAAATCTTTCTATGCCAAAATTTAAAGGATTCTCTAAACAATAATCCTTTTTGATTTTATAATAATATTGTAAATTTCTAAACTACACAAACTGATACTTTTATGGATCCAGACATTATTTATAGGCTCTCTAGTTTTCTCTTTTAATGGAATTCTACAAACATACTACTCTTTTTTAACAAGATCAATATTATTTCCAAGCATAATTCTTTCATGAAAATGGAAACAAGATAAATAAAAACTAAATTATCAGAACCAATCATCATATCATGTTTTAGAATCTCATGTTGTACCACAAATAGATAATATATCTGATTTCCTTGTAAGAAAGGAACATGGGAAAATAATCGAGATACTATTATCATTATATTGAATGTTAATTTATGAAAATCTACTTTCCTTTGGTCACTGGGAATAAAGTGATATCTTGCCAAATAAATATCAAATATTATATATAGAATCATATCTAATTGATAAGGCTTGAATCCATTCCATTTAATAACTAACTCAAAAACATGATTATGAGTTGTATGCACTTTGAATTGATGAATGTGAGAAGTTTCATTTTCTTGATAATTTTCTTAAGTAGTTTGAGTAGTCATGGCTATTTATTGTTAAAATTAAATTTCATCATCTTTTTCTTCAATGTATTCCTTTGATAATTTAGTGAACTCCTTTTGAGATCTATCTCAAAATAATTTCAATTTCTCAATTCTCCTTATTCTTCATTCAGCTTTAGACATCTCATTTTTTCTATAACTTTATTCAATATTTTGTTGTAAATAAAGTTGTTTGAATTGTGGCACATTTTTGCTAAATATTTTTCTCTCTCTTTTTCTTAGCAAGTATATACAAGTATTCTTGTTCACATTCTATATTTGTTGTGCAAGAGTAAATCTAGTAGTAATTAAATAAACTAGAGTTTTTTCATACCTTAGATTTCACTAATATAACTATTGAGATAATGTTATTGCATCAGGTATGAGAACTCTTACCATGTGAATCTAAAATTCAATTTTTATTTCATAATCAGAAGATTCTTTTGATTCAAAAGAATAGTAATTTAATACAATGTTATCTTCAAATTATTCATTAGATTCTAAAAATTCTTTATTTGAAATGTCATAATAATAATGATCTCCTAGTTCAAAAATTAAAACATATTCATCTTCATCAATATTATAGGAATCCAAGAAATTCACCTTTTTGGATCATGGGCAACTTCCATGATAGATTGGGGTGTTTTTAAGGTGCACCACAAGACACAAGATATTGAGGGATAGCTGCTATTGACTGACTATATTCAAGGACACACATGCTTATGTGTGAACATGCCACCAATGGCAAGTGTTTAATCAAAGAGAAGTAAAGGTAACCATGCTTTTAAAACTAGTAATCAAAGTGAATCCATTTTCATAATGGGGCCTAAACTTCATAAGAGTAATCAATCCAAACTCCTCGATAGGATATGTTGAGGCCAACATTCCCTGATATTTTAAAAATTTGGACCCTTGAGAAACCCTGAAGATTAAACATGGAAATATGGCATGTTAAGATCATTTGTAGAATTTGAAAATCATCTACTTTATCAAAGGCAAGCTTACTTATTAAATTTTTCTTTAATTTTGTCTAACATTACTAATAACTAGGTCTTCATGGATTTTAGTTATAGGTTCCATGGTGTTCTTGAGAAATTCATGTTCCAAAATCCTGGCAAACCCTCAGATCAAATTTGAATATTGGTAGGAACTAAATTTGTGGGAGCCTTTATACTATTTTAGACTTAAGCACAATTATCATGTTTAAATATTTAAGTCATGTTTCTTAACATAACTCAAACTTATCCTAAAATCACTTGGTCCCCTTTATTATTTTCCCCTTTCAGTGCTATATATTTATAACTTTGTCTAATGTTAGTTTTTTAGGGTCCCTTTTAATACTTCCTAACTTGGTCCCTTTAATTCATAGCTTGGCCTAAAGTTTTAATCCTAAGGCCCCATCATATTTATTAATATGAATGAGACCTTAGATTTAGCACCTTAGCCTAAGTATTTTGTGTTACTATGAGTCCTAACTTAATTTCAATGCATCTTTGTAGATCTAATGGCCCATGTTTCATCATGGGGATTGATCAGATGGTATGAGGAAAGACTAAAAGAATCCAATACTTAATAGTTGGACCAATCACATTCAAGCTCTTTGATTTCAATCAATGGTTCACACTTCATCATGGATCAAAGATCAAATAGAGTGAAGACATCATGGAAAATTCAAAAGCCCAAGAGCTTCACAGAGTTACCCCATGATATTTACATGTTCAAAGATCAAAAGAAAAGGGACCCACTTGATAAAAGAGACCAATCATGAGAAAACCCATAGATCATGATCATACAAGTCTCACTTACTCATAATACCTTGATCTAATGGAGTGCATTGAGTTTGAGGAACTAGAAAACCCATAGTGGTGCAAAGTAGAACTCTCACATTGGGTCACATGAATTTGATGAGCTTAAATTTAATGTTCACATGATCATCATTTGACATTCATGAGGATGTATTTGATGTCCACGTGACCATCAAATTTAAGCCCATCAAATTAAATTTTTCACTAGCTTAAAATTAACATTTGTGCAACCATCATTTGATGTCTGTGAGGAAATATTTGACATCTACAAGACCATCAAATTGAAGATAATTAATTATTTTTCTTAGGACTAAAATACACTCAAAAATATTGCTAGAAAATCCCTCAAAAGAAGCTCAAACTCTAGAAATCTTTAATCTACAAATATTGAAATAGTCTTTTGATCTAAATTCATGTAAAATAAACTTAGTCTAAGTTTATATCTTAAGATCACCATTGAATTTTGTTTGAATGCTGTGAACCTTAGGTTAAAGACTTATATTAAATATTATTTTAAAAGGGGACTTGATAACATAAAACTTAGACCAAATACTTTTTACCAAAGGGTTTTATTATGTTTGTTAATATGATTAATCTCTAATATCAAAATTTGTCATTTGATCATTTTGACCCCTTTAAGCATGTTTTATAGATTCAACATAAATATTTTAGCCCAAAGTATACATTGTGTTTATTAGACACAACATAAACTTTATCCTAAAATATTTAGCCAGGGTCTCCTTCGTATAATCTCCAAAAAATTTAGGCATAAAACACTTTAGCCTAAATTTTATTTCATGTTTTATAAACACAAAATAAACCTTAACATAAGATGTTTAAACCTAAGTCCCTAACTTAATAATGTGTTAACTTAAAGCTTATGTATCTTTACATATCTACAACTCATGCTTCATCATAGGAGGATGATCCAATGATGTGAGGATGTCAAAGAATTTTCAATGGAGCTCTAAGAGCCCATGGGCTTGACACATAGTGAAAGAGCATTCAAAAAATAACTAAAAAAATATATAATGGTTCATGATTCATCATGCTCCTTGATCCAATGATATGAAATTACCAATTACTTTTCAAAGGATCTCAAAATGCCTGTAGAAGTGCCAAGTGTCAAAACTATGAAGCTCAATACCAAAAGAACCAATGACAAATAAGGACCTAAATCATTATCAATAGATCATGGTTGATCACAATATCTTCATCTGATGGTGTGAAATAAAAAGGTCATTTTAAATGCCAATGACTGGTGCTCAAAGGAATTTATGAAAAATGCCATGAAAGTTCTAGATCGATGCCACATAAGCATCACATAAGCATAAAAGGATAAAATAAGAGATCTTGTGTGCTAAAAAATGTGAAAGTATAAATGCAAAGGTCCAAATCAAATCCAATGCATGCATAAATCAAAGTATAGATACATCCTACCATTAAAACTAAAAAACCCTAAACCCTACACAAAAAAGACCCTAAGTGGATTCATTTGGTTATAATTCAATTTGAGAGAAGCTCAATTGCATTTTTGAGCACAAAAGAGCTATCACAAAGATCAATTTCTATCTATTAGTGAAAAATTTGGAAGTAGAAGCCATGGTAGCTCATAGGTAGAAATTGACAAAGGATATAAAAATCTATCCATGGAAAATGAGGGAAAAATCTTCAAGGAAAATGAATTAGATGTTGTATCCCTAAACAATGGAAACATGAATTTGTCTAAACTCTTCTTCACCATAGAGGAGCTAAAGCCCATCACTAAAGAGTAGTAGATAATTTCCATGGTTATTAGGAAATATTATGACCTATTTGTAGTTTATATGGCTAGCCTTCATTATGCTACTAAAAAGTTAGAGGTAATTCATTGTATTGATGTGCTTGCTCTGATTTTCATAAACTACAGGATAGATAATGATTGGATCATCTGTGAAGGAACTTCTAAGAAGGTATCCTACATTTCCCCTTTAGCCTTTAAAAAGTAATATAAGCTCCCAAAACCCCATGTATACTTGTCCAAAATTAGGGAGTGGACTAGCATGCACGACTTGGATACCATCCTCAAACCATGGTTGCACTAAGGGAACCATGTCTTTAGATACTTTGAGGGTAAGATCCAAATTGTCTAATTTAGGGAAGGTATCAAGGTAATCATGACCCTATTAAATAGAGCATTAGGATCCCCCTCAACCATATATATAAACATGACATGGGTCCCTTATATATATTTCATGGTAGAAGAGAAGACCACCCCTTTAATTAGAGACTTGATTAGTGTCTTCCTAGGAAACCAATTCACTACCATCAAAAGGAAGATTGGTAAGTAATTTTACATACTATCATACTTGATAGATGCCCTATTTTCTTTCATCAACTTCCTAGGCATTAGAAATTGGTCTCCTGAGGGAAAAACCACCATATCCCACCATTATTTAAAATTTCACATCTTTAAATATAGGAACCACATGCAATTCATCTATGACTATGTCTATCCCACTCTGGTGGAGGCCATCACAGGTTGTCCCATGCCTAGGGTTCACCCATTGATCAATAAATATGTAGAGATGATGGGTGATATCTAGTTTTATCTAGATTGCATAGTAATCAAAATTGAGGGAATCATGTCTCAACCATACAAATTACCTATGTATGTTTCTAGTAAGATAATAGAATAGGAAATTGCCTCCCAAATCATCAATGGTGTTGATGGAGTTTTTAAATAAAATAGGAAGGGACTTATCCATCCCTTTCCTTTAATCATTGGAAGGACTATGCTACAAGACTGGAAGTAGGTGGAGGTCATGTCTAAGAATAGAGACTCATTTGGATTCCAATTGATGAACTCAAAATGTGGGATCCAAAAAATATAGTCGGTGATCATTTGAAGACAAAACAACTCCCTAAGTAAGTATATGTGCATCAGTTCAGTGTCCATGACACTATTTACATCAAGGAAAAAAACTTTGAAAATGTGTTGGTTAGGCTCAAAGGATACAACATTAAGTTAGAGTGTAGGTTATCAAGTGATGATAAACTAGCAAGAGAGGTATGGTAGATGTATCCTCTCAAATATCATTTACTGCTTGGACCTTCTAAGACACCTCAAGAACAACCTCAAGTGGAGAAACCACTACCCTAGAGACAAATTATGCAAGGACATGGAAAGGAAAAGTTGGAAGAAAGACCTAGAGAGGGACCCTCATCCTTAGCACCATCTCAAAGACCTCGATCTATGATTGAGTATTTAGACATGATTTCCCTAAATCTAGATGAAATAGTTGAAGGTGCCCTCAAAGATTTAGCTAAAACATATGGCACTAATGAGGAAGAGGGGAATATTGAAGAGACACAAGTCCAAGTAGGGGATCTTGAGGAGGAAAAAGGAAAAGAAGTTACTTTTGATATAGTCCTGATAGCCCCCAGGGAAAAGAGGAAAGAATAGTTGTCATTAGTCCCTATTAGACCAAGGAAGAAGCAATATTGAACCTCACCCCATCATTGAGGTCAATCTATTTAATGAATAATTCCCCATTCATGGACCAATCATCCCTGATTGGTTTATCTATGGGAAACTATAGAAGATCCCCTCTTTGTCCCACTCATAGATATTAACAAAGGATGTCAAAATTGATGTAAATAATGACATCAAGCCATGGATCAAGGATATAATGAAGGCAGAAGAAGAAAGAATAATTGTGGCCACTATAGGGACATAAAGCAAGAAAATGGATGCTCCAAGAGCATCCAATAACATAGGAATTAAGGTCCCAAAACCTCCAAAGTTCATAGAGCCAGTCACTATAATGTGATTAAATATAAAAACAACTAGATTAGAGTGGGTCACCACCATAAAGGCCATGGTAGGAGTCGAAGTGTTCACCTTTTAGAAGGTTGAACCTTTTGTAGGACTAACCCAAGTTGAAGGACAACAACTAGGAGAACATCCCATCCATGTAGAGGATGTTGAGAGCTTAATCGAGGCCTAGTTAGCTAAAATAGGCTACAATTAGAGGAATGAAACAAAGGATCCATAATTTGGAAAAGGAGAAAGAAAAATTGGAGACATAGGCCATTTTATCAGTGACTAATGGTATTATTTACATGTTTGAGGATTCATTCTTTGATATGTTTGATTCTTTAAAATCAATAAAAAGCCAATAAAGTGAGGTAGATAAGGGGTTAAAAATAGAATGGTAGGAGATAGAGAACAAAATAAGGGACCTCATTAGCATTTTAATTAGGAATAATATTCCTAAGTTCAAATCTATTAGCTTGGCTCACCTAAATTCCATATTAGGAATAATATTAGATAAGGTCTAGAGTCTAAGTGCAAGGATAAGGAATTTAGATAGACTCCTAGTTGATGATAAGGGTTTGATCACTAGGATTGAGTTGATCCTAGGAATTATGTTAAAAAATACTACCAAGACTACCCACTTCATCATTATATATATATATATATATATATATATATATATATATATATATATATATATATATATATATATATAATGATGAAGAAGTGGGTGGAGGCTATTATATTTATATGAATCCCTTTGGAATAGTAACTCACATTAAATCACTTATATAAATATAATAGCCTCCACCCACTTCTTCATCATTATATATATATATATATATATATATATATATATATATATATATATATATAATGATGAAGAAGTGGGTGGAGGCTATTATATTTATATGAATCCCTTTGGAATAGTAACTCACATTAAATCACTTAGGACAAACATTAGGATATGTTTCATTTGAAAAATAGATGACTTTAGGGCACTAGACACTTGAGTCAGGTGAGGACACTAACGTCGATGCTACTATCTATCTTGAATGTTAGTGCTCTATGTGTGTGTGTGTGTGTCTATATATAATGATGAGGAAGTGGGTGGAGGCTAATTATAATAGCCATCCCTCCAAAATTGGGAGGGGAACATGCTCATGAAGTTAGCCCACCCATCCCCTATTCAAAGGGCCAAGACCATCAGCCCTCTACCAATGCCAAGGTTAAGGGTCGACCTAGGGCTGATTGACCTTGAGGGTAAACAGTAGATAAAAAAATATTTATTTTGTATATTAAAATAAAAAATAAATAAAATAAAATTAAAATAAATAATAAATAGGTGCTCAAGGGAAAAATATCAAATGTGAAGACCAAACCCTTTTATATTGGCCATAAAGAAACAAAGTAGAAAGGAGAAATGGGTTTGAGAAACAACTTTTATATTGGCCATAAATAAATTTAAGGTAACATTTAAAATTACTAGATCTTAGGGCCCAAATTATTTTAATCCTATATCTGTGATTTAATCCACAATTATAAAAAAAACTTTTGAATTTATTTAATTTAATTTAAATTAATTTAATTTATTTATTTTCACATGTTACCCTCCTAGACCAATAAGTAAATAAATTATTTTTCTTGTGTTATTCAATTCTTAGTTGTAAATAATATTTAATTGATAATAGTAAATAATAATTTAGGAATGAGTTTTAGTAATTTTATTACTTGTGGGTAACTTAAGTGGAAAAAAAGACTTTTTAACTTTTATTTTAAATTTTGAACTTGTTATTAATTAACTAGATAATTAATTTTATTTTTGAATATATTTACTTGGATTTATTTAATTAATCTGAATAATTAAACCTTTTATAAGTTGGAATAATTATTTCTCCACCTATGCTTAATAAGGTGTCATTTAATTATATGGTTGAGAATGACAATTATCTAAAGACCATTTAAATGTTTTATTGAAACAAGCTTAAACTATCAAATTTATTATTTGGTTGTTTACAGATTTTAAAATATTTTAATTAAAGATGAAATTAATTTATTATTTTTGAGATGATATTAATTAATTATTAACTAGATTAAAATTATTAAAATAAGGATACATTTATTTAAGGTATTTTAAAATAACATTTGTTAATTGTCTAGAGAAACATTTTAAGTAACCAAGTTTACGATGTCAAATTGATTATTTTATTATTTGGTGAAACCTTGACAATAAAGACAAACCAATTTAACTTAGTGGCACATGGAATTATCCTAGTTATGGGAATCATATAGTTGTAGTAATTTGAAATATTATTATTTCTATGGATTTATTTTAAGAGTGAATTTGGACATTACACCTATTTCAACACAATCAAAGAGAGGCAGATTATAGCTACAAAATTAAATTTATGATCCCTTGCTCCTACTAAGCTCATTATATTTATATCCATGAATTTGAATAAGGGATTCAAAATACCTGTGGGAATGCTAGAACCCACTACCACTATGCTCCTTGGGTTGTTTTTTGCCCATATTTGAATGTTCACAGTGCCATCTGATTTACTAGTGGAGGAGGTGATGTCAGAATCCATAATACTGATGAGATTATTTGGCTATATTTTCCAACACATTCTAGTAATACTTTGGGGAATATTCATAAGACATTAATGGCCACCTGGGGTCTAGATTTGTGGACTGATTTCTTTGAGGGTCATGGTGGTCATCATAGGTTGCACCACTCAATCACTATGAGTGGAAAAATTCATCAATTTTGAGTAATATGGATCTATGTCTATTATTTTAATGTGTAAATGGTAGGAATCACAAGATGTGATATTTTCTATTAAGTGGGTAGGTGGACTTTAGCTCTACCACTCAACTAGTGGTGAAACATGAAACACTAGAATGTAGTGACATGATGTGAGAGTTGCACCATTGGTTCTCCTTTTTCCACCTTATTGTACTATGGTCAATTCATTTTTAGTAATTATATAGTGGGATCCACATTTTATTACTTTGATTTATTTTAGGATGTATTTTCACTTTTTATAATTGTCAAGATCAATGGTATGAATATTTTTGACTAACCTAGTGATAACAAGGTACTTAGAGGTTCTTAGTTGGTTGATGATTATACTATGATGGATCCCTTTATAATGTTATTTAATTAGACTAAAACACTTAACCTAATTTTGAAGGTGTATTTATTATTTGGATAATCGACTAAGGCATGGAGACTTTAGCATAATGTTTTCACACTACAATTCTAAAACCTTAGAATAATACCAATCAAATACCTAATTAATTTTAAGATGTAGGTTTGTTGGGAAAAAGGGTTATGTTATAACTAGGATGACTAATTCACATTAGGTCATTGATGTGTGGAACATAAAATATTCCTTCTAGATGTGGAATCACCTTAAAAGTTTGAATAATTTGAAGATGCACCAAAATACTAAGAATAATAAAAAGGCAAATAACAAGACATTATGGAGGACCCAATTGCATAAATTTTGGTGCATTAATTTTATAATGTCACTATTAAAACAATGAAGGTCAATGGAACTTGATAAAATAACCCCACATTATCCTTATTGATTCTAATAGCACACATAACTTCATTGACCCTTGGCTATCCAAGTAAGCCAATTGTTATGTGTATTTATGTTCAAGTTTTAATGTCATGATAGAAAATGGGGGAAGCTTACCTTGTAAGGGAAATTTTCACAATTTTAATATTAGTGGAATACTATAATCTAAAATTAGACATGTTTGTTATACCTCTTGGAGGTTATGAAATTAATTTTGGATCACAATGGCTACACAGTGAAGCTTATACTATGGGAATTTTCCAAATTGGTAATGCAATTAATAGATAAGGGGAAACAAAGCACCTTAAAAGGACTCACTCTTGGATAAAAAAACATCATTAGCTCTCATTATATGGATAAGTTGTGGAAAAAGGGGTCTCATGGGATTGTCACCCAAACTTTCCACCATCCAGATCAATGAATCTTATAATTCAAACCAATGATTGGAATTATGGGAATTATTATCTAAGAATACTATTGTATTTGAGGATCCTAAAATGTTACCTCCATAAAAACCAAAATATCATGCCATTCAATTTATTATAGGTAGTATTCCTTCGAATATCCATCCTTATTAATACCCATTTCTACAAAATATTGAAATAGAAAAATGGTGGAGGAATTGTTGAAAGAGAGAGTTAGTAGACCAAAAATTAGTACTAATTCTTATGAAGCATTAGTGGGAATGAAAAAATTTATATTGATTTTCAAGCACCAAATAAACTCACCATTAAGGACAAGTTTCCCATTTTGAAGATTGATAAGCTCTTGGATGAAATACATGGATCCCTTATTCTCAAAACTTGACTTCAGGTCCAACTACCATGAGAACTAAATAAAATAAGAAGATATTTTTATAAAACCTTATAGCTCATGAATCTAATTACATATTTATATTCATGCCATTTAACCTCACCAATGCTTCATCAATAGTCAATGACTTAATAAACAAGATATTTTAGCCATTTCTTAGAAGGTTCATCCTAGTCTTCTTTGATGATATCATTTTTTATAGATGAACATGGGAGGAAAATTTTATGCATATAAAACAATCCTTCCAAATACTTTCCAATAACTAGTTATGTTTTTTATGGTCAAAGTGCTCTATTGGCTAATAATAAATTAAGTATCTAGGGCACATCATTTTTGAGGAAGGTGTCAAAGTGTATCATGAAAAAATTGAGGATCTAAATTTTTCCCTATACTTAAAATGCTCAAGAGCCTTTACATTTTTTTTGGATTTACATGATAATATTAAAAGTTTGTTAATGATTTTGGAAACCCACTGACATCCATGTGGAAAATGTTTGCCTTTCATTGGTCAGAGGTGGTATAAATGACCTTTAAACTTCTTAATTAGGGCATGTGTACTACACTAGTTCTTGCTATGCTTGACTGATCTAAACCCTTGGTTATTAAAAGGGATTCCTTGTGAAGTGGAATTGGAGTTTTCATAATGAAAGAAGACATACCCCTAAAATTCACCACCAAGGCACTTACATTTAAAAACTTTCCCCACTTACAATATGATAAGTAAATGACATTCATCCTTCACACAGTAAATGAGTGGTGTTTATACCTTGTAGGGAGACATTTATACAAAAAAACATATCATCATAGTCTTAAGTACTTACTGTAGAAATATCTTCTCTTGAGCAATAGAAATGGGTAACCAATATATGAATATGAGATTAACTACAAGAAAGGTAAGGACAATGTTGTTGTAGATGCACTATATTGCCTAGTATGAAGAAAAAATATCTCGGTACACACTATCATTTACTATTATAGGGTGGGTGCACTAGGTCTAATAAGAATATTACTAATACACCCAAATTTAATGGCTCATCTAATAAACTTCCACTAGTTTTTCATCTAGGAAAAAATAATCATGGGATGGTCAATATTTGTGATATAAAGTTCATCTAGTGTTGGTTCTAAAATAAACCTTACAAGAAAAAAGTATACTAGAATAACATTTATCCCATCAATCAATCACTCAACATTTAAAAAAAATATGAAATGGTCTATCGTATTTTTTTGGATGAAATTAAACATGAAATAACTTTTTTTGGATAAATGTAAGATTGTTTAGTACAACAAAGGGGAAATAATATCAATCATCAGCACACTCTAGTCAGTGGGCTGATATTTACATAGACTTCATTAACAAGATAACTAGTTATAAGAGAAATTAGTTATTCTTATAGTGGTGCATCACCTCTCCAAGTATGACTATTTTTTTCTCCCTTTATCATCTTTTTATATCCTCCACAATCACCCAAACGTTTAATGGTAATATCTTCAACCTCTATGGAATAATTAATTCAATTATTTGTGACCATGATTCCATTTTTTCTAGTAACTTATTGTAGGGAATTTTCCACCACTCTATCACTCAATTTAAAATTAGATCCACGTATCATCATCAAATAGATGGTAAAACAATAATTGTGCTAAAATATTCTTGGATACCTATTTACATTATTTCCTTAGATCAACAATATCCTTGGGGTGAAATATTACCATTTGAAGAATGGTGGTAAAACTTCACATACCACAATGAAAATAATATGACACCATATGAATCCATTTATGGTTAACCACCAACATAAATTTATAAAAACCTTTCAAGAATTTACAATGTACATGTAGTATATTTGACACTCAACACACATAAATATATCCTTTAAACTCTCAAGAAAAATGTCCATACATCACAAAACCACACAAAGCAACAAACTAATGAATATTACTTCGAATGTGATTTAGAAATAGGGCACATGGTATTATTTTAGATTCATCCTTATAAGTATTATTTGTAAAATATGAAGGGTCATCATAAACTAGCACCAAAGTTTTATGAAAATTATAAATAGAGAACATGTGCTAGAGGAAAAGGTATCAATTGAATAAAATGGATTGAATTGTGCTCAAATGTGGTTTCCCCCTCAAAGAGGCCAACCATACTTGGTAATCTGATTTTGTTATTTCAATATAAATTTATTGGGTTTCTTTCAATTTTAGTGTCTATTGTATATAATTTTATTGCTAGACTCATCTATTTTTAAATAAATTCCTAACATTTGTAATACACAAACCATTTAAAATGCTTTTCTCTCTATTGTTTTATATTTTTGCTCAGCCTTAGATAACTTCCTACTTGAAATTCAATATGATGATCAATATTTCCTTCATTATGCCTCACAATTATTTCCTCCAATGTAATTTTGGATGCATCAAAATGGAAATGAAATGAAATATTGTAGTCTAAAAATTGAAGAGTTGATGCACTAACTAATTCCCCTTTGATAGCTTAAATTACTATTGCTAGATATTTTTCCACTTAAATGAATATTATTTATTAATAAATTCCTCCAAATACCCTAAAAAATGCACATAATTACAAATAAACTTCTTGTAATATCTATAATGTCCAAAAAATGCACACGCCTCCCTCTTCATGCATGACACTTCTAGTTACAATATCAACGCTACCTTCTTAGGATCAACTAGCATGATTTATTTACATATGACATGTCCTATTAATGTAATAAATGGTAATGTGAATGCACACTTATTCATATTCAAGGATATATAAAGTTGAATATATCACTTAAACATCATGCATAGTGATATTTAACCAATCCATACATAACCTAATCATCTAGATACACTTATAAGAACTTGTGTATGAAGTCATTGAATGCTTATAAAATAATGTATGAGAACACAAAAGAATTTTTTTATATCAAAATGACATTTGATTATACATGGAAAACATCCAATCCATATAAAAATTGGTCTTGGACTTATCTTCATCCATAATTTACACTTGATGCTACCTAAAAAATCCACTTATGAAAGTGTAAATTTCATAGCCAACTATTCCCTCTAACACTTTGTTTGTAAAAGGTGTCAGGAAAGAATATTTTACACAAACATAATTTCATATGTAGTAATCCACACTACCTTTATTAATCAATCCTTATTGATTATTATAACTGCATGACTTTGTAGTCATATAAAATTTACAAATTGGTAGTTTGAGTGTGGCTTGTGATACCAAATCCATTGGTCCTTCTTGCATGCTCTTATGACCCTTATAGACACATTTTTACTCATTTTTAGTCATCCAAAACCTTCTAGAACCTGATTCCAACTCAGTTAAACCATATTTCCTAGGCCAATCCTATACCCTAGGTCTCAAGCCTATAGGATAGGAGTGTCATACCTGGACTATAGTGCTGGACCCTAGGGTGTCCTATTTTTTTTGCTCCTATCCATTTGAATTTTGATCCCAAAAAGTCACTTTCATTCAATTGAAATTATTTATTATGTCATCCTACTGTGAATACATCTAACCCATGAGCAATAGTTCCCTAGTAAATCCCATCTAAATTTCATTTACAAAGGGGGTGAAAAATCTTACAAAGCAAGTAAAAATATAAGAAAACTACTAAGTCAAATTTTTGTATTCTCTACATACAGTCACCCAACATAGCTACAAACATATTCAAACCCTCATACTAGTCCTTAACCACCTCAAACACTCTTAATTTAACATTTTTGCATCTGCATCATGCTATTTACAAAGTAAATTAGGTGGAATAACTAAATATCACTTGATCCCTCTTTGGGGTATTGGTATGTAGGCAGCGTGCCCATACAAGGGGTGTGGATCACATGTTCAATGCATTTTATACACACTAACCCCACTTTTATAGTGATTCAAATACCATTTTATCAATCATGATGGAGGGTTAGGGTTTAAATATTAAATCATCTCCACATCATGCTTTGTTGACATTCAAAATTTGAGATTTCATACGTAAGATCACATAATAATAACACAAAGAACCAAGAAAGTTTAGGTCTCTATGACCAGTTTGGACAATAGCAGCAAAAGTGGATAAAAACATTGGACCCTAAAGTATCCTATTTTTGGTGGTCCTATCCATTCACCAAATGCAAGCCATAATTAGATTCATGACATTTTCCCATTCTTGCACATCTAGTTTTAGTCTCTGTGCCATCCATCGTAGTCCAGTTTCAAGCTAAGTTTTATTTCTCCTTATTTATTTCTATTTTTAGAAAGGTAAAAAAGATAGATAAAATATACAAATCAAGACTATAATTATTGTAATATTATTAATAATTTATTAATCCAAACCCTTAATTAAAATAGGAATAAAACTCCATTATTCCCAAAAAATTTAAATCATTTGGTGAACTCAACTTACTTCAAACAAAATTCAAACCCTAGGGACCCTTAGGGTTTTTCCTTCATATTTTTGTGCAAAAATTCAATTTCAAATTTTTGATTTTTATATAAATTTTTGTTCAGTTATTTTATTCAAATTTATTTTAGAATATATATTATTGAAATAATTTTCAAAAATTCTAAAACCCTAACCCAAAACCCTAGATTTCTAAACTAGGTCCTCAAACCTCAAGACTTCATCCCTTATAATATTTAGATACAAATTTTGTAATTTTTGCAAATTATTTGGAGTGTCAAAATATTTTAAAAATCTCTATGTTAGTATTTATTTTCACATTTATTTGCTTAATATTACTTTTACATATGCTCTTTTATGAAAGCAATAAAATGGCCACTAAGGCACTTCTTCCCTCTCATCCTATAGATAAATTTCTAAATTTTTCTCATAATTATGACAATGAATGGATAAATTTACAAAATTACACATTAGCCAAAAATGTGGAAAATGATTTCATTTACAATGAAGATAATTAATATTATTGTAATGAGTAATATGATGATAAACATGAAAGTGATAGTGAAGGAAAATTAGATGCATCTTCTTCTCTTAAACCTATCTCTTTTCTTCCCTCTTTTAAAGAAAATAATTTTGATAAATGGGAAAGTTATTTTTCACCTCATTTTCCTATGCACAATACATCAAATATACAGATTAGTCATGAATTTCCAAGTGAACCTCTCATTGGTGATAATTTTCTTCCATTTAAACCTAATCTCTCTCTCTCTCTCTCTCTCTCTCTCTCTCTCTCTCTCTCTCTCTTGCTACTACTATGTTCAAATTACAAAAATATAAATGCAATAGAATTAAAATTCTAATACATAGTTTAAATGATCCATCTCATGTTCTTAACTCTACTTTGTCATCTCAAACAATGGGAAAATAATGTCTAAATGATAATTCACTTATTCTTACTTCTGATATTGCAAATGAAAATAATGCATACACTCCATCCAAGGATAACATAGGTGCACATATTATTCCAATTTCACATGACAATTTATTACATATTAAAAAAGAATTAACATCTTCTCTTACCTCTCTCCATAGTGATAATGAGTATGATAGTGAAAATACAAATGAATATGAAAATGACAGTGAATATGAACAAAATTTTGATTGTGATAATGCATGGAATAATGATGATTATTATGCACATAGTGAAGAAGAAAATGCATCTCATGCTTCTAAATTTTCTCTCACTCCTCTCAAACATAATGCATTACAAAATTGTTACTTCTACTTATATTCATGATTATAATTTAAATGATGCACATGTCAATGATAACATCACATATTCTATTCAATTAGAATGTGATTCACTAAATATAAAGGATACCAATGAATCTCCAAAGCCACCCCTACTATAGTAGCACCCATTTCTCACTCTTAACCCAAAGAGAATGGTAGACCACATCCCTATAATAGGGTCCAAGTTACCATTATTCCAAAGGTTCAAGTGAGCACACCTCCTCTCTATGATAAAATCAGTAAATGTATTATTCCCATAGCTAAAATAAATAATAAATAATAATATACCATCGCAAGAGATTATTTATTTAATGCATGTAATTGGTAAATTACAACACCAAGTACATCTCCTTACTTTTTAAAACAAGGATTATAAGTCTTGGATGAATGCCAATGAATTGTATGGTAACCCTTTTTAAAAAACATTTGTCAAAGCTTCGTTGCCTAAATTTTTTTAGATACCATAATTACCTCAATTTGATAGAATTGGAAATCCATTTGTGCACCTTAAAACCTTTTGGAAGGCTTTACCATCTCATGCAAGTCGTTTGATTCTATTGAAGTTATTCTAACAGACATTAGTGGGTGATGCATATAATTGGTTCTTTCATCTACTCCTTGTTGGTTCCTTACATAAATATGATGACTTAAAGGAGGAATTTATTAGATATTACATATCAAACACAGGCCCTCATGTTACTTACGAGAAACTTGTTGTATTGCATCGGAATCCTTCAGAGTTAGTTAGTGATTATATCTTATGATTAAGAATTCCATGTTAGGATTGATCTATAAAACAACAAATTTAGAGGTTCAACATATATTTATTAAAGGGACTCACCAACCTCTCCTAGAGCATATATTATATCAGATAAAGTCCTCTTTCAAGAACTTATGTTATATAGTTTTAGCCTTGGAAAAGAATTTGGGATTGATTGAATTAGATTCTATTGATTAGCTTACTCTAGATTTCATATAATTACCTCTAACTAGTGGTCATATCACATAAAATACACCATGTATTAATAAAGATAAGAGACCACAACTAAAAAAATAACTAGTTAAGAATAGAGAGCTAGTTTTTAGAACATTACCTATAGTATGTACTATAGACAATAATAACAAGGCACCACTACAATTTAATTCAAAGTAAGATAGGCCATATTTCATATTATTAGAAATAATAGATAGGAAGTTAATCACATTACCTTATACTCATCATCAAGATCCACATCTCCTACATAGACAACCACATCAACCCTTTTGTAACTATCATTGTATCTATAGACATAAAGATAATGATTGTTATGGACTCAGGGACTATATTAATAGATGTGTTGATAATGACATCATAGCATTCACATTAGGGGAATAAATATATCCTCCATCATGGATCCACAGACCTCATTCCTCCATGACCAATTCATCCCAGGATATTCTTTCATAGGAATCATCAGTTACTCATCATGAGAATAATGTAGTTTTTAAGATAGATCCTCATAGGAGATATCTTATCCCACCTACTCAGAGGGTTTGAAGACTAGTGTGATGAAAGCAACCTACATATAGTAGTGTATTCCATGGAGTACATATTGTAGTTCCATATACATATCCAACATAGTCACAGACACTACAATAGATATTTTAGGGTCTTATCTCATGTAGTAACCCATTATGGTTAAGATAAGATGAACCCACATCAAAAAGTACTGATCCAAATAGATACTCACCACAATAAAGTTTTTAGGGTCATATCTCATGTAGTAACCCACTATGGTTAAGATTAGATGAACCCACATCACAAAGTATTTATCCAAATAGATATTCACTATAATTGAGTTTTCAAGGACCTATTTCACATAACAACCCACTATGATTGAGATTAGATGAGCCCCCATCATAGGTTATAGTTCCATTTCAATCTATTACTCAGTCATATAAGTCATAGTAGAGGCCACATGGTGTTATTTCAGCTAACAATCCACTATGATTATGGATAGATGAGCCTCCTTCATAGCACAATTTTAGATGTGTATCTATTAAGGTTACATATTAAAAAGTCATCACATATAACTACAATTAGTACACCATAGATAACATCATATATAGGGCATGTTCCTACAAAACATGAGTAGTATGGAAACTTGTTCAGTTGGCCATTAAGGTTAAAATAGTGATATAATAACCATGGGGTTGATATGCATAGAGTGATATCTTACATCCCTTTCTACTAATAATTACATCAATGGTAATTTTAGGACTCTAAATAGTTTCTAGCTATAGTATTCACACCCAAGTTAGTATCATTAAGGTATCATGCATCTACACATAGAGCACATGTTTAGAGAGCTTATCCTACCACCATATGGGTCCCTAAGAGCCCCATAGTTGCATCCACTTTTTAGAGTTACAGGGGGACCCCATAGTCAGTTTTCACTACAATGATTTTAGAGAAATTAAAACATACATATATTTCTAAGTCACACTCTCAGCCATCCCATCATGTTTCATGATCATGAAAGATCCCTCTCCTTGATACAGGACACCATGATAGGGAGTCTCTCATGAGACTTATCAACTAGTATCATTTATTCTCAATCTTACTTGTACATAACTTCTTTTAAAATTTCTTGTACATAGTTCCTCATGATTTATTATACATAGGTC
The DNA here is from genome assembly GCA_037957365.1 of Torreya grandis. Classification (NCBI taxonomy): domain Eukaryota; kingdom Viridiplantae; phylum Streptophyta; class Pinopsida; order Cupressales; family Taxaceae; genus Torreya; species Torreya grandis. The sequence continues at coordinate 392,679 of JARHVA010004240.1, read as the reverse complement.
ATTTCAAAATACAAAAATAATACAAAATTTCAAAATACAAAAATAGTCAAATAAATAAAAAAACACCAAAAATATTTCAATTGCATGCATTATCCATGATTTACATTTCTACTACCATGTTAGACTTAAATTTTTATATTTTATGCTATTGTTTATTTATTTATCTACATTACCATGCTTCACTTGATCTTATTTGAGTGTGTACAGTGACACCTAGATCCTTGATTACTTCACTCTACCCATTGAGGGGGCATCCTACTTTTACATTCAAGACACACATTGACATATCTACCCACTGGGGGCATCTTATCCATGACTACACCATCAATTTATGTCATTCTTACACCACAAACTCTAGTTATCATGTTGATGTACATTACTTACTAGATTACATAGATTTTTATTTTAACATTCACTAGTATATAGCACTTGTGTATTTCTTAGCATCTAGCTAGTCTTGTACGACATGTTTTGCATGATTTTATTCTTTCCTTGATAAGTTAGATGTGATAATATTTCAATATTTTACATGCCTTCCTTTGTTTCTTTGAGTAGCTAGATATGATTTCATTTCTTAGTTCCTATTTTACCTTTTGTTTGTGCCTTGGGATATTTTCCAATGTCCATTGCTTCTATTCTTGTGTGTGCCTTAAGACATTTTTGAATGTTCTTGATTGTAATCTTCTATGTGCTTGTGGCCTTTGTGCCAACCTTGCTTATTTTCAATTGTATGTGTATGTGAGCATTTGAACATGCATTGCTTGCTTACTTTCCTAGTTTTAGTGACATGTGCCCATGTCCCTTGTTTGCTTGGCCCTTTGGCCTCTTTTGTGTGCTTCTTGATTCTTACCTTGCATGCTTATTACTTTTTTGCAATGCCATAATCCACATCATACATTATCTTGTTTTTTTGGGTACCATGATGAACATCATGATCCATCCCTCCTTGACAACTAATAACTAACAACTAAAATTTCTAGTTTCAATTTAGTATAAAACACATGTTATTATATTGTTACATCTATTTAGGCATATCCCTATTAATTTAACAATCTTCAATACAAACTATGCTATATCTTGAGACGTATTTTTTGTTATCATTACTATATCATGTATTTTGTAGAATAACACACTTATAGGGCTCTTTATTTTGAGGGAATTCATTACAGGGTCTTCATTCCTATTCTCAAAAGAGGGGGCAACAATTATGGGTTTTTTCATAGAGAACATAGCCTTCTACCAGTCAAAAATCAAATTTTAGAACATTCAAAAAAACATTTAGAATTAAAACTAGGTAGAATAGACTAGAAACACAATGATGAATACAAAATAGTTTTCATAAATAATAAATTACAAGATCACCATACTTGGACTACAACATTGGAAAATAAAGTGTCATATTTTTGGTTCTCCTATCCAAATAGCAAAAAAACTAGATTTTCTAGAAATAGATAGAAAGGTAAGTTTAGTTATAGTTTTGTTAGCTACAGTTCAATTAAGATTGGGTAGTTTTAGTATAGTTTTTATAAGAGAATATAGATATAAGGATCATCATGCATGGAATGATGGCTCTCACTTATAGTTTTAGATTAGATAGTTAGTACAACTTCTAGATTAGAACCCATGTTACAAACACTAGTTATTGGGGGTAATGTGCATGACACATTTACCTTCTTTTATTTTTAGTTCATTACATGACCTAGGTATTCTCAATAGTTTCATTCCTTATTCCATCTATATGTGTTTGACATCATTTTGGAGTGGATTTCATATAAACCTAATTCTTAGTTTTGGAGTGGATTTCATATAAGCCTAATCTCCACCTTTTAGAGTGGTCAAAATTGGCCTAGTTCTTAGCACACATTCATCTATCCATGCCACATTATTAGATTAAAGATTCATGGGCTTAAGGAACCATATCATATAACACACATTCATACTGATATCAATTTATAGTTTTACTCAGTGGGTAATGATGGAGCCAAAGGACTAGCTAGCCTTTGTATTCTTGAGCCACCTACTCAGAGGGATTGGACACACAATCCAAACATTGATTATCACACACATGATCACATAAATTTACTTAGTGGGTGATGATGGAGCCAAAGATCCAACCTTTGCATTCTTGAGCCACCCTTGAGAAATTGAGCACTCATCTCTATTTGTGATATTAATCTTGGTTGGTTCAATACATACCCAACATCATTCAAACATCACTCAACATTAGAATAGGTTTTGTATTGGTTTGCATACCCAATGAGGTATATCTATTCCTTTCTCTTCCTCTCTCTTACCTAAGTTTTTTACATTCTTATTTTAGACATAACATGTCTAGTAAGAATTGATATACTCCTAGTTTCCTTTTATAGATTCATATTTCATGATGTGCTCTCTCTATACACACTCAACATCACACATCTTCATGGGCTTCACCCTTGAAAATAAGTTTAAGTATGATTTATAATTTTCCTTTGTCTTAGTATTTCACTTTGGTACATCACTAGAATAAATTAGGGGTAAATGTAGTCATATAAAATTTTCAAATTGGTAGTTTGAGTGTGGTTTGTGACACCCAATCTATTGGTCCTTCTTAAATGCTCTTGTGACCCTTCTAGACACCTTTTTACTCATTTATAGTCATCTAAAATATTTTGGGCCCTGATTCTAGCTTAGCTAGACCATATTTCCTAGGCCAATCCTATCCCCATAGGTCTCAAGCCTATAAGATAAGAGCACCATATCTATACTATAGTGTCAAACCCTTGGGTGTCTCATTTTTAGTGCTCTTATCCATTTGCATTTTGAGCCCAAATGGTCATTTTCATCTGATTCCTATTCTTAATTATGTTGGCATAGCATGAATACATCTAACACATGACCAATAGTTCCTTATAAAATCCCATCCAAAGGTCATTTACAAGGAGGGTGAAAAATATTACAAAGCAAGCAAGAATACAAGCAAACTACTAAGGCAAATTTCCCTATTCTTTACATATAGTCACCTAACATAGCCACAAACATATTCAAACTAGTCCCTAGCAACCTTAAGCACTCTCAATTTAGTATTTTTTCATTTGCATCACACTATTACATAAATCACATTAGGTGGGAGAACTACATATGGCTTGATCCCTCTTCAGAGTATTGATATGTAGGCAACATGCCCACATAAGGGGTGTGGATCACATGTTCAGTGAATTTTACACACATTAACCCCCCCTTTTCAAGTGATTTAAATCCTATTTTATCAATCATGATGGAGGGTTAGGGTTTGAAGATTAAATAATCTCTATAATGAGCTTCATTAATAGTAAATACTCAATATTTTATAGGTAGGCTCACATAAAAACAATGCAAAGAACCCAAAAAATTTAGGTCTCTATGACTAATTTGAACAATAGTGGTAAGAGTGGATAACAAGACCAAACCCCAAAGTGTCATATTTTTAGTGCTATTTTCCTTTCACCAAATAAAATATATATTTAGATTCATGACATTGTCCCAATCATGCACATCCATTTCTAGCCTCTGTATCATCCATCTTAGTCCAATTTCAAGATAAGTTTTATTTATCCTTATTTATTTATATTTTTATAAAGGTAAAAATGATAGATAAATTATATAAATTAGGACTGGAATTATTGAAATATTATTTACTAATTTATTAATCCAGACCCTTAACAAAAATAGGAATAAAACTCCATTATTCCAAAAAAAGTTAAATCAGACTTACCTAGTTAGATTCTTTCACTAGTTATATCACACCATCTTCAATCATCTTGTCCATCTCCTCTTTCACCTTTGATAAAAGTTTAAATTTCATCTTGTAAGGAATATTCATCATATGTTTCATTCTCTCACATAACTTAATGGCCATCTTCCCCAAGATGTCATGTACTTTATTCATCTTAGTAATTTATTACAAATAGACATCTAAACTCTTTGATGAGTTCAAAAATACATAAACTCTGCATACATCCATTCATTTTGAACTATATAAATTTATGGTTCTTCTTATATATTGTTTTTTTCCTTCATACCCAAAGTTTGATAGTAATAATTTACTTTATCTTGGTGTGCACCTTTAACTACCCTTTCAATAGTGGTAATATCCACATTCAAATTATCTACTTCCTCATCTGGTCCTTGCTTTCCTAATTTTTTTCAAAGGACTTACTCATGAATTATATTTAGAACTTGCCAATATTTAAAGTATTGGGCATAACTTAATATTTTTTTCTCAAGAATTGTTTAAACATTTACTCTCCTAAAACATACCACCACTCCATTTTTTTTATTGGTTCATTTCCCTGAAGTTATCCTCGATTTGGGTGTCATTTTTGAAAATTTATATGGACATTAATTTCAATAAATCAATCAAATTATCATCCTTAAACGTGAATGTGAATGTATATTTAAATTTCTCTTTTACCTTCTCCCATTCCACAACCTATCTATCTATTCACTATGTACCAAGTGTGTGCCCAAGACATTAATGTAGATAACATCACAAACCCAAAACCATATTGGAAGGATAATCACATAATTATTCCATTCATGCTTATATATGTTAAATTTTTATACAATATCACCTCCCATGAGGAAAATAATAATAATATTTTATCTTTTTAGTTCCAAAAAATCACACAAACTTATTCTTTGTATTCTAACTAGCTTGTTAAATAAGATCTAAATTTTTTTGGACATTGCATAGGAGTACTACACAATGTGCGGAATAATGTTACAACCTAATATAAATCCTTGGAAAAACATGATTCTAGGTATTTAACATACACATATACATATAAAATCCATAATTTTCACTTGATGATACCTATAAAATCCATTTATGAAAATGTAGATTTCATAGTCAAGTACTCCCTCTATCACTTTGTAAATATATGTTGGTAAAAAATATTTTATGCGAATATAATTCCATATGTAGTAATCCACACCACCTTGATTCATAAATACTTATTGATTATTATAACCATATGACTTACCCAATTAGATTCTTCCACTGGTTATATCATAATAGCTTCAAGCATCTTGTCTATATCCTCTTTCACCTTTGATCAAAGGTTCAAATTCATCTTGTAAGGAATATTCATCACATTTTTAATTCCCAAATATAACTTAATGGCCATCTTACCCAAGGGTTCATTCACACTATTCAACT